>CM031570.1:12622260-13014042 GCA_018467065.1 Ephestia elutella | reverse complement strand
TGCCATCTTCTACGTCATTTTTGGTGAGTTAGATAAAAAAATATGTCATCATCACATTCATTCCTAATGGCCTGATACATTTATGATCTCATTTAAAATACTTATAGTATGTATTGCTATTACGCCATCTATCACGAATATTATGATAAGCGTAATCTCCTTTTTTCATTAAATAGTATCGAACAGTTGTTCACACATCAGTGTTATGATAATGCAAGTAAAAATGGGTCATAAACCTGATATAATGCACCTTGACATGACGTAGTATGTTTTTTCTTTGAAATTACTGAAAAATAAACAGAAATATCATCACATTTGGGGCAACCCCAAATTCTTGGAGCCCGTGGCGTTTACTACTCTTGGCTAGGCTAATCCGCCACTGGACCCATGGTGGCTTTTCAACGCTTCTACGACGGTGTACAATAATAAGAACCATTGAATTCAAATTCGTTTTGTCAACAGGCACCTTTCTTTGTGTGATCCTGGTGTACTGCAACCTGGCTGTGATCAGAGCGCTGTATGCCATCACTGCTCCTCGCGCTGGAGACGAGCCTGTCGTCCGAAGGTATCTACCTATTATCCGTTTTAATGTGTTGCTATACATGACTTGTCATCCTTTCCCAAGCATGCTTCTCTCAAGGACGGTACAAGAGAATATCTAACAGCTGATCGATAGCTAGAGACCAATGTAAGGCATTGGAAGATGCCATTGTCAAGAGGCGACTGAACTCAAAGACATTCGAACAATTAAACACATTGGTGTTTAACTCTAACTAATGTGTGGTGGCAATCCTGATTGCCTTAGAATTTAATAGATATAGATTATATAGATATTAATCATGATAAATTTATTTATTCAAGGGTCTCAAAGAGCAGCTGCCGCCAACGAGAGCGGAGCCTGAACTCCGGGAACAACCTCCACTTACACCACAACGCGGCGACGGCTGAGGAGGTGGCCTTCAGCAGACTGATGGCCACGCTGTCGGTGCTGTTCATGATCTGCTGGCTACCGCAGATGGTGAGTACTCTGGGTTCTTGCTATTGTATCAGCATTCCATTTGAACAACCTCCACTTACACCACAAAGCGGCGACGGCTGAGGAGATGGCCTTCAGCAGACTGATGGCCACGCTGTCGGTGCTGTTCATGATCTGCTGGCTACCACAGATGGTGAGTGCCCTGGGTTCTTGCTATTGTATCAGCATTCCACTTGAACAACCTCCACTTACACCACAACGCGGCAACGGCTGTGTACACCGGTAATACTAAGTGTGATAATACTATGTGTTCACCGGTAATCACCGCATATTCTCAACAAAGTGTTGATGTTGAGGTAATATTTGAATTAAATACCTATTTCACATTTTAATACATAGGTCGTCGCGCGCCCGTACAGTACACCTTATCTACGTACGGTATGGTATATCAATAGGTACGGGTTTTCCACAATGACTACAATACACCAGATAATGCTTTTATTATATTGTTATTCACTCTTTACTTACATAGCGAGCTTTCTGTAAGTATGTAATAAACTTTATCTGATTAGAAAAATGCCTGATAGAATGAAATTAACTCTAGATATTTATGACCTAGGTAGCTAGGATGAATGCAAAGGGTGCTGCCAAAGGATGATGTGTAAGCAACATATAAACACAGATTCCTAAAAATTTGGTAGGTATGGGTATCTCTCATCTTGTGAGTTTTTTGGTCGTTGTAGTTAATGTATTTTTTATTTATTGCACCTGAGCGTCGAGCTCGAAGTGCATTACTCTCGACGCATCACAATCGCGCTAGTTTCGGGACATAAATCATCTCTATTGTATTTATATTTAGATTTTGTATTCCATACACTTTGTCTTAACACCAGTTGCATGGAATATTTCTTTTCGACTATCACGTATGTGATAGCTAAATTCGTGGTATTTCTTAGTCAATTGGCAAATATTCTCAGTAGAATAAATGAAGTAGGTACCTATTCCGTTCAAGTTAAATCAAAGTAAGATTTATCGTTTAACTTCGGCACCTCGCTCAAAAACCATTAATTAATTCTGGCCACATAAATGTCCAACGACATTGACATTCACACATTGTCTGAACGTGGATGCAGAGCTCCGACCTTCAGGAGTTCAGAGATTCCGTGACTTGTGTGCATTCTAACATTTCTGTCATTCTTTCCCTTAGCCGATATCCATACAGTACTTATATTAATTCTGTATCCATACTAACATTCTAAAATCCATTTATTCTTACCAGTCCTATCATGTAAACAATCTTCACAGTACTTTTTGTTGAATTTTGTTGAAAATAAATCAAATATTAGTTCAAACCTAAACATTCTAAAGTAAAACATTTATTAACCACGAAAGTAATTTCCTAAAAAGGCTATTTTAATTTATATTGTTGTAAAATCATAAAAAGACATGGTAAGATTGTTTACATGATAGGACTGGTAAGAATAAATGGAGTTTAAATACCAAAGTGTGTGTTAGGTATGTTTTTCTGCGAAAACGGCTGAATCGATTGGATTAGAACCCATAACATAAAACCATGTCTAACTCCGAAAGTAATGTTACCATTTACCATCCTTACCATCTTTAGTTACAAAGATTGTAAAAGGGGAGGAAAGGTACTCATTTTCTATCTACTTTGACCGACGAAGTCAGGCACAATTTAGTTTCTAAATAAGTAATTGATACAAAAAAGGTTAATATTAGTCTTGAAAGCCCTAAATTTCATCTTTGATATTGAAGATAAACTTAAATCTTAAGTTTCATAGAAGGCCTAAAATTTACTTACTTACCTACATACTTAAGTACTTTTTGAATTAAAAAAATACTGTTTGCATAAACGTTTGTTTGTTTTAATGAAACATGAAACTTGTTACCAGTAGTGCACCAAATGGCATAAGCCAGTTATTTATAAACTGTTAACGGATATCCGCAAATAAAATCTAAAATGGAATGGCTTAAATTTTATCGGTACTTAAAACATCCAGCAAGACCATAATTAAACCTAAGTTCAATGACGTATGAAATAATCTTTATTGATACCTTACGTAATCAATCAAGTCGAGAAAAATTAAAATGTGGGATTTTATTTCCCGAACATTTTAAGGGATTGGACACGTAGTTGGAACCCCAAGGTCCAGTCCAGCTAGTTTTCTCATTTATCAATTTATATTTTAATGCATTTGTTGTAAAATAAAAGTAAGTTTTTAATGTAGATAAAAACTTACTTTTATTTAGGTAGGTATTTCATATCTCGTGACTGTATTTTCCAATGATGTTTGCGGAAAAGCCATTGAGTGCACTCGAGTGGGATCTGATCCGGATAAATAAACACAGTCTGTTTACTTGCCACCAATTACTTATTTGAAATCGTTTTCTAAATGGTCAGTTGAAAATGATGACTTTTAGCGATCTTGTACTTTAGCAATAGTTATTCCGAAAAGCTAGTAACACTTAGTTGGTATTTAATACATAAGTAGGTACCTACTTAGGAAAGGATAATAATTAGCTTTGCAATGCTTTTTTAAAATTCATGTTTTATTGTTTGTTTTCAGAGTAGGTCTAGTCTAGAGCAACAAGGACCTCCACTGCTGTTGCTCTGTTGAGTAGATCATAGAAGTAATAAGTACTTTGTCAAAGTACTTATTACTAACATGGAGTAGTAGATATAATTCGTTCCGTTTCTTGGCCTATTATATATTTTTTTTAATTTTTCATGTGATAGGTACTTATTTGTAACTATAGAGCAACACTTGTTGCTCGAAGTTTGTAACCTGCCCTGCCTTTGGCCTAGGCCTAACAGCCACTTATTGGAATGCCATTTTTTTCAACAATGAAACATTTTTCGTCGCGTGCGCTCCCCGCATACAAATGAACTGGCAGAATGGATCATTGATTTAATGTGTTGGTCACGGATTTGAATATGCTTTGTGATTTGTTTTCAAATTATAAATCTTAGGCTGATATTGTAAGTATGTACCTACTTTAGTGGCGCTAAGTGGTTAAAATTGTTTATTGTTTATTTGTTTATTTTGTTTATTTCGGCATCTTAAAATTTTAGTACTGTTTCAATAGTACCTACATAAAGTTTTTTTCAGCATAGGTAAATACTTAGAATTCTATAATTGGCCTTTCTAATTGTATAATCTACTATTTAAGTACCAATCTGTAACGCTGTTGAATTCATAAATAAATAAAATAAAAATAAAAAAATATTTGGGTAGATTCTTAGTATATGGTCGATCTTTTCTTTCTTATCGAGTGTCCTAAAGATAACAAATAGTAAAGAAATAGTAAATAGTAAAAATCTTATTTGTTTTTAACGCTTCTGTAAGATTATTCTTAAGTCCTAAACTAACATGACATTAGTCAACTAAACTGTTTGAAAGTGTGCAGGTTTTCTCACGATGTTTCCTTCACAGGAAGCATGTGGTGGTGGTCCATGAAAACTACCATACATGATCCGAACCTGGGATCTTTTTAGCACAGGTCATAACCACTCGACCACCACGGCTTCAATTGATTTTGTATACAGTGAGTGGGCCACAACGAAAAATTTTTTCAACACACTTGCTCGTAAAGTGGGTCTTATTACATCGAATTTAGGCCCAGAATGCCATATATTACGAAGGTATTACGAATATATTACGGAGGTGTTTAGTAATAAAAATTACCATACTGCGCTATACAAAAGATAGAAAACTAATGCGTGTTATGAATTCCACAAAGCATTTTTAATTTAGCCGCATAATACATATAAGATCAAATAGGGAAAATAACAACAGTTTTTAAATAAGCAAAGATAATGATTTTTATACAGCCAAGCACTGGCTGTATGGCGATATACCATCCGCAGCGTGCACCGCGCGCTCCCTGCGCACGGCGCGGGGCGGCGGGCGGCGGCACGCGAATAAAAAACAAGACTATATTTATTACTAGCTGTCGCCCGCGGCTTCGCCCGCGTGAGTTTCGCTTAGATGAAAAATCTCTCTTGGAGCTTTTCATCAGATGTTCCAGATCTTCAATTTTTATACGTCAGCAGAAAATGCTCATCAGGTTGAACGATTTTTGCTAAGGCGCCATTTCCATATATGTTAAAGTGTAGCTGGTCTCATGGAGCTTTTCATCAGATGTTCCAGATCTTCAATTTTTATACGTCGGTAGAAAATGCTCATCAGGTTAAACGATTTTTGTTAAGACACCATTTCCATATTACTTATAGTTTAGCTGTTCCGTTATGGTTCTTCATCAGGTGTTCCAGTTTTCAAAATCAATTATAGCCTACTAGCTTTTGCCCGCGGCTTCGCCCGCGTGAATTTCTCTTCCCACGGGATCAGTGCTTTTTCCCGGGATGAAAGGTACCCTATGTCCATCTCCGTACTTCTAACTATGTGTATGCAAAATTTCAGGAAGATTGGTTCAGTACATGAAGCGTGAAGAGGTAACAAACAAACAAACAAACAAACAAACCAACAAACAAACAAACAAACAAACTCACTTTCGCTTTTATAATATTAGTTAGGATATGTTGCCCAGGCTTAATAGCTATACAACAAAAAAAGTTTCATTCAAATCCGTCCAGTAGTTTTTGCGTGAAACGCGTACATACATACAGACAGACAGACAGACAGACAGACAGACCGACAAGAAATTCCAAAAAAATTTTTTTGCTTTCTATTGTTCTTTTTAGGTCTCCCTCTATCCATTTCAGTTAAAAATATTAAATGTACAGACAAAATATTTTTACTGTTTTATTATATGTATAGATGTTGTGTTTGTAGATTTTCGCCGTGTTAGCATAGTAAATATTTAATAAAATGTCGCCAATATCGCCTCTTGTGCGTAATGACCAACTTTGCACACTTGTTTCGTAATGTACTATTATAGTATCATCTATTTTATAGTATGTACTCAGGTACTTATTATTAGGAAGGATGCATAACAAAATATAGTTTGCCTGAAGTTTAGTTCTTTCAAAAAGTAAATTAAAACCCTGGTCTCTCTCTCAGCCGAAAGATGCTGGACAAAGGCCTCCCCCAAGGATTTCCATAACGACCGGTCCTGCGCTGCCCGCATCCATGCGCATCCCGCGACTTAAAAATAAAACCCTGAAACCCTGCCTAAAACCCTGGTAATAATCTAAAATACTGTAGTTCAAAAACAAAATAAAGACAAGCAATTATTGCATTCACAGGATTTACAATCAAATGTCGTGACTGGTAAATCCGCTTCACACTCACACTTAGTTGCCAAGTGCATAGATTACCCATATGATTTTCTATTTATAGCGTTTTATTATGTGCATGATTCATGTCCAGTGCAGTCAAAATGTCTGACTGGCTGTTGTGGTGTTCAAAAAACAAGTTTTTTTTTAATCTATACATATAATAAAACAGTAAACTTATTTTGTCTGTACATTTAGTATTTTTGACTAAAACGGATAGAGGGACACTTAAAAAGAACAATAGAAGGCAAAAAATTTTTTTTGGAATTTCTTGTCTGTCTGTCTGTCTATCTGTATGTATGTACGCGTTTCACGCAAAAACTACTGGACGGATTTGAATGAAACTTTTTTTGTTGTATAGCTATTAAGCCTGGGCAACATATAGGCTATAATTCATTTTGAAAACTGGAACACCTGATGAAGAACCATAACAGAACAGCTAAACTATAAGAAATCTGGAAATGGTGCCTTAACAAAAATCATTCAACCTGATGAGCATTTTCTGCTGACGTTTTCATCAGATCTGGAACATCTGATGAAAAGCTCCAAGAGACCAGCTACACTATAACATATATGGAAATGGCGCCTTAGCAAAAGTCGTTCAACCTGATGAGCATTTTCTGCTGACGTATAAAAATTGAAGATCTGGAACATCTGATAAATAACTTCAAGAGACCAGCTACACTAAACATATACGGAAATGGCGCCTTAGCAAAACTTGGTTAATCTGATGAGCATTTTCTGTAAACGTATAAAAATCGAAGATTGGAACACAGGAAACAGTTTGGAATCAGAAAAAGACTTTTCATCTAAGCCAAAGTCACGCGGGCGAAGCCGCGGGCAACAGCTAGTGAAATATAAAAATAAAGCGCATTTTCCGACACTTTCAGTTACTTCATTGAATAGAGATTAAATTTACCATAATCACCTACTCCTGTTATCAAAAATATGTGTAAAATTCTCTCTCTTTAGTCTTATTTCCTTATGACGAGGGTCGTGGTCATTATATGGAATGAAACACACACAACGACTCTCTTGGCAATTTTAATGGAGTGGTTTGCCATTGCATTCTCCATTTCACACATTAGCTGATAATCATCAACCAGAGTGTAGGTTTCCTCACGATGTTTTCCTTCACCGGAAGCAAGTGATGGTCGATGAAAACTAACATGAGTCAGATTGGTATACAAACTCATGTAGCCCGGGCAGGATTCGAAGCTGGGATTGTGCATCCACAGGCGGGAGCCCCACCATTCGGCCACCACGGCTTCGAAAAAAATTGTAATACGTGTACATTAGTAATTGTAAAACGTGCAAAATTAGTAGGTACTTATTTTATATAAGCCTTTTGTAATGCAGTGGTAGCCATATTCCCATCAAATAATGAACCTTATGTATGGTGTTAAGATTAAAAACCTAATGATTTTTAAACATACCTAGGTGTAGGTATACAAAAAATCTTACGTTACAGACTGACAGACAACGCACAGCCAAAACTACTGGGCATAGGGAGTGTAGGGGAGCACTAAGAGAGGATTACCCGAAATTCCAACAGAAACAAAGTCTCGGGCCCATGATATTTGCCTTATAAAGTTTGTATTAGAACATATCCTCAACATTCTAGGTGACGTCAGCGCTGTTCCTCGGCCTAGGCCCACCGTACTGGCAGAAGCTGGAAGTGCTGAGCAAGCTGTCTGACATGCTGATGCTGCTCAACTACGTGCTCAACCCGATCCTCTACGTCCTCATGCGTCAGCGCACTACCATCTGCCAGGCGATCGCCCACTGCTTCAAGCGGGTCGGTATTTGTTGTAATAAAGAAGTACCTAAAAATACTATCAGGTGGAGGCATAGAGCAAGTAGAGCAACACAGACTCTTCCGGGCCGCGCGCGGAAGTCCTTGTTGCTCGAATAGTACGGGCAATTTAAGCAAATTTTGGGCCAAACCTCAAAATATATAACATAGTTTTGATTTTTGGCACAAGTATTCATCAGAGTCCTAGAATCATTTCCTCAAAAGTCCCCGGCCCTAGGGTACCGGTTGCCCCCCCTCCCCCCTCAAATGTGTCCTTGACCGTCATTTTTCTTTATTTTCTAAAAACTATCAAAGATAGGAAAAAACTGACAATGACAAAAATAAACATCATTAAATTATCTATAAAATGGTTTTTAGTTCATTCCGATAGGACTGATAGTTTTGGATTTATGTCTATATATCCTGCACGAAAAAGATGTTTTTTGCAAAATCTTGGTATTTATACTGATTTTATACAAAAACCACTGAAGTTATGATAAAGTGGTATAGAAGAGAATTAATGTTAATAAATTTATCTATAAAACAAGACCCATATCACTGCTGCACGTGCCTTAGTTCCTGAATAATAGCTCACGACGTCTGGCATTACATGTTACCCTTTAGCCTCTGTAGTGGGCCAGCTACGTAAGAAATAACCGCAAATCGATTTACTATAATTAAAATTTAATACACGGTTACATTAGGTGAAAACAAAGATTTTAAGTGGTGGTTCCTGAAAATCCCCCCCTTAGGTGGGAAGTAATGACGTCATCAATTTTTTTAATTCTTTGTATGGGATTTGATTTTTTTTCATCAAAAACATATCGTGTGTGATATCAAATGAAAGGGCTTGACGAGCCGGTTCTGAAAATATACTACACCATTACCTTTAGGCCACCTGTTTTCTAAAATTCCAAGAAAACCAAGAAATATTCTCAAAACTCGTACCAAATATGGGCTCCTCTTATTAGGAGTCTGCTTAGTAAATTTTTGTTAAACAAACGCTAAATATCTCGAAATATACTCATAATTTAACTTCGAAAAAAAGGGCTTGACGAACCGGTTCTGAAAATATACTACACCATTACCTTTCGGCCACCTGTTTCCTAAAAATCTAACTAGTATTTTTAAAACATACCAAGTTTGGGCTCCTCCAGGTAGGAGACGGTTTGGTATTTTTTATTAAATGGCACGCCAAATGGCTTTTAATATACTCATATCTAATCTCAAGAAGGCGATTATATAATATTAATATTGAGTATTTATTATTTTTTTTTGTTTCTACAAAATTGAATGAATGAACTTTTTAATAAAGAAAAATTTTTAAAATATTGTAAATGTTAATATTTTTAAATAGTTTTTTTTTAAAGATATATACGAGTATATTTTGAGATATTTGGCGTTTGTTTTACAAAAAATTACTAAGCAGACTCCTAATAAGAGGAGCTCATATTTGGTACGAGTTTTGAGAATATTTCTTGGTTTTCTCAAAATTTTAGAAAACAGGTGGCCTAAATATAATGGTGTAGTATATTTTCAGAACCAACTCGTCAAGTCCTTTCATTTGATACTACACACGATATGTTTATGAAAAAAAAAAAAACAAATTCCATACAAGAATTAAAAAAAAATAATGATGTCATTACTCCCCTTCTAAGGGGGGCAATTTCAGGAACTACCCACTCAATATATTTGTTTTAACCTAACGTATCCGTATACAAAATTTAAATACTGTACATCGGTTTGCGGTTATTTTTTACGTAGATGGCTCACTACAGAGTTAAAGGGTTACATGTGATGCCAGACGTTACGAGCTGTTATTCAGGAACTAAGGCACGTGCAACAATAATATTGATCTTGTTTTATAGATAAATTTATTATCATTAATTCTCCTCTACACCACTTTATTATAACTTCAGTGGTTTTTGTATAAAATCAGTACAAATACCAAGATTTTGCAAAAAAACATTTTTTTCGTGCAGGATATATAGACATAAATCCAAAACTATCAGTCCCATCGGAATGAACTAAAAACCATATTATAGATAATTTAATGATGTTTATTCTTGTCATTGACAGTTTTTTCATATCTCTGATAGTTTTTTAGAAAATAAAGAAAAACGACGGTCAGGGACACATTTGAGGGGGGGAGGGGGGGCAACCGGTACCCTAGGGCCGGGGACTTTTGAGGAAATGATTCTAGGACTCTGATGAACACTTGTGCCAAAAATCAAAACTATGTTATATATTTTGAGGTTAATGTCTAATCTTCCCGTACTAGAAGGGTGGAGGAGTCCATGTTGCTCTATGTTTAATCCACAGAAATAATTTTTTTTTGTGAAAAAAGAAAAAAAAGAATTCGTTATGTATTTTTTTTTGGTTTTTTTTTAGCAGAATCTCAGAGAAATAGTAATGTGAGCAGAACACAGTCCTAATAAATGCATGACCTAAATGCACAGACAAATTAATTAAAAAAATATATTTCAGTTGTGTGGTTTCAGAGGCTAAATTATCATATTGAATCTTCCGATAAGGAACTGCTTCTTTTTTCCCTTTTCATCAGTTTCTTCATTATCAGATTCGAAAATATTTTCTATATTGCCCCAATTTATAAATATCCTGTAATTATTTCAGAGTCACAAGACATCGACTGAGTCGATGACTATGAAGACCTCGTGCTGCCCGCAAGAGACGCTTGTCGTGAGCGACAGTTCTGGAGAAATGAGACCACTTCGACCTGTTCCTTCTGTCTGCCCACCAGGCCCCCACCTACTCGATGAATGACGAAAACCTTTCTTCACGCGATGTAGTGGACAATGTCATCGATAAAAAATACCTATTACGAATGATTTAAAGAAACTTTATTGTGACATTATGTTTTTTTAATCTCAAATTTTAAATTTGGCGGGGTTATAAATGTTCGGATACACACTCGTAAGTTCGTTTCGTGAATGGGCGTCGCGTCGTAATGAAAATAATCGATTAATTAATTTCATATCGTTCTATGTTTCTCGATTGGACTTTATGTACTTACTATCATAATAATTGTTTGTATTATAAGTAATTAAAATAGATAATAATAAATTGAATCTCATTGTACAAAATATTTTCTAGTAGAGTTAGATGTCAGTAATAAAGTTGACGGCAGGATCAAATTTAAATGAAGGGGTTTTTGATGTAAAATTATACTTTAATGTCACATTTATTGATCAAATGTATTTTAATAAGAGTACCTAAGTAAGATTTCTATGTTTATGTGATATATGTAGCAGAAATATTTACAAGTATTGAAGAGGTTTTTTTTAGCATAATATATAATACTATAGGTATAAATAAATATATTATATTCATGACATTTTTATATTAGATGATGAATTAATCTGTTTAAACTATTAAGTACATTCAACCAAAGATATACAAATACGGTTAGCTTAACTTACTCGTAATACTTATGATAACTAGTTGCCCAACCCCTACCCCACAGGCATATATGGCGACGATATAGTCTTATATATGTCTGTGCAACTACCACAAAAGTTACCATTAGTAATGGCACGCATTTAATTGCTTGTCTACAATGACAAATTAAAGACACGTTGAACACAAAGTAAGCTTTAACTTAAATCTCTCTATTAGGTAGGTACCTATATGTTTTAATATTAAATATATAGAAACGTAATGTATGTAGGAACTTATATTTTGTAAATAAGGATAACAAAATAATAAGGTAACTAGTAATATTACGTGTGTCGTTGTATTAATTAATTATTACATAATTATGATTACATTTTAATTTTTGGACAAGTTTTTTTGTTTTAGTTCTCCCAAATAGCTTATCCTACTACTACTACATACTATAAATACTACCAATACTATAAATGCGAAGGATGGCTGTAAGTTTCAGAGCAGAATCTACTAGACGGATTTCAATTAAAGGGGTTGTTGCACAAATGTATGGGGAGCCGGCTATATCATAAGCACCTATCTGAACTTTTCATTTTTGGGTCAGTATCAATGCCTTATAAGTAAATTCGATAAATTCGTAGCCTTTCTATGGTATATTTAGTTAACAAAATGGTAATGAAGGTTAGGCGAGTTCCGCCAAAATGGCCGACACCCATTATGATTTGACGTTGACGTGCTTCATATGACAGTTCCGATTTCCGGTACGTTCAAAAATGTACTTGTATTACATACGTGCCCGCGGAAAAGAATTGTTTATTTTATTTATTATTCATCTATTTATGTGAAATACACATATGTTTTTGTGATATTGCATGTAACATGTGTTAGGAACATTTACTTTTATTATTTTTTTTAAATATAATAAAAATATCGAGCATTGTATCTGATTTTCTGTATCATAATTTCTGAACACACGTACGGGCGCCATGTCAGTATCGCCATTATACGATATTAAGTGTATTTTTGTACCATAACAAGATCACGAAAAAACAAATATATGATGGTCTTAATCGGTTTTTGATATTATTTCTAATTTTTGGGGAACTGCTCATGATATAGCCTGCTATGCAACAGAGGGTGACCATTTGTGGCAGATTTCTGCCATTTGGGCAGATTTGACACCTAAATTTTAACCCTGGCAGACTAAGCTGACGATTTAAAAAAGTGGCAGAATTTGGCAGATTTCAAAAGAATGATTTTATTTTTAATTTTTTTTATACATAGATTATTTCTAGGTATAAAAAAAAGACAAAAGCAAGCTTATAGAATAGATTATTAATAATTTTCCATATTTTTTCCTTTATTTTTAATTATGCATTTATTTGGAAGGAAATTATTTACTGAAGTGGCAACATTTGTCCTTTGCCAGATAGCTGATTGGCACTTATTTATGGTCATGCGAGAATTCTAGTTCTCTCCGGAACGCAGCTAAATTTTGACATTGACATTTTATTTGACTGATTCCGGCCTACGGGGATTTCCCGTTTATTCTTTTTTTTTTTTGTAAGTACGCCATGTGATTATGAACAGCAATGAATCTGTTATAAGTTTTATTTTCTTATTAATATAACTGATCGAAATGATTGTGGCTCAATCGATGATCGTTTGTTGTTTGTTTTGTCTATCTGCCACTGCCAACGGCGCGTGCAGAAAAAAATGAAAACCGGCGCGCAGCTCGGTGAGGCGACCTTTTTTATGCCATGATATTTTCAATCTTATGTTACAGGAATAAGGGTTTAATTTAAATTGAAATCTTCTCAGTATTTTTGCCGCGCGCCGCTCGGTTTGCGCTGGGCCCAAGATTAATAAAGTAATTTCTTTAATTATGTACCTAGTATTTTATTTATTCATACCCGTCTCCAATCTCCTTAAGCAAAAATATGATGGCATATTTTTGGCATTTTCTGAAGTTGGGTTTGGCAGATTTTGGCAGATTTTTTGCTAGTATCGGGCAGATTCGCCATTTTTGAAATGGTCACACTGATGCAACATGCCCTTTAGTTGGTAGGTACATGGACATTGGACACGGACGTACAAAATTTTAAACCGCGCTCACTAACGCAATGCGCCGTGTATGCAACATAATTTATACACGCATACAAAAATAATGCCGACCACTAACTTAAAAAACTACGCACACAATCACAAACAGTATGAACACTGAACAGATCATGTGAAGGTTGACTGGTAGAGAATACTGTTAGCATTAAGTCCGCCTTTTATACCATTGTATTATTTCAGTTTAATAAAATTTTAAACAAATAAATATGAAATTTGGCAGAGAGGGATGCCTGTTATGTGGGTGGCCGGGTGGCCTCTCCAGTTAGTTAAACGCTTGAAGACTGTACCTATGTACAATAACGATAGATACTTACTAATAATCTTCCTTCTGCTGCTACATAGGACTAGAAATTTGTCCCTGGTAATTAGAAATTTATAGTTTAGTAAAAATTGACAATTATTAAATACTAGCTTTTGCCCGCGGTTTCGCCCGCGTGAATTTCCCACGGGAACAGTGCTTTTTCCCGGGATACAAGGTTACGTACCCTATGTCCTTCTCAGTATTTCTAACTACAAGTGTATGCGATTTCAGGAAGATTTGTTCAGTAGATAAAGCGTGAAGAGGTACTAAACAAACAACCTCACTTTCGCATTTGTAATATTATTTAGGATTCAGATTTAAAATAATTTTTCACTATTTCCTTTGATTAGTACTATTGATAGAAAATCGATTCAAGACTAGAAGTCAAGAACACTGCACTCATTGATTCAATTCACTGCATTGAATGATAGTCTGTGTGTGTATCCGAACTTGTTGCTGTCAGTGGCTTGTCAAGCGGTCGATTTTGGTTTTCATGACTGAAATAATTTTCACGATTTTCCGCTAATAATATGTTATTGCTTTGTTTCATTTAAAATTAATAGGTGCAAAATATCACTTTTAGTTTAATAAACGAATAATACAATCATCCGGCAAGATGTCTAAGTGGTGAGTCATAAAATCGTTAATCAATCTAATAAACTTGAAGTGCAGTAAATAGTTACTAATAAATCTAATTCCAGACGATCTGTTTATTTTCATCAAGTTTTATTACAATATCTGGGTTGGTGCGCGATCTTATTGGCCTGAATTGCTTAGTTTTCTTTTATCGGTACATTGCTTTTAGTGATTATTTATTCATTGCTAGGCAATCTGAGAGGAGTATACACGAAATGCTGAAAGACACACCGCCTATAAGGGAGTCCAGTGATTCCATTAACTCCGGGACCGAGGCGAAGTTTCCTACATCACGCTCCATGCCCTTTCCCCCAGCATATGGTAAGTAGTTATGGTTAGGCAATTATTATATTATTTATTTTCTCACAAGAAACCACAAGATAATATAGACGTGAAAATTCATATATTTATGTGGTTACAGATCTGTAAAATATATAGTATGTAATGCTGGCTTCAGTTACAGTTATAGACAAATTAATTTCAGATTATAAGGTGATTTCGGAGAGTTTAAGTGACATTATCATTATTAAGACAAAGAATACATTGAACTATTTATTTCCACGAATAGTTACATTTATTTCTGCAAACATGGTTTGGGTAGGTTTAGGTTTCCGCAATTTGGTAAATATTGTATGAGTGTATATTGTTTTTATGTTGAATAAATGATTTTAAAAAATGGAGATTTCCTACTACAAGACTGCTAAATTCATTCTGTTTCAAAATCTAATAATATATTATTTTTTATCATATATATCTGTGATAAAGGATTTTTAGGTCATTTTATCTCTTAGGAAATCACCTTCATACCCCATTCTAAAACAAACTTTTTATATACTTTCACAGTGTCATCAAATGCATTGAAATTGATGCATTAGCCAAAAGGACACTAACATAACCAACATTATATAATGTGTGGGTATAATAATAATAAAATAAATGTGTGGTTACCTAATTAGCATTTTTGGTGTTTACATTAAGACTATCATCAAACAATACTTTAGCTATTTGTAAACATCTGTTTAGTAATCAAAACAAAAACAAATTTGAATAATTGGCTTTATTAACTTCAATTACTAATTTTTTGGGATGAAAGAATGTTTGCTGAGAAGAATAAATCCTAATCCTAACTAATATTATAAATGCGATAGTGGTTTTTTTTTGTTTGTTACCTCTTCTCGCGTTATCTACTGAACCAATCTTCTTGAAATTTTACATACACATAGTTAAAAGTTCTAAGAAGGATATTGGGTAAATTTCATTCTTGGAAAAAGCACTGTTCTCGTAGGGAATTCATGAGAACGAAGCCATGGGCAAAAAAAAATAACCCTTTACTTGCAGTCAGACAATAAAATTCTTCATTTCAATAAAATGCCAGCAATCCATGTTCCCAGCCCCTCCAGATGTGTCACAGAACGGTGCAGCTGCGTCCGGCACGTTACTCCGTGCCGGATCCTCAAAGCTGGAGTCCATTCGCAACTGGGGAGTGTCCACATACAAGTGCACCAAGCAGATACTGTACGAGAAACTAGGCAAGAGCTCTCGAACTGTTGATACAGGTAAATATATATTTAGATAGATAGCCCTGCAGAAAGTAAATGAGACACGAAGGAATCTTATGTTACTTAGAGCATTTAACCATCAGGAGAGGCCACTTTCAGGCATTCCCCTCTGTTGAATTTCATATGATCATGCTCATACTGTTTGAGATTGTGTGCATTGTTTTTAAATTAGTGGTCAGCGTTATCTTTGAGTGCGTTCATAAATTAACGCCGCTTGATGTCGCCTCGCGTTAGTGAGCGCGTTTTTCCCCCACCGAAAGTGGCAGACTTTTTGCATAGACATTAGCACTCCATCATTTCCTGTGGATTATATACGTTTACTGTCCATGAATGTCCTTTATAGAATTCTCCAAGCTTTCTTTACTTTTTAACGGATCATATTAGTAAAGATTACAAGTATAGTATAGTGCATGAAATTTTTTCACCATATCTAATTTCTATAATGAGAATACATTATTACAATTATATTTCAGAGTTGGAAGCCCAAATCGAAATGCTACGCGAGACGCAAAGGAAATATAACGGTATACTGCGGCTGAGTTCGGCCTTGACCGCACAACTACAAGCGGCGGGGCACACACAGAGGGCGCTGGGGGAAGCGTTCGCGGAACTCGCTCAGAAGTCACCGGAACTGCAGAACCAGTAAGTTGACTTTCCAAAAATTTTAAAAAATTTTGAGAGGATAGATGAAAAAAGATGTATATATATGTATATAACGTCACTTTGACGTAACGTCATTTTGACATGACGTCTATTTTGTCCAATAATAGATAATAGTACTTTAGTAATATTTTATCGATGATAATAGTGATAATATAGGCGTTACTATAATTGCTATCCCATGCCCACGGGACCCATTTTTTCCGGGATAAAAAGTAGCCTATGTGCTATTCCAGGTCGTTATCTACCTCTGTACCAAATTTCATCGAAATCCATCCAGTAGATTTTGCGTGATTGAGTAACAAACATCGTCACAAATTCACATCCAAACTTTCGCATTTATAATATTATTATAGTATATAGTATGGATATAGATAGTATGGATAAACGTAACTGTAAACCGTATAAATTGCAGGTTCCTGTACAACGCGGACACGCAGCGGTCTCTAACCCGTAACGGAGAAACGTTGCTGGCGGCGCTGCATTTCTTTAACAACTCCTTGAACACGCTCACCAATAAAACCATAGAGGACACTCTGCTCACTATCCGGCAGTATGAGGCTGCACGGTAAGGTTTTTTTTTAAATTCTAGGAAATTTGCGACAGAAAAAAAAATATAAAAATAATATATTTTATTTTTTCTGTTGCAAGTTGCAAGCTTCCTTGTATAATTTTTCTGTAAATGGTGCAATAAAGTGTTGATCTATTCTATCTATCTAACAGATACGCTAAAAGTCTTAAAGCTGATCGCAGTTAACTAGATAAAAAAAAATTAAGAAAATTAGTTAATACTTAGCTTTTGCTCGTGACTTCGCCTATGCAGAATTTACTACGTGAATTGTGTTGCACGTACAGACAGACAAAACAATCATTTTGGCTTCTTATGTAGGCTAGCAAGTCAACCCAGTAAAAATTATTTAAATGAAAATCCGTTCAGTTATTTTAATATTAAAGCATTAACCACCAGAAGATGATACGATCGCAAATTTCTTTGCAAAAACGTTTGCCACAAGTCGCGAACAGACGCGGTTGGGGACTTTATCCTACTTCCTACTAATAAATGCGAAAGTTTAGATGTGACTATGTGAGTTTGTGAGGATATTTGTTACTCAATGACGCAAAATCTACTGGGCGGATTTCAATGAAATTTGGTATACGGGTAGAAAAATACCGGGAATAGCACATAGCAGTGGCGAAGCCTTCTTAGAACACGATTCCTACCGGCTTCCCTTAGCAGATTCAAATATATGTACAAATATTATTTTTACTCTTGCACAAACATCTATACCCATATACCTATATGACACTGTCTTACTATAAGCCGAGGATCGCCGGCATTACACATTAAGGAAATTTTATATGAGAGCGTAATTAATTAAGCGCACATAATCACATTGCGCGCTTTGAAAATATATTCTTCAATATGCTGGACACAAAATACGCAATGTATTTGAAACCGCGCAAACGCACACATACACGATTTCACTATCGTCGGACGCGTGCCGCGGTATCGCGGCCGGGGAACCCGCTCATAATATTGGGAATTAGAATTTTAAAAATGTATGCAATTCACGCACACATACACATTACTACTACATACAACCACACGTCGATATGTCAGCGATTGTAAGCTGATCTCAGATAGCTTACCAAAAGTTTTCGTCCAATCAGAGCAATTTATTCGCGCTGCCGATTGCCTCTGTCAGGTCAGTCACCCTACCTTGCTATCGTTTCGCGCGCATTCGTATCCTAATTTATAATTGTGATAAGTGATTAGCTTGATTGTGGTATATTTCTTAAATTGTTTAGTGTTTGTTTGATTCTTGTCGTCACGTAGGCTGTTAGGTGAGAAATTGCGGCATTATTACAAATAGGTTGTAGTCTACCTACACACTTAATTTATGGTAGGTATGTAATTTATTGCATGTTTTTTTACACGTTACAAATTAAGATAGATATGACCCGGCTTTACCTTTATTTTTATTCACCCTACGCCACTGGCACATAGGGTACATTTTATCCCGAAATTCCCACGGGAGCGAAGCCCGGCTGCTAGTTTTATAATAAACTAGCTTTATCCCGCGGCTTCACCCGCGTAAATTTCCCACGGGAACAGTGCTTTTTCCCGGGATGAAAGGTACCCTATGTCCTTCTGCGTACTTCCAGCTATGTGTATGCGAAATTTCAGGAAGATTGGTTCAGTAGATAAAGCGTGAAGAAGTACCAAACAAACTCACTTTCGCATTTATAATATTAGTTAGAATAGTTGGAATTAGATTGTAGTGATTCCATTGTTTTATTTCAGAGTGGAATACGACGCGTACCGCAGCGAACTAGAAGCGAGCGGGGGAATCCCCAGAACTGTTGCTGGGGAACATCGAGCGGCACCGCCGGCACTACGAGCGGCTGCGAGACGACTCGGCCGTCAAACTGGCGTTGTTGCATGAAAATCGGGTTAGTGGGTTTTTGCCTCGCGGATTTTGATATCTAAAATGAAAAAAAAAATTTTTTTTTTTAATAGAAAATATATTTTTTTCAAAATGTTTTTTTTTTTATATTTAAATTGCATATAGTCTACCTAAATATTGTGTACAGACAAATTCCTTGTCTTCTATTTTGTGATTCTAAATTGAATATAGTCTTCATATTATGTATGTAGGTGTTACTATTATTATGACCTCCGTGGCCTAACGGTCATCACGCTAGACTGCCACACCGGAGGTCCCGGGTTTGATCCCCGGTCGGGTCAAGATAGAAAATGAGGGGAAATCCCCTGAGTTGTTAACAGTTGGGTTAATATTGCCTCGCGGTTTTTGAGTACCTAAATGATTTTTTTTTTATTTATATCCCAAATATTGTTCCTAATTCCTATTATGTACAGACAAACATGTCTTACTTCTACAAAAATATCTTCTAGACACAGACCAGATGATGATGATAAATTTATTAATTTTGAAAAAAAAGCGTCAGTTTTAATTCGCGGCATCCCTATTAGAAAATCTCTAATCTCAACCCTCCATTCCAGGTGAAAGTGATGAACAAACAGCTCCTCCTATTCCACAACGCAGTCTCCGCCTACTTCAGCGGCAACAACGTGGCTTTAGAGGCAGCCGTGCGACACTTCAACATCCACACCCCCGCCCCCACCTCCCCTCCCCCCTCTCTGCCCCCCACCCTACCCCCCTCGTTGCCCGCTACAGCGCCAGTGCTGCCCAGAACCGCGTAGGGAGCGGACGTGTGATGCGCAGTGGTGAGATTAATAATAATATTATTGCAGGCACAATTGTAAAATACAACAAGCTTAAGTTTGTTCGTCTGTTAAAATGCCATTTTAGTGCCCTGGGGGAAAACGGCCATATTGACGAATCGAAATATGATCCAATATTTAAAAATGAGCCCTATGAAACGACTTCTAACACTTCAACATCCCCCCCCCCCCCGCGCCCACCTCCCCTCCCCTCTCTCTGCCTTCCACGTTGCCCGCTTTAGTTCCAGTGCTGCCCAGAACCGCGTATGGAGCGGACGTATGATGCGTAGTGATGAGATTTTGTTCGACTGTTAAAATACCATTGTCGTGCCCTGGGGGCCGATTCTTCTAGTTACAAATGTAGATGTCGTGTCTCAAGAGCCAAAGAAATTGAACTGATCTCTATGCTTAATTACAATATCTTTGGCTTTTGAGGCACGCACGATATAGTATGTTTGTAATCACAAATCATAGCCCTGGCCGCTTTGATTAAGCGAAATGTAATCCATTTCTCATTTACTATAATTATTAAAAAATAAATCTTAATCTTCATTCATTATAGGGAACTGATAGCTAAAATACACAAAAAAGTATCCACGACAAGCTTCGTCAAAATGTACACGGAAAAATATCCGCAACACGCTTCGTCAAAAAGACTACAGAAAAATATCCGCAACACGCTTCGTCAAAAAGACTACAGAAAAATATCCGCAATAAGCTTCGTCAAAAAGACTACAGAAAAATATCCGCAACACGCTTCGTCAAAAAGACTACAGAAAAATATCCGCAATACGCTTCGTCAAAAAGACTACAGAAAAATATCCGCAATACGCTTCGTCAAAAAGACTACAGAAAAATATCCGCAACATGCTTCGTCAAAAATATTTAGTCTAATAGGCCACCCCGCATCGTCTGGCTCAAAATTTAATGTTCCCATGACTGGCGGCGTTGCCTTGCTGTATGGCGATGGAGATTCTTTGACAGATACGAAACGTATATTTTTTTAAAATTAACCTTATTAAACCACTTATAAGGTTCATTTTTAAATAGTTAGGAATTGAGAAATGGATCTTATTCCGATTCATCAAAGTGGCAGTTTTAGACCCCTACTTTTTTGTTATATTTATTACAGTAGAAACCCGGCTAATCTCCATTTTAGTCGACGTCCACTGCTGGACATAATAGGCCTCCGCATATATTTCTAAATGACCGTTAGGAAGCGGCCAATGCTCAGTTTCAACTGGTCGTTGATCGAAATTATGTTTTCATTTTTAATAATGTATAATATTTTTCTTTTAATTTATTCTTATTGATTTATACAATTTTTTCTCCATGAAAAAAAAGATTATAAGCATATAAGTACTTAAATCGTACCGTGCTTTTCATCATCGAATATAATATTGACAGTATTAACATTTTGTGCTTATGCGAAATGTAGATTATGTGTATCATAAAGTTATTACTTACTAAAAGCAAATTTCATGTATAACTTGAATGCTCATTTAAAATGCGTACCATTCATTATAACCGTCCGCAGTCTTTACTGTGCTCAAAAATGTAATATACTGATGTCTGGCCAAGTAATATTCAAATATACTTCAATAGATTTTAATTTTGATAGTCCATCTATTATGATGGATGTATTTGGCTGTATAAATTTCATCTCACACCTCAAACTTTGAAAACATGACAGTTTATTAAAATATAGTAAATGTTTTTTCGTTTTAACTCTGATTACTTTTGACAGAGTGACATTTTGTATAACACAACGCTAAATGGAAATTGCTTTTTTATAT
Organism: Ephestia elutella; assembly: GCA_018467065.1. Classification (NCBI taxonomy): domain Eukaryota; kingdom Metazoa; phylum Arthropoda; class Insecta; order Lepidoptera; family Pyralidae; genus Ephestia; species Ephestia elutella. The sequence continues at coordinate 12,992,289 of CM031570.1, read as the reverse complement.
CAACTTGACACTACTAAAATTGTAATTCGATATGTACATATTATGACATGTAATAAAATAAAATATGTTTATTTTTCAGTAGTAAATTAACATGATAATAAACCCCTATGTTTTGTACGTATTTAAAATGTTATATAAAATACTGAGATAATAATTCTTGTTAATAATGTAGATAGCATGCGAAAATCATTAGACAATCATGAATAAATAGCAACTAATCCACGATTACATATTCTTTTTAATTAAAAAACCGTAATTATTCTCTATTTTAAAGTTGAATTCCATTGCTAAAATCTCCAAAAAAAAATTGATAAGGCACCGTAATAAGATAACAAAAACACATTTATAATAACATAGCTAAGGTTTAAATTAGAGTATAAATATGTTTTGTTTCCTGTGTTCCATATAACTTTATGATTGTTTGACCAAATGTAAGAATAGCATTAGTTAACGAGTGAGTTTGTATGTGTTCACTTGATGTGTTAGCTTGTGATTATAGCATTCCAATATTTATGGCTATCAAGTATTTATCGTGGTGCAGTAGATAAATTTTTCATTGTAAATCTGTCACGAACCCTAGTACTCTTTGAAGATTTTTTAATCTTTTGTTATTATGGATTTGACGTTTGTGTTATATCAATGATATATATATACCAAGAGCCGTTCCTTTTCCCCTTTTCTCTCCCATTTAATCTCAACATTGCAGCATTTTTATTTAATTTTGTATTTTTTTTATATCAATTTTTCCAGCTAAACAAAATTTTAAATATTACTGTAACGTCGACATTGGTTTGTCAGTGAAATTTTTTATCTATGTACTATGTATATCTACTGGCCCATATGCTTGCCTATTTGTAAATTATTAGCTATTTTTCTATAACAATTCTAGAAAATATGTAAAATTAAATCACTATTTGTTGTAATTTTTTAGTACTCCTTTACAATTGTTTATATAATTTAGATAATATAGCTTGTAATTACTTCCTCGATCTCCAACTTAAATGAGTGGACTTATTAAAGTATTTTTAAATAAAATAATCATATCCAAATATTATTTTAAATTGTTACTCGAATAGGAGCTGATTTTGGTGTATTTATGGATTTGTATGCTTGAATTTATTCAAATGGTCCCACTTGTTCCATTGAACATTCCCATAATAGAACTAAATAAATATTCAAGATTCACATTAAATCAATACATAAGCAATAAAATCAAATCTTGTCCATATTCAAATTTTCTAAATATCCTTTACATCATATAGATTCAGTATTATATGTATAGGTATTGCTTCCATGCACCATGTGTTTTAATAAATCACTATTCCCATGAGATAAAAAGAGATGTAACAACCGCATGTTTAACTATTTTGCTTAAAATGTGTTTTCTCTCGTTCTTTCATCAAATATTGAAGTGATATTAGGACAAAACATTAATCACTTTCGAGTATAAATAAATGTATCACCATTTTCAGTCAATAATAGAAATCGAAAGTTGTAATTATTAATCATTAGTTAATTTGTAATCTTGACACTGCTAACTAAATAATGACAATATTGTATAGAAACGAATCTGGGTACCTACTTAATTTTTTTTGTCAAATCTTAAATGAAAATATGTAATCTTAATTATCACTCCTCCATTTTATGATTTAAATTATTTCAGTAACAAATACATTATCCTAAATCCTTATTTGCTATCATTTTCGCACATAAGTCAAATGTGAATTACAGATGGTTTCCAATTCCAAGTAGGTACCCAATCAAATATTTCCCTTCATAAAGAGTGAGTTATTGAAACTTAACTAGTCAACATGTTTCGTTTATTATAATATCAATGTGACTTATTTAAATATAAAATAGAGTAAAATATACACTTAGTTGTGTAAGTTAATGTGTTTATCATATTTTATAAGGAGTGTAAATTAGATCACTTGACATTCTTATATTGTTTTATTTATTTCAAGAATTTATTAAACATTTAGCTGTCTGGGTCTAGGCATCCTACTAATTATGTAATATATATGCGAAAGTTTAGATGTGAATTTGTGTGGATGTTTGTTACTCAATCATGCAAAATCTACTTAACTGATTTCAATGAAATTTAGTATACTGGTGGAAAAATCCTGGGAATAGCAAATAAGGTACTCTTTATCCCGAAATTCCCTTATGGTTATTATATGCATGGTTTTTCAACATAATCATTCCATTTTATATCCTGAAGATAAATAAAAACATATAGTTTTGAGTAACTTTATTTATCACAAAATCATCACAGGTTATCACACCTCACCCTTGAAGCACTTTGGCTCTTTCTCAAAGAGCCCAGCAGCCATATGGCTCAATTGAAGAATCTTCACTTCCTCACACAAACATGACCATTAGGCCTTCACAGTTTCCTTGTCACCATCCTCTTTGTGGATTTCCTCAGCTTCTGATTTGAATTTCTCCTGTAATGTATTTTTTTTGTGTTATTTGCAACTTTTTATCCAGTAAACATTACTTTTAAATCTTTTCTTCTGTAGGTTACAATATTCTAAACTCAGAAGCTTGGCTTTAACATGACATCTATCTAGGAAAAGAGAGGGGGTTTCCAAAATAGCAGAAATTAGAGTGAATAAACAAAAAAGCCTCACAAATTACATTACTGTAGTAATTGATGCTGTAAGGAATGTTTCAATGCACTATACCAGATATATATTTGGCCGGCAAAGCAAATAAATAATGCAGAATGGTTAGTTTCGACACCATTCATAGGGCATTTTCTAATGCAGAAATAATATACATACCAAGTCATATATAACTTTGACCACCAGCGAACAACTGGGACATGTGGCTACTTCTTCTCCTGCGATCAACTCCTCCTGCAAATAATACATTTCTCTATAAGTACTCGTTTATTCCTGCTGTTATGGTAACATATTTTATTACAAAATATGTCAGGTGTGAAACATATATCAATTTGTTAATTGTTCTAACCTTACTTATTTGGAATCTATCCCCACAAGGACAAGGGTAGTAATACATTTCTTCTTCATCATCATATTCAAAGTCTTCGATCTCAATTTCATCATGGAATATCGTCATTTCTAAGTATTTTCGGAATGCGATTAAATTTTCTAATAAGAATTACAAATAAAACATTACAAAACGTGCCAAATGTTTTGATCTTGAACTTTTGGCAAGTTCTCTTAGGTACTTATGTCAATGTCAAATTGATTAAAGTTAAAGTCATTCATTCAAGAACTAGGATTTCTGATAAAAGTTGTCATTTAATAAAAAAATATGTGTATTAATAGTGATGTGCCGTTCTCGTTTTCAAAGAACAAGTGGAAATTTTCTTGATTAAAAATATTCTCGACGACGGAGAAGTTTCCTAAAAAACCGAGAAATTCCAGAGAAACTTCGGAATATTTCAAAGGAACAAAGGGCATGTTGTATAGCAGGCTATATCATGAGCAGTTCCCCAAAAATCAGAAATAATATCAAAAACCGATTAAGACCATCATATATATGTTTTTTCGTGATCTTGTTATGGTACAAAAATACATTTAATATCGCTTAACATCGTATAATGGCGATACTGACATGGCGCCCCATACGTATGTTCAGAAATTATGATACAGAAAATCAGATTTGATTCAGAAAATGAGATTATATTTTAGAAAATAAATTAAAGTAAATGTTCCTAACACATGTTACATGCAATATCACAAAAACATATGTATATTTCACATAAATAGATGAATAATAAATAAAATAAACAATTCTTTCCCGCGGGCACGTATGTAATAAAAGTACATTTTAGAACGTACCGGAAATCGGAACTGTCAAATGAAGCGCGTCAACGTCAAATCATAATGGGTGTCGGCCATTTTGACGGAACTCACCTAACCTTCATTACGATTTTGTTGACTAAATGTACCATAAAAAGGCTACGAATTTATCGGATTAACTTATAAGGCATTGATACTGGCCCAAAAATGAAAAAATCAGATAGGTGCTTATGATATAGCCGGCTTCCCATACATTTGTGCAACAACCTCTTTTCGAGAACAGGGAATTTCTCGCCGGCACCTCGCTAACTATACTGCGGTTCCTCTGCGAGCTCATAATTAATTTATTTTCCGTCATACACGTTACGTTTGATATCTGCTCGGTTTGACAAAGAAGCCGAAAGACTTCCTTTGTCACAGCACTTTGAGATCTAAGAACTTCTCGGTTGGTTCTCGTGTGATTTTTACCTGAAGCAACTAATATTAATTCTGTGCCTGAAGGACATATTTTAATTCTACGGTAGTTGTACTTGAATATAACTAAAAAAATATTAACTCATAAATACACTCATAAATAGCTGAGAAGACGACACAAATCAAACCTGTATACAAATAACCGGCTGACCCTCTCTGAGAACTGAGAGTGAGTCGACATTTATTAACGATTTTACACAAGCAATAATATTTTACATCTTCCGTGATACCGTGGTATCCCTAGGGATTTCACGAAATCCTTGTAAAGCCTGAACAGAAATATAAAAACCCTGAATTAGAGGCAGCACTTATGTGTTTTATATTGCAACATTATTAAAAAGAGTTGCGGATTTATAGGGTGGGAGCACGGGGGCACGTGCCTACCCTCCCCCCCCCCCCCACATCCCCGACTGTTATTTTGTGTACATATGTATTGTGGAGGCAGGTTCCATAGCAGTACATATCAAATTAAGATTCGAGTTGTTACAATAACAGGATTTAGTAGTAATAGTTTCTTACAAGTTTATTTCCAAAAAAATAATCTGCCACAATTAGTGATGTTCCGTTCTCGTTCAAAAAACAAGCTGAAATTTCCTTAAAAACTCGGAAATGTTCTCGAGAACGGAAAACGGTGCCCTTCCCATAGAAATAAAAATACTGGATCCGCCCTTAATCGAAAGTCAAACTTTGACAGGGGAAATGAGAGATAGGTTTTTAAATTAGTTGCCAGTGTAAGAAATTAGTTCTATTGCTTTTCCGCAACATGGCGAGGGTTTTTATATCCCTGGTCAGGCTATAATTACCTTATTTCCCTGCGACATAATTATCATGTTTTGTATCTTACTATTTCAATTTTCGTCCTGCTAAGCTTTATGAGATCTTTACGAATAATTCTACTAAATAGTAGCTTATTATAATATGTTATTGTAACATTATTAGCCGTCACGTTGTCATACGTCATGCGATACGTCAACGTCACGTCATCCTTGTTGTGCGTGTGTTTGAACTGTCATGTCATTCATTCAATTCATCATTTCATTTTCGTGGAGGAGGATGATCGCGACGATTCTACTTTATTTCGTTTAAAATTTAAAATAAAGTGGTGCAGTGTGTAATAAAGTGATTGTGTAGCTTATTTAATATTTTGGAGAGTGTTTTGTGACCGTAACCATGTTTAGCTGGCTGAGAAAGGAGGGCGAAAAGTCCGAAAGCATAGATAATGTTGTGGAAGGGCTCAAAAAAATTTACAAAACTAAACTTTTACCATTGGAACAACATTATCAGTTCCACGATTTCCACTCTCCACAACTTGAAGATCCTGACTTCGATGCGAAGCCTATGATACTGCTAGTTGGTCAATATTCAACTGGTAAAACTACATTTATCAAGTATCTGTTGGAAAGAGACTTCCCGGGCATACGGATCGGTCCGGAACCGACTACAGATAGATTTATAGCGGTTATGTACGATGAAAAAGAGGGCGTAATACCCGGCAACGCTCTGGTAGTCGACCCGAACAAACAGTTTAGGCCACTAAGTAAGTTCGGAAACGCCTTCCTGAATAGGTTCCAATGCTCGACTGTTGCGTCGCCTGTGCTGAAAGGGATTTCAATAGTTGATACGCCCGGTATTCTGTCAGGTGAGAAGCAGCGAGTAGACAGAGGATATGACTTTACTGGAGTGTTAGAATGGTTTGCGGAGCGTGTTGACCGTATTGTTCTGTTGTTTGATGCTCACAAACTGGATATATCAGATGAGTTCAGACGCAGTATCGAAGCTCTACGAGGGCATGACGATAAGATTCGCATTGTCTTGAACAAAGCTGATATGATTGACCACCAGCAGTTGATGAGAGTGTATGGTGCCCTTATGTGGTCTCTTGGCAAGGTTCTTCAAACACCTGAGGTTGCCCGTGTTTATATTGGTTCTTTCTGGGATCAACCTCTCCGTTATGATGTAAACAGGAGGTTGTTTGAAGATGAAGAGCAGGATCTCTTCAGAGACATGCAGTCATTGCCACGAAATGCTGCCTTACGTAAACTGAATGATTTAATCAAAAGAGCACGCCTCGCTAAAGTCCATGCATACATTGTCAGTGACTTGAGGAAAGAAATGCCGTCAATGTTTGGAAAAGATGGCAAAAAGAAGGATCTTATAAAAAATCTAGGACAGATATATGATCGAATTCAGAAGGAACAACAGATTTCTCCTGGTGACTTCCCAGATATAAAGAAGATGCAGGAATTATTAGCAAATCATGACTTCACCAAGTTCCACACTTTAAAGCCAAAACTGTTAGAAGTCGTGGACAACATGTTGTCTACAGACATCGCCCGGCTCATGGACATGATCCCGCAGGAAGACATCAATGTTGTCTCGGAGCCTTTAATAAAAGGTAAGTTATTTCATTATTTAACTTTGCAGGAATTAAACATTATGTTGAGCAAACCATTGTCACAAGAGGCAAAATCTATATACTCCTTTTGGAGAGTTGTGATGGCTCAAAGATAATTTGTAAACTCAGAATTTCCCTATGAGGCTGGCATAGTCGCGTCACGCGACTGAAGCCTCAATAAAAGATATATGTCAAAAAATCTTTGCAAGAAATTTTTACGTAAATTTAAGTAGCGAGTTTTTATTCTTTTATAAAATTTTGATTTACTAAACTACTGTTCAATACATAAACTCATTCTAATAACTACTTAAAAGGATGACTGGTATAATTGTCAGTCTTCCTACAAATGTAATTCTAGAAATATGTACAATCAGGTGGATACATATGTATCCAATTTTAGACCTTATTGTATTGTTTTAAGGACCAAAATGTTTACATATTAGTGCTTGTGACTGTACATAAGTAAGACAGTAGGTTGCTAATATGTTGGTCATCACATAAATCCATTTATATGGGAGTGTCATTTATCACGGAGACCAAGGTTGCAATCCTTAGTTACAACGATGCGATGTGTTATCAAGAGATATTGACCTGAATAAGCATTCTTATCAGTATGATAAGGTAACATAAGGCATCTAACTGTGTCTATTAACACTAGGTTAGACAACCTCTATAATTAGAAACATTAAAATATTCATAATGTGATTTAACAGTTACTAATTGCAATTACTGGGTTCTTGAATGCATCTGCGTATCTTTGGAGTTAGAGTTACATAGAGTAATTTTTAATAATAAACTATCACTATTCTTAAGTCAAATTACACTCATTAATTACAAATTGTCAAAGTAACAACAATAATTAGTCTGTGTGACCATGACCATGTGTCAGAGTTATACAAACAAGCAAAATTTGATATAGCAAAGTTACCAAATGTATGTTAATAAGTGTTCTCCTATAATTTTTTTTTACTGTGATAAGCATGCATTTATTATTACTGAATTCAGTTCTCAATTGCCTGGACTACTAAGATAATATTAAAATGGTGGGAGTAGTTATATAAAGCTCTTTAGTTAGTTGCCTGGTAGCAGAAATTACCACAGCTAAAATACTTCAGGTTGATGAATGTGGAACAATAACATAAACAAATATGGTTAAGGGAGTAATTCTAATAACACATATCTTAGATTTTTTTTATGACACTGCCACCGTAACATTTTAACTTTATAGACCCTAAATGTAAAAAAAATAGCAATGTCTGTAAAAAATTGCAACAAGGAAAACACTTCAAATTAAAATTATGCAGCGATATCAATACTAATTTGCTGACGCTACACTACGGCGTGACGGGTGGCGATGGCGAAAGTGTCGACTTGCTTTTTGCAGACGCTGCACTAATCCACGTTCTGTTTGCCAAAGAAAATTAGTAGATGAATTAATTGACGAATTCAACAGATTTCTAGAAAAATAATTTCTAGAAATACCTGTATAAAATGTGCCAACGAATTACCTACAATATGTCATTTACGTTTCCGTATATAGTTTGCTTGAAATGCGTATAAGTGCCAAAAGACCATACGCAACGAAATTTTCTTTTGTCTTGAAAATTAAGAAATTTGAAAATTTCTTGTATTGTAGTTGCAGGATATTTTTTGATTTGGTTTGATTTTTTAGCGAAAGTTTTCTCTAATTTAAAAAAATTACAGAACACTTCTTTTTCTCAAGACTCTTGGTTCATTTAATATTCTAATTCAATGCATATCCCGTACTATTTATTTATTAAAACTAAATAAATTATTCTTGTCAGGTTTGGAAAAAGTCGTTCACCTCTCGGTCCACAGGGAATCGATCTTCTGTCGCGTGTGTTGCATGCCATGGCATAACGCTCCTATGCCATTCTGTCATTAGTCATAATTATAATTATTTAACCGGAACATGTATGTCCGTGGGAGAGCCAGCGGATATATTATCAGCGGTTGTTAAATTTGGTACGGGAAAATAAACCTTACATTGTGATTAGAAGGCACATTTTACTATTTCGTGGTTTCGTTATTAATGTATATATTTTTTTGGATGATGTGATGACATTCGGCAGGGTGAGAAATATCTTTATTTAAAATTAGAGTAATCGAATTTCCAGTCATCGGTCGAGTAAACTTATTTTTTTTAAACAAAAGTTTTGCTCTCCCCTTTTGATACACACATACATTATACCTGCTTGCATATTTTCGCGCCTTTTTCCCGTGAGAGACTAGCGATTTCCACTTGCTACGATCTTTACAGATCTCTCTGCCTTTTTGATATTTTCCGTAAGTTATTAAAAAAAACCATGGTCATATTTTAGACTATAAGACGCCTCTACTTATTAGTTGCCTTCACCTTCACCCAATTTTTCACGTGCAATGGAAGTTAAACCATTATTTCTTATTAGTTATAATCATTCATCTACAGTTCAATAAATATGCGATAAAAACAAAGCTGGCAATTATTACCGTTCTGTATTCTAAGCATGCTTTTTGCTAATTTCAAAGGCCTTAATTTTGTATTGTTGCCTTAATGGAATTTTATAAAAAGATTAAAAACTGTTTTACGCATTGTTTCTTTACCTTTTGGTTCTTTGATACTTAGTCAGCCATCATATTTGTTATTGTATACTTTTTGTCTTTCTGTAACTGTTTGCGCGCGTTAACTTCTAAAACTTAGCTGTGAATTATGATGCGAACAGCCAAGATTTTTTTTCAAATAGCTAACTGATACAAATTGTAGTTAGGCCCTCACTGGCAAAAGAAAAAATTACAATCATTACCTCTACCCTATCTGATCTAAGTACGAAATTGCAATTTCATTGCCAAAAACGTCGGAAAATATGGTATTTTGGTATCTCATTTCACCTAGGTGATAACACCTAGGTGAAATGAAATCCGAATGAAGAGACTAATTCCACTTTGGTCATCCAGGTGATATCACCCAAGTCAACAAAGTGGAATTAACCGAAAATATGTACTTATAAGTATATAAGTACCTATAAGAATAAACTAAACTAAGATAACGTAAATTCCTATGTGCTCATATTTCTAAATAAAGCACGCCTCATACAATTTACAACAATGCAAATTATATAAACTTCAGTTGTTTGTTTTATCAAAATTGTAATTATAATATTGTTATGTTAGAATCGACTGATTTATTACTAACGTGCAAGTTTGTAACTGAGAATGGAAGGATTTTGGTTACTTCTCACGCAAAAAAGGCTGCTCGGATTTCACAACGCATAGGGTACTTTCTATTCCAAAATATCCGAAATCTGATCCACGGCTTTAATCCCGTGGGGAATTTGAGATTTTGGACCCTAGCTAGCAATCTGCTAGCAAATCATTATTGTGGTTGCGATACACAGAAATGATTTTTCAAATCAGACAGGCAGTTCAAGACATTAGCCAGTTCAGCAAACAATCAAAAACAAACCGGATAACCCTCCGCCCCACCCCCTTACGTCTTCTTGAAAGGCTGGCAACACTCTTGTAATACCCCTGGTGTAGCAGTTGTCCATGGGCAGCGGTGATCGCTTACCATCAGGTGACCCGCATGCTCGTTTGCCGCCCTATGTTATAAAAAAAAAATCTCTTCAGCTTTATTATATTAGTAATAGAAATAGATAGATAGATAAAAATAATAGTAGTACCCACTCATACCATAGTAATCGGAGCCACAAGAATGTAAGCAAAAAATCTACAGCGTTCATGTAACATGCTCAACTCAAATATTCATAAAACAATAATGCAAATGCAAGCTGTAACATTATGCAAGGTTTTCGGGGATACAGTTTCTTTTGAAAATGGGACAGCGGAGTCTAGGGAGATAGGAAGAGAGCTTCCTGAGGGTTTCGGGACGGGAGCTCTGCATAAAACCGGCTTTGAGCCAAGAGGTCGATCTAAAGGAGAGTAAGATAGATACAGTGGTGGTCAGATAATTAGGGACATCGACGACGATTCAGTCGATTTTCATACAAGCGAGGTTACTTTGCTGTAACTGAATGCTGATCTGATCAGTTGGGTGTATATAGCGATCTGGATTTCCTCCATTATATCCCTGGATGGCCATTATCAGATCACAGCTCAGATCAATCCTGGCGTTGAACCAAGGCTTCAAAGTAACCTCGCGTTAGTATGAAAATCGACTGTCGTCCCTAATTATCTGACCACCACTGTATGTATACTAAATCATATAAGTAACTATCGCCGGATCTCTGTGATTAATGTCTTTAGTAACTGTTAATCTGGAGTGTATTAAAAATTGACCTCCTTTGTTCACTTGCCCTCTCTTGCGTCACTTAGTTCTCACTTGGTGTGTGGCAATTTGTGAGTGCAGGGATTCGGTTGTGGCGGTTTTGTAATATCATTGTTATTGTTTTTAAATTCCTGCATAATGCCAACGTCATCTTTTTATATTGGTGTCCTTGGCTTCTCTTATTACTTAATTTTACTAATATTATTTTGTTGTGATGTATGTCTGTTTGCTTCATTGTTTGTCTTCTGTATGTTTGTACCTATTCTTTCAAGCAAGCCAATTCCAGGGTTATTTTGTATCCTTATTATGATTCGCTGGTTCCTGTTAATTAATTAACCGCTTAACTTAAGAATATGCATAGAAAAAAAATCTAAGCTAATATTCCAACAAAAATAATAAATACTCAGAACCACATGCAATGATGGAAAAATCGTGCGGTTCTGACAAGCAATAATAATGAATTCATTAACAACATACGTATACATACAGGTACCTATCTAGAGGCTTCACATAATTACATTATTTATATGTATTGTGGGCTTCAAACAGTACCTATTTTGATTGAAGTTAAACTTCAAAGGGCTTACAGAAAAAATACAACAATGTCATAGGTCCATAATTTATTTAAATACTAGCCCGGTCCCGGGGCTTCGCTCCCCTGGGAATTTCCGGATAAAAAGTACCCTACCCTATGTACTATTCCCGGTATTTTTCTATCCGTATACCAAATTTAATCGAAATCCGTCCAGTAGATTTTGCGTGATTGGGTAACAAACATCCTCACAAACTCACATCCAAATCGCATTTATAATATTAGTAGAAGTAGTATTAGTAGGATAAACTTAAAAGCAAATTTAAAATCAAAACTCATGAGGCGTTACGAAAATTAACAAATAGTCGATGGCGTTTGCAGACAGATATCTATATCACGCGAACAAACAGTGAAACACTCCAGCCGATAAACTGAACAAGTTGTTTGGAAACCCTATGAACAATCAGCGTATCGCTGATATGGTGGCGCCGCACCTTTATTGTAGTTAAATCATTGTGATTTAGATTGGTGACGTGTCTAAAATACATATTAGATATGTACAGGGGAAAAATACTGTACTAAAGCTGAAGATTTAGACATCATCAGCTTTCCATGAACCACAGCGGGGTATAAGCCTCCCTTTGTCTACGCCAACCTTCTCTACCCTGGGCCATCGCAATCTTGTTCTTGGATTTAGGCAATTGCACCAATAGACACAAAATCTTTATCGTAATATATAAATTTCGTCACTTTATGAGGCAGATTTTAGTAGTTTTATTTATTTACACGTACTTAATTTCTAGTTTGAAACAAAACCTGACAGGGTACGAAAAAAGCGGAGGTCTCATGTACTACCTTGAGGAACACCGCGCTATAATTTTAGATTCTAATTTTACGAATCATTCGATGTTTTGTATTGTATTTCTACAGGAAAATAAATTGAGTATTCACTGGGTACGATGATATAATCGTACGTTGTACGTACTATTTATACATGTCTGTGATAGTCAGACGACCTTGCTTATTGTACCGGTATCGTACTTGAACTAGCGTACCTTCCGACGGCTTTTTGTGCCTCTTTCGTTCAAATGAATGAATGGAATTAATCTCTTCCGTTTATGGATTAATTTAAATCGCATTTGTTAAATTGACTTGCGTAAGTGTGCGGATTATTCCAGAACTTTATTGAAGACTAACAATACCAACACTCTTAGTTCTTATCTAAGTTATTTAATGGTTACTAGGTTCATAAATGCATCATAAAACTCACACAAGCAAATTTTTCTCTGCAAGTGTCAATTTAGTTATAGTCGGGGCTGTGAATTTTCAGTTGTATGGAGGTGATCACATTAAATCCTACGATGGTGATTTTTATAAACTACATAGATTTTGATATTAAAACTGCAAATTTAAGTGTAAAAAAAAATCACCACCGCCGTTTTTTTTTAAACGCTATTATAAGACTCATATTGTTATAACTCTCAAACAAAAAATCCTACCAGGGTGATTTTTTGTTACATGTTTCCTTACGAATAATAAAAGCTTGATTTAAAAAATCACCAATAAATAACAATCCGAAATGGATTTTTTAATGAGTTGTAATTTTTATACTTTAAAAACATCCTGTACAAAAACAAAAAATCCAGCAATGGTGACTTTTATATATTATTCGTATACGATTGTAATGAACCATATCCTCAATTTTTAAAAGGGTGACTACAACAGTTTTTTTTTTATTAACTTTTAATTTTTTTTTAAATTCTACAGTCGAGAAAATTGCATATTCGTACGTAATGTGAATTATTCAATCTTAATTTTAAAAAACGACTCATGTTTATGAACCCGATTTCCTGTAATTAAATAAAAACCATATTGACATTTATAACGTTAAAAATACATTTTATGACTAGAAAGCCTTATTATAAACCGGCCAACTTTTATTTACAGGTAAATTAAGTCTTATTAATTAATTGTGAACAGTAATCTCTATTGTAAACTTTTTTGTTTACGAGCAATTCAGTATAGTTTATTTGCCCCTCCCATTTCATATCGGATCATCAAAATTCTTTTTTTTTATATAAGGATGTCTAAAAACATCAAAATAATGTTGAGTATAAGAATCATGGTTGTAGGAATTTGTCGGTAAAAAAAATTTAAATGCCCCGCCTATTAGCCCTTTCCCACATTTTAATTATCGATGATAAAGCTTTTAAAATTAATAAATTCTGTTCGATAACTTTATATAAGCGATGAAAATGAACTACATTATCTAAGGAATTAGGCAAGTAACGCAAAACCTTGCCTTATCTGCACATTCACCCGTTCGAGTCATGAAAATAGGTACATAACACGTCACCATAGTAACACGAGAAATGCAAACTTGTAGTAGTGGTAAACGTTACGCCTAAGCTTAAATTAAAGTACATACAAATGGTGTAGACCGAATATAAATATAGGGTATATTTATACTGTGATATAGAGAACAAACATCAAAGAACACATACAGTACAGCAGGCAACTAATAAAACCCTACAGAAGTCATTAAATAAATGCTTGTGGACATCTAATCTAAAAGGTTCTAAAAATTAAATAAGTAAAAAAAATATTGAATCCAGCTGCCAGCTGATCTCGATAGTAGACTTGACAGGTAGGATAGTAGGAAGATAAAAAAAATACATTTCATTATTAAATAATTATATTGGCTCAGTCTCCTTTTTTGATTTCTTCCAATCCAATACCACGAACGAATACCACTGGTATTACTTTTGATTTTTAATTATTTTCTATTCCGAACCAATACCAGTCTTTAAATTATTTAATTTTATGTTAAACGAATACCAAAACTTTGAATTTGGTACCGTCAGCTCAGTCATCAAATTGTTTATTTTGATCGAACAGATTTTTTTTTGCAAATAAAAAAGTTGTAGCTAGATACAAAGCATTTTTACTGACTGTACCTTTGAACTTGTTTTGGTATTGGTATGAACAGTGTCATCCGTTTGGAATAGAAAATAATTAAAAATTCAAAGTATAAGTGGTATTCGTTCGTGGTATTGGATTGGAATAAATCCCTTTTTTACTTTTATCTAACCTAAATTATTACGAAAGCATAATCAACTCCAGTACCTACAATTGGCAAACAATTTACAGGCACTTGTAACAAAACAATTAAACTTTACAGTAGTGTATCATAGTTTCTAATCAATTATAGTACCTAACTGTTTCGAATAATAAGTACCAATTGATTTTTATAGATAGCCAAGGTTATTATCAGTTACAAGAGTGTCAGAAAAGATTTTATCAACTTCATTATTAAATATGTCCAAATATTTTTCGGTGTTAAAATTTTCCATATGACGTTATTTACTTAAACTTACTAAAAAGAGTTGTCATTTTCGCTTCTTCTGTACTATGTTACTTATATAAATTTGATGTTTCTATTTTAGGTGCAAAAAAATCTTTTTGAAAATGTATATTTCTAATAGTTCTATTACAAATAGATACTTATGTGTTATCAACATTATCACAATACAAATAAATGTATTAAACATAGTTACTGTCGTCGTGTCTTTACTTAACAAGACTTTTCAATGTGTGTAATAAAATCAGTCGTTCTTCATGACCTACATTTTCACTAGTAACCGTGCCGAAAAATTATGTCAATGGGTTCCTCAAATAAGTTAGTAGTAAAATAATATTGTATCAGCAACTTAAATTTAAAAAGAAATCCACTATGGTTTTCGAAAGTGACGTCGGTAATACTATTAATTTGTACAATAGCAATACGTGACATTGATTGACCAGTCAGTTTCTGAGTCATCAGGACAATACTTTTCTTTTTAATGTTCGCGGCTATCATCGCGAATTTAAATATGAAATTTAAAATGGGTTAGTGCACGTGACTCGTGCGTGAAACTTTACTTTCATTAGACCGTCTTCGGTCAGTTCTTTGGACTTCAAGTGCTCTGACTGCGTCATGGTATCAGTCATCGCTAATTATCTAAATAGGCTGTTTGAACGATTTTTCATCATTGACTCACCTATTAACTACTAGATAGAAGTATCGGTTGTTGCTATACGTATATAATTCTTGTGATTTTATTAAGGGGGGTTAGGCGGTCAACGAAAATTCATATGAAGCGGCTGAGGCGGGGGGGGACGTCCCGGTTGCGCGCCATTCACATTTTTATCAAAAAGTTAATAGAAATGTTTAGTTTTTCCAAAATTTAAATCAGTCACGAAATCGAAAAGGTAAAATACCTTTGTGTTGGTGATTTTAAAACATTTTTTATTATAAAACACGGATGTTATCTGTATTCATATGAAATTTTAGAGGTAACTTCAGGATTTTTTTCTATCGAGCAAAATTTTTCCCATCGTGTTTTGGAAACAGTCCTCCCTTTAAACATACGTTCTACAATACATATCAGAAATTTCAGAGCGAAAACTCTTCAATTCTTTAAACAGCAGCTTATAGAAAACAGCCAATATTGCCGTTTTCACTTACTAAGGGGCCTTAATCGCATAATTTCGGGCAATCTGTCATAAATTATATTGATGACATTCTTACGTGCATACCCTTAAAGAATCATTTCAAACGATGTATTTGCACTTTTGCAATGTATCGTGCCAAATAAATTGCTGGCGCCAAATCTAAACTTAAAAATAAGTCATATAGATTACTTAAGACCTAGTTATAAAAGACTAAAGATTATTATTAGTCGATTGCTCTACAATGACGGCATACGAGCAAGTGAAAACTCGTAAAACATACAGTTACGTACCTATTCGTGTTTGATAATCTGTAGTTAAATGCAAACACAAAATCTCTTCCTTCGAGGCAAAGCAATTTCTGGTTACTTTAATAACAGATATATAATTAGATATTATGTTTCGCTAAGTTCTACTCACAGTTGTTATGCAAGCTTAGCTTCAACTACTTTCTTAACTCCATATCAAATCGTGATTTATATTTTTCTTGTTTCAAATTATTTAATTTTATTAACTTTACCAATATCTACTTCTGTATCATTCCATATAAAATGATGACACATTTTAATTTCTAGTTTCACACCTATTTGAGTACACTTTCATTTATTGATTGCAACGATTTCAAATTCGGTACGCGCAAAGACAAGTGCAGTGGCGATGACACATATGAAGGCCATGTCACTTGTATGTATGGTATGCGGTATGCATTACATACATGTCATCAACACCCAAATCTAATTTCATATAATTTATGTGGCCAATGTGGAGTGTTGCCCGAATGTTTCAGATTAGCACTTTCTATTTTTACCGGATAATAGAGGTGTATGTTTGCGTTGGCGCATAAAATTACAAGTCCTCACATAATTGTGGTAGTAATTGTTAGAAGTTGTTTTTTTCGACATTATCTTCAAGCCTTTCTTCTTTTGTAGTTGATATGTACATCAGGCAAGCTATAGAAGACTAAATAGTAATCAATGCCACATATAACTTTTTAAAGATGTTAAAATTAAAAATTCTGTCCCTTTTACTCCTATTTTCCGAGTACAAACGTTGACTAGTCATGAATAGCTCCGACTTAATCCGGAAACGTAATTTAGGCCAGAATTAGCTGACTTGCGTCCGTCAGCTCGGAACGAGCCCTATTGTCGTCTGTTAAATACCGGACCGGACATTTAGATGTTGACTGCAGTGGAATCATGTGATGATCTTTTTTGTTTTGTATGAATCATTATTTAATGAGAGATTATCTGGAGGCGATTGTGTTCTTATTCCTATTTAATACCTATGGTCGGTGTCAATAGGTCACACACGCAACGAATTTTTTGCAATGTTAATGTAGTGGTTTTGACATTTCACATACTAACTGATGAAAATATAATTCGACTAGAGTGTTTTGTTATGGATAGTAATTGTTCGACCTAAGTACCAGAGGGAGCCCCCAAGGCACAGCTGGTAACGCTATAAATCAGCCAAAATTCTTACATAATTTAATGTTACTACTCAACCCAGTACCCGATATTATTGAATTTATCTATAAGCTTTATCTACGATTGTTTTAGCTTACTACCACTACTATCAAATGAATGCCAAGGCAAAATACGAAGTGAATTTAATATTATGTAATTCGATTGCATTTGAATCTGCATTGAATATTGAGAATTTTCTGAGAGCAATGATGGTACATTTTTGGAGAACTTTAGGAGAGTTGGAAGCCCAGTCCTATGGTAAAATGTTTTATATCACAACCTCAGTCACAGCATTAGGAGGTACTATCGGATGAATGTCAAGGTACGCTCGGCGCAGGAGTCGTTTCAATGGGAGCGTGACGGCTTTCGCCCGTATTCAGACACTATTGTAATAAAAATTCTAAATTATAGAATTTAGTTGTTGAATTTAATCATTTCTAGTATTTTCTGAGTTTCACTCCAGCTTCCATTGTTTTAATATTTAGTGTATGCGTTTTTGTATGTTTCTGTTTTAAGTAATATTAAAACAGAAACATACAAAATACATTCACTACTTAATATACAACTTTAGTAAGTTATGAAGTACTACAGCTATTATAAATGTTATCCAATAATTCAAATAATAATATCAATTTCAAGAATTATTTATGTTCTCATGCAAGTGAAGTGAACGGAGTTCTTATAAAAAATATGCTATCAATATTGATAAACCCAGATAAACTGAATTTTTATGAATTGCAACTATCGTAAGCGTATGTACACGTCGACTTGTGTTTTGTTGCATTGCTTTGCTTACTCACAAATATAAATGCAAATGACATACATAATGTACCGAGCGTTGTCTTGTTTCACTGTGACTGACACACTTCCTATCCATAAATATTTATATGCATCAGGAGTGAAAAATCATAAGAAATTTGTTTTTTCTATGACAATGATAAATCTTTTTCATCACTTGTACTTACTTATATTTCCAGTAAAAAATTGTTATCTGATAAAATTTTATTGTGAAGTTAGAATGTTACTACTGTGTCAACATTAAATACGGAATTTCATGTTATATCTATGAGTATTATACATAGTTCCGCAATCAGTCATGCTTCCTACGTTACTGTGTGGATGCAGATAATTGCATTATACTCTGACATCACGTAATACATACCGCTCGTATTCATGAATGAGTCAGTGTAGTCGATCAAGAGTTTTCACCGTTTTCGTCCTCCTTTTGCCCAGCAGTGGGACCTATTAGCTTAATAAAAAAAAGGTACAATATTATGGGCATAGACTCGAAAGCATTTACATTTGTAAGCAATATTCACGGTACTCCCCGATGGTTGGACCACTGTGTCACAGAATTAATATTAGTACTACGTACAGAAAGGAAACTCCCTGCCCCTCCCGCAATATGGCACCCCCCCGCTCCTTCCGCACTTCTCCCCCGTTCTTGTGTAACTGTGGGACGTTCGACTATGAAAACGCACACATTGACGTGTTACTGACGTGTTCACGGATATACAGTTTCATTTGTAGTAGTAGTAGGCATATTTGACGCGCCGTTTCTATGAAGCGCCCGCCCTGTAACTGTGTCACAACGCAGGCAGCGTGGGATACTATCGACTCTGTTAGCGTAAACAACAATGTCTCCTGGTCGGACCACTTCCCGATGAGTATTGTATGTAATATTAGCGAGGTGAGGGAAAGTATTGTAAGCGAGGATGTAGTGTCCCCACAGGGATACGTTGGGGAAATAGGAATTGTAGTCAAATAGATAAATATTATAATTATTGTCAGACGAATTAACAATGTATTAATCATATTTTACTTGTGACAACTGTAATGGCAAAAAATGTAAAAATATTAGTGAACATTTAATATTTATTAGTAATTTATGTAATGACATTGTAAGTGTATTACAAATAGCAGCTGTAGGTTCTTTCAGTTCTCAAACCAACAAAACAAAAAGGTAGTCAGTAATAAAGAAGTCGTAGGTTTGAACGTTAGGGAACTATGTACATCAGCAGTACAGACTTAATTTTAACAACTGGGTCTGCAACGGCAAGCCATCTACGGGAGCATTTTACGAGGCTATGACAGAAAGTCGAAAAAAATTTAAAAACAAGCTCAAATGATGTCAAAATAATAGTGAAAAAATTAAATTAGATATCTTGGCCAAACATAGAAAGGAAAATAATTTTGCTAGTTTTTAGAAAGAAGTAAAAAAGTTTTATCATAAGCAAAGTCTACCCGCTAGCGTAGATGGCGTGCTTCATCACAAACCGATACGTAGCTGAAATATTTGCTAAAGTTTTTAAGGTCGATCCATTGCCTGTGCCCTCGAGTGAACATTTAAACACGAACATTTTTATTTTTTATTTATTATGTACCTTTTTTTAGGTTCGCTCGCCACCTGCTGCCACCGCCTATCAAAGGCCGACAATTCGTCAGACCACCTCATATTCGGCCTCTCGCTCTTTTGCCATCAGTCGGGACCCAAGATGTGACTATTTTTGTCCATCTTTCCATAATATTCTACCTATTCGAATTAAATATTTTATAACAAAAATTAGATCAACTTCTTTAGTTCGCGTTGCTGTGTAACGGTTACACGATTTGGTTGATTGACATTCTAATCATTATCATTTATATCACTGACGTCATTACTGATTCCAACGTTCAACGAAATAAGAATTTTAACAATGATTTCAGCACCTGTATTTTATCCAACTTCAAAAAAATCTAGCGCAATAGTTACATAAACTGCAGCTCTTGTGTCATGGTTAGGTGACTGTGGAGCGACTGTCGGTGTTGTAAAGAGTCCTCCAATTAGCTTCGCTTCCAGTGCATCAGTCGGGTCTGTGGAATGCATCGCAATTTCCTCTATCGCAGCCACTCTAACGTTACGGCAATCGAGTCTGGTCGATAGAAAAAGTAAATGTGCTGTGTGGAAATTGAATATCCGTTCTAGTTCATTTGTGTTCTATTGTTTTACTTGAACCGTAGATATCAGAAATATTTGCGATTTGAACTAATCCAAATTCGATCCATGGTCACATTTCTATGGTCACAGGAAATTGTTGTGACGTATTTTTATTTTATTTTTGTGCTTTGATACGTTAACGTGTCATTCTTTCTTTATATCTAAGCTCCTATTATATCCTTTCCTTTTGTTACTAGCTTTCCTTATTTGTATTGTGGCCTTCCTTGACTCTTGTCGATTTTATGACGATAATAATATTTTGCCTCTTTAATTCATATTCAGTTTCAGTTTTTACTTCTATTACATCCGTATCTTCTACGATATAAGGCTTATGACAAAAAATATGGAATTTTCTATGCGTGTATCATCATAATCATAACAGTATACTTTTAAATTATCATTAGATCAAAACTGGGGCGGTGTTCCGTCACAATGATCGACGAGTTGTTACTCGGTCAATACGCTCAATATTTACTCTCGTGCGTGCAATGTTGGGCTGCGTATATACTGTCTTTATTTTCCTTGCTATATATTTACTTAAATAATGGATTGCGCCGCCTAGACTAGATGGTCTGGTCAGAAAAATATCAAATTCATCTTTCCTTCCTTATGAATGAAGATGGGCTGTGATCGTTATGGATATCTTTGAATGATTTGAAATCGTGCTTTGTTTGCAAAGCACGATTTCAATATTTATTGAAATATCATTATGCTCAATTTTATATAGTCAATTAAGTTTTTAGTGGTTTTCATTATAATATGTATGTAACACTAAAGTGAGAAGATAGTACTTAATTTAACAACAAACTCTCAATACATATGGCTCAATATACTAGTGATTCTACCATTTAATATTTTATATCATCTATTAAATTCTTGAATACTAAAGAGAAGGAAATAGCGTTGGAAATTCCAATGCAAGCGTCTTTCTTGAATTGTGCCAATGCTGAATAGTTCAGTACACACAAATATATGACTGCTATAATTGACGGTGTGGATAGAGCCTCATTTAACGTGTTCTGTTGCTGGCAGATGTTATCATAAAATTTCTATTGCCCTGGACCGACTTAAGATCTTTCAGAAAGGTCAGTAGCTATTACACGTCTTTTCGTCGCTCTCAGATCAGCATAGAAAACTGATGAAATGTCACGGGATTTTTCATATATTGCTCATAAGTACTTAAAAGTCGTCGTGACCCCACACTGGTGGAGATGAACAGTGGGTAGGAAACCTGTAAAGAACTACTCTGTATCCCTACAGACTAGTTCTTTACAGGTATAGGTTCCCACCTATAAAAGGCTAAAGATGACCCTGGAATTAGGATTGAATGTATCCACCAGACTATCCTGGCCCTAACATTAATTGTACTCTTCCATTGTTCCCGCGTCCGCTGTGACATCAGTCGATGTGTCGGCCATTGAGTTGCGTCTGAGCAGCATCCATTGTGGCCGACCCACTTGCACCTAAATGCTCATTGTGCCCCGTCACGATGCACCTTCATTTGTTCGTTGTTCTCTGACAATGTCACTGGAACCGTATCTGACACATTGACCTGTTATTGTTGATCCATTTCGATTGAAGAGACAATTATTGATTGCTCTTTTTTGATGAGGATGTCCGTTCAGCTGATGCAATAGACATTTTTGTGTTTTTGTGATCAATCTAGTTTGAATTATAAATATTGGTTATTATGATATGAGACGTCATAATTATAACCCTACAAACCTATTTTTGAAGATATAGTGTCTGAAAAACTAAAAAGGCATGAAGCACTGGAACATGAACTTATCTTCTTATGTGCTTCTAATTGAAGAATTTGACTAATATATTGCTGTACCTGCATTCTAGAGTAAATATTGTACGTGATGAATCGCTTCATGGATCGTATATCATTGACGCAACTGCGCGTATCACACCCAGTTACTGTAATCAATGATGATTCAATTGCTGTAGTTATATCAGAATTTATAAAAATTCTTCAAATTTAATAACATTACTTACGTCAATACTAACATTACAATACTTACATTACTTATGTCTTAAAAAAATTGTCATGATGGGATCTATAGAGGCAATCAATAGTGTTCTGTACGAAAATAGAATTTAAAGAGAGATTGAAAAAATAGGCTTCGGAAGACAGCTGTCTAATCGTAAAATTGGTCCCATGACACCATTAGTCTAAATTCTAGGTCCCATAAGGTATCCCTTTACGGCAAACATACTCGGAAGTTTGTATTATGGGGCGTGCGCGCGCGCAGAATAGTTGAATACTGCCACGCGGCCGAGCCAGTTCACGGCGGCGGGTCTTGATCGACAGCCATTTACAGTCTGCAATGGATATGTGATTCATTCGTATCTAGGCTTCTTTAGATTGATTTGTTAGATTTTTAAAGTTACAAGAATCCTAAGCCTGTATTTTAGAGTTTGTTTCGTTTTGCTCTCAGGACGGAGAGATGATCGACCCTGAATTCAATAACACTGTTTGCCATCTATTGTGTCAGATACGATTGAACTTTGATAAAACTATGTTCGTTTTTTAATACTGCACAAAGCTGTAAAGGAACCAAATAGCTGAAAATGTAAACACTTAAACTTCTCTGTATGTTATATGTTTACAATAATTTATTTGGTATTGTTTCAACTCTCATAACGGTACTGCCAGATTCCAAAGACAATGGAACCTGAGGTCTATACGTGCCTGGAATAGGCACGTGAATGAATGTGCGATCGACATGTCACAAGTTTATGGAACCGTCACAGATTGTTATCTGTGCCGCGCAATAAAAGAACATTAGTGTGACTCTGTTGTACCACCCAGTGATTTTTCTCTCTGTTACCACCTACAGAGGTGCTACTAATGTTATTATAACAGCAGCTTCATTTACATTTAATTCAAACGAACTCATAAGAAAAAAGTTAGTACGCTATGAGGCATTAGATTACTATTACCGAAGGCAAATTAAGAAGCTGCTGTCTATTCCCATGCAGAACATAAAATATTCAACGAAGCTTCAAGTACAAGGTTTTTATCGGTCAAGTGCATTGTCAATAAAAAAATTACCGGTCCTTGAATACAGTCTGTCAGTTCCCAAGCTAAATGAGCAGAAAAATTGACTAGCGTGGTGTAGGCGGCGACGGATGCACATCCTCCTTAAGCTAAGGATATAGTCCATACAGGTATCCTGCATCGGACCAGGGTGACCTTGGGTATTGTCCGGTGGGGCATCTTTTATTGATAAATGCGTAATAGGTGCTAACCATTTCGCTGCATCATATATTTCATTGATGAATTGCTGCAACACAATCCGGTGTTATCCTTGGCTATGCTCTCATAGAAACAAAATTTGGAATTATAGAATTGATTTACATTAACTTTACCATGAATGTATATATAACTATGTGAAAATGTTTACCATTTGTCGTAGATTGCTGCCGATGTGGAAATGGAGCGATTCTTCTGCCCGTGATAATTATTTTTTGTTATTTGTATAAGGTATTGCGTATTTTTTTAGCATTCATCAAAGTCACACACGACAGAAACTACGGGTCGAAAAACAATTGCAAGAAATACACAAGCTAACTGATTTTTAATAACATTATTATGTTTACTTATTTGTTTTATTGTTTCTTTACAACAACATTCATTGTGTCCAACCAGTGTCTTGCAAATTCCATTTGAAGACATTCCACCTCCACTTCTTAAATATCTTTGGTCTATTCACGGTTTCTTTCACAGCACGGTGCAAGGTTCTTAATAATTTCACATAATTATTATAAGATCACATAAGTGCATCTCAAGACAGATCTCCTAAAGCAATCGAAAATCTGAAATGTTTTACCATAACGTTTCTTTGCCTTTGTTCTTTTCCAGAGGGAATGAAACACAACCAACGTCTGGCTTATTTCACGAACGGACTACTATCCGGTAATGTTTTTAGGCTATATCTAGAATATTAAATGTGCAACTCTTCCTTCCATCTTTAGCTTACGGGTTGTTTGTGACGTCACTGCTAGTATATTCAAGACCAGTGATAATAATGCTCTATTCACGAGAGGAATAATAATGGTCTTGAAATTTCTCTGTTACTTGATGTGCTTAATTGATTTTGGAAATAATGTTTACATCAAGACTAGATGATGGTCAAATCGAGCTAAGCGCATCGAATACATTCATACAATTTAAATTATTGTCATCGATCGACATCGGCGCCATGCATGGGTCTTCACTTTTCGTCATTATATATGGGATCAATCGTTTTTTTTGGAAAGTTAATATTTCTGTTTACGATACAAGGTTGATATTTATCTTACTAGAACTTTGTCAGTTCTTGATTATGAAACTATTTCAAGCTCTATCTTGGTGGAATTATTGCTTTGCCGTCTTATAATAAAATCTCAAGTGCTTTAAAATTAAGTGCAATCTCAGATTTAGTCTAATCGGTGACAAGGTTATTATTATTAGTACTGGGTATATCTTAAACTTGCTTTCCTGGGTGTCGATTCTGCTTTAGTTAAATAATAATCGTGCCTCACTCAATGGTTTCTAAATATGTAGCAGTGTTTTTTAATATAACAAGAACTGTGTAAAAAAGCACTACTATTGGAACACCAGAATCGACACCTTAAAATCTTGCTAAATGTTGTAAGCCCTGACATATTGACTTCACTTACGCTTTTGTGTTTTCACGATTTTAAAAAGTGCAAGTATTTTTTTTGTTATCGATAAGGAATCATCCAGGTATTCTTCAAAGCGCACTCTACTACATTTTATAAAGTTATCAATTTCTGAAGTGCAACTTTCTTCCATTTTCCATTTCGTGGGGTGCAATAGCGCTAAATCGGATATTATTGTTGTTTTGATTTACTTGTTACCTTGTAAAATTCACTTATTCATACGAAGGTTTTGTTTTATCGTCACCGACTAAAAGTTATTGGTTTAGGCGTTCACATTATTCCTGAATAACGAAATAATCCTGCCTCGCACTCGCATGTGTAAAAGTTATGTATAACAACAATAGTGGGACATTGTTATATAATCCTTTCTCGAGAAATTTCCTATCCAACAATGAAAGCCACACCGAAATCCGTAGCATAATTTAGGAAGAATTAAAAGCCTAAGACGCAGAGAATGACAGTCAGAGCAACTTTAATTTATACTTTGTAGTGTATAATTTATAGTATAATAAACACATTATATTCGATCGCATACAAACATTTGCTACAGTATCGGAACAGGTTGTCTGTATTGTCATTGTTATCTGTGCCTCGACTCGTGCGCCGCCCACTTCCTACGACTACTTTCACTGCAACGTTGCGTGCGTTTATTTTTGTACTATTGCACTATCATTCACACGCGATGTGTACGTCAGCATTTTTATATGATAAACTTGTCATTATTATGTTTACATATGTCATTGCCAGTGCACCAGCAGTAGGGACGTTAGAAATGGCTGATGATGAAAAGATTTGGCTTCTTTTCCATTTGCACCTTGGAAACTGGTGGTTATTTAATTGTTGATGTGAATTTTTGTGTTATCTATCATTGAGACTAAGGATGTTTAAATAGTTCTTAAGGCCCGGAGGTAGTAGATCAATCTCTTTTCGTAATTAGTAGAGTTAATCGAAGTTTTTCGCACAATTTTCCAGTGTATACAGACAAACATAGGAACATTATTACACTAGTATTGTCTAGTTTAAGTGTTGCACTTATTCGCAGTTTCCCATCAATTTTCGAATACAAACAAAGTGGCTTTGTGTGTCGTCAACCAACCATTAGTCTTTCATTATAAACACGGTTTCTCTTCATTAGACGTTATTATTGTATGATATACGTTTCGTAACGTTTCGTTATGTGGGCTGTTTTTTCCTGTATTCCTTTAATTTTCGTGATTTAATAGATCGTTAGCATAAAAATTAATTGTGCAAGCGCCCATCGCAATTTTTTAACCTCGGAAATGTATCTCTATATTTTAAATATGAGATATATCAATTGCAACAAACTTTAATGATTGGTGAATATCTGCAGTTTAAAACTAAGATTTGTGAAGTACCTTGAATTTGTACAACTTCAATATTTAACTGGCATAGTTTAGTATTCAATACAGATACAGCTCCTCTTGATTAAATTTCTTCATCTTCCTATTTAGGAACTATGCTTTTGTCGGTGTCATTCTTCGGTGTCATTACATATAATGATACACGCAACGGCATTCTTTGCAATGTTGTTGGTGTGGTTCTGCGATTTGCCTTCTCCATTTCGCCCACTAGCAGATAAATCATCAACTAGAGGGCAGGTTTTCCCACGATGATCAACTTAACCGGAAGCAAGTGGTGGTCTATGAAAACTACCATGCATGACAGATTGTCTCAAACTCATGAAAATAATGTTATAACGCCGATCACAGATATCAAAAAATTCAGTCAGAAAAACCTATTTTCTGTTCCAATGTTCGATACAGCACAAGTTTAATGACTTCTCAGATAATCCCAATGTACCAGAGTACGCATGCGCAAAATGCATACAATTCATGCATCGATTGGTACATTTTTAGAACGGATTTTTGATGTAAAACATCTATTGGCGCGACTTGGCTGTAAAATCAACTTGAATGCCGTGACGTAAAATGGCGGCATGATGCATCGCTCATTATCTTGATGGGATGCATGCCACTCACCTATTTACTAAAATTGAATTTTATCCTATTTTAACTGCAGTAAAAACTGATAATGTTGAAAAAATATGTTCTGGCGTTGGGGGACCTTTTTCGTAAGAACTCCTGACAGACAAAAGGTTAATTATTATACTTGTACAACTTTATAATACGGATTTATGGTCTCATTTGCCTTCAGCAATATTAATATATTACGTCTCTAAAGAGATATGCCAATTAGTCCACTTTATATGTAATGCTATGCTTATGATTAGTCACTCCCGGAGATTCCTGTGTAAACAGTAATACAGAGGCAAGGTCAAGAGTTCTAAGTATAATATTAGTAAGTAGTTAAATGATTATTTAGGATCTTAATGATTAGTTTGTTTGTAAACTCTTTATTGCACATACATACAAGAAAAATACAGAAGAAAAAGAGAGGCGTACAGTACAATGGCGGACTTATCCCAAAAATAGTAGTAGTTAGTATTTTTGCGACGGTTTTGATTTTGCTAAAAGTTAAGTTACTATATTCTTTAATTGTATTTAGATTGACTAAGAAAATTATAATGAGTGTTTAATTAAAAAAAAAAACAATACTTAACTAAAATTAATAATTAAAAACGAAGGAACAGAAGAAATAAACTACAAGTTATTATTTCCAATTAAGTATTATTTTTTTTTTTTTTTTTTTAACTAGCCTGTTGGTATTGTGTCCCACTGCTGGGCAAAGGCCTCCCCCTTTTTCTTCCACTCAAGTATTATTAGTTTGCCTATTATAGATAATATTAAAACAGGTAATACACAGAAAGATTAAAAAATATAATAAAATGCAGCGACCTTCATCAGCAGTATTATTATTGAAACTAAGTTATTTTACAATATATTCAAATTAAATTATTAGATAACATTTAAAATAATTTACAATATATCACAAGTCATGGGTTCCATACATAAAAAAGACTTTAAAAGAATAGATTTTTCAACAAAACATCCTCATCAACTCAACATCCTCTAAACAATAATTTATAAAATGTCTCAAATTAAACATAAGAATTTTATATAAAAACTATTTAAAACAAACAAGAAGAAAGACTAACAAAAATAAAATATTAAAGTAAAATTATAATATTGAGAAATTACCTATTTTGTATAACCTCTTTTAAATAAGGATTTATAAAATACATAACAAAATAACACTTATATTAAGTAAATAAGTATGTCAATTAATACAACAAGCTAATTATTAAAAAATAAAAAACACGACTGACAACTTACATAGCCTATGTCACTCGGGAGAATGCAAGGAATCTAACAATACCTCTCACATCAAAATCTGTTAAGCCATTCTGGACTTATGGTGGAATAAAGAAACTTACATACATACATACTTACATACATACATACTTACATACATGAACCCTAACAAGCTAATTATTTAAAAATAAAAAACACGACTGACATCTTACATAGCCTATGTCATTCGGGCTAATGCAAGGAATCTAACAATACCTCTCACATCAAAATCTGTTAAGCCGTTCAGGACTTATGGTGGAATAAAGAAATTACATACATACATACATGAACCCTGAAAACATAACACTCCTTTTTTGGTCAGTCGTGTAAAAAACATAACACTCCTTTTTTGGTCAGTCGTGTAAAAATTCAAGTGAATTTGGTAAAAATAAAAAAAAACATTTTTTTTATAAAAATAAACTAAACTAAATTAAATCCAAACTGAATTAAATGGGGACAACTGGGGCTCGAACTCGAACTAACGACAGGATCACAACGAAATACCGGACACTACCGCACGGCGCAAATATTGTTTGAGACAAATTGAGGTTTGATTTTTGATTTTACTTCTGCTATTACCATGAAAGATATAATACTGTTTAAAAAAATACACTTCACCATATGCACAACACTATTTTTCCAATATTTCGCCGATGATCCATCATTGTGGTAGGCAATATCGCGGCACAATGACGTCTTGCCATCACCTCCCAGTCTTCTCAATAAAATCTTTGCTTGAATTTGGCGTCTAAAACAAGCCAATATCGCTTGGGGGTGCCAAATTATTTACTTGATAAGAATCAAATGCAAATTACAAGCCACAGCAGGTTGTATTTATAAAAATTATTTTTATGCGAAGGCGATGTCAACCTATGCCGATGTTGAGCCAAGCGCTCGGCGCTTACCTTCCCTCGTAATCGTAATAATAGTCTTTTAATAATTATTATAATAATTAAATTGATCTAGAAATATAGAGGTAAAAAAGCGCTTAATGTCCTGGTACTGACAGTACGGAAGTGAATTTAATTATAATAGGAGTTATAAAATATTTCTTTTATGAAGTTAATCAGTTTTTATTGTATAATAACAATAGGTTTCGCTTATAAATGATAATAATATTTTTATAGTGTCATCATTTATGTTATGGATAAATGATTGTTAATTTAAGTTATTTTATTAAATTGTCTAATCAAATGTTCTCTAAACTTTTAAATAAAGACTTTAAGATAGATATCTGGAAAACACTAAATACAACATGTGAATAAGAAAAATAAAACTAATTATAAACAAATCAAATTGTTTAAATATACAATCAATGTTGTTATGACTATTTTCAAGTAAAAGACAAGCTATATCAAGTAAAATTTGTGTGTGATATGACTAATTTTCTTCAGCATCTTAATATTCTCTTAGGGTTATCAAATCAATAACCCTAACAGAATATTAAGTTTATAATAACTTGAATTAGCTAAGGTAAATTACATTACGTCTTAGACTAGAAGTCACACATGTTCTCAATGATTGTTTACCTAACACAATCAATTTGTAAACAGCCTACAATATGTTGACACATGTGTGGCCTAATTAAAAGCATTATACGGTTTACGGTCATGTGAATTCCGTCTGTGAATGCATTAGTCGTGAGAAATGATTCCATGTCTGGATACTGAAACCATTTAGTTAGACTGAATGCCTGAATGGGCTAACTTTTGAATTTCTGCTTCTGTCATGTGTATAACGACCTATACTAAAACTATTAAACGCGCGATTGACTTGAATATTATTTTAAAACTAAGCTACTTAATCTATTGAAGTCTTTGACTTACACATTTGTGTTAGTACGGCGAGGTGCGGCACCAAGCAGTCTTCATTATGTAATGAGGATAGATAGGAAATTCGGGAACAGCTGATGAGCACAAAAAGCAATTAAGATCAAAGACTTTTTTCCGCAGTTAGTCCTACGAATTCCATTCGGAAATTTGACAAGAGGGTAGTAAAAACGGGAGACTTAGAAAGCATATCTCAAAAATGTCCCTTCGGGCTTTTGCCCAGTATGAAGAAAAAGCTTAAAAAATAGGGCATAGGAAATTTCAGCATACTTCGAATAGAATATAGTAGTCATGTCGCGAATACGGTCATTTGAATGTAATGTTTACACTTCCGCCATCAGCTGGTACGATTTATTATTAATACAAACAGAACCTTCGACGGCAATAATGTGGCGTGCGCTGTGAACTCATTTATCATTGATCATTCATCAACTACTTCGGAAAAATTTATCAGCTTGTTACTAGTTTTTGGTCGCTTGCGTGCTTCTGGGAATGAAACATGAAAAATTGAACTTGTTTTCTGGGGATGCCTGGGCAATGATCACAAAACTTCATAACCGCATTTGACATAGATTGTTAATTGTCACAAAATGAAAGTGTATGGTTTATGTAATACAATGGAAAAACAATATATTAGTTTATTTGACATTGTTGCAAAACACAAGGATGACAAAAATACACATTAAATTTGCCAAAATTTTTGACCACTTTCATTATAAAACAATCATACAATAGTATATGCATATACAATGCGTTACTAAATGGAACATGTACAATTTCCAGGAGGAGCATTTGAAGGTGTTGAAGATCAAGTGTCTCCCTTCGGGTACGGCAGAGGTGAGGGTGTCGACGCGGGCCACGGAGACCCCGAATGGATATGCAGTAAAGAAAAACCAAAGTACGACGAAATCTTCAGGTCACTCAACCCCATCGATGGCAAAGTCACAGGAGCCGGTATGCATCTCACACGTTCTGATATACGCACTTTAACACAACTGTTAGCTACACCAAATTTTAGAGGTGTTTTAACTGTTGACAGAGCTCTGCAAGCGTTGCTTTCTTCCACACAAAATTGCTCAAAGTTAACAGACCTTTGTATGAAATTGAAGGATGAGGACGAAGCAGAGGATAAATTTAATAAAATAGCTGATGCCTTGACATTGGCTGCGCAAAATACTAGCATGATAACGCAGTTTTTGATTAGCGAGCGCGACACCCATGTAGGTGGTAGGAGGATGTCGTCTGCCGTATCTATTCATACCTTTAATGAATCTACAGCTATAGAAGGCCCCAGTGTAGGTAATGATAGTAGACCGAATTCTAGAAGTTCTGAAATATATCAAGAAGGTAACGATTCAGATTCTGATGTTGAAGAGACTACAACAAGCCCGTCATATAACTTAAATGAAGAGGCCGTTAGTGAAGCTAAAACGGGATTTTTCCAACCAATATTTTTTTCAATTAAATTTATTTTTCTTTTGACTTTGAATATTATTACATTATTGATTACGATTCAAGTATTTTTTTTAACAATGGCATATATTATGACGGGTAACATGTTTATAGAATTGACCGTTGAAAGGACACCGGATTCTTGGTTGGATAGAGCAAAAGTTGTGGCATTTGGTCCTCGAGAGGAGACCATTCAGATTCATTCGGTATTTGAGCTGTTCTACCGACAGAATTTAGTTAACGTTTTCAAATATATAATTCATGCTATAAGCAGTAATAGTACTGTATAACTTTTAAATAAATAATTATGCTGGAAATAGTGTTAGTACATATTATATTTTGATGAATTGATATTTTTTGGGGGCGTTTCTTGTTTTGCGGTAGAAAATAGAAATAGTTAGTTCCTACTATGTTGGCTGTTTTGCATCTTTAGGTGTTATTATTTTTAATATAATATAGTCAATTTCGATTACATAAATTATTTAATATGAATGCTCAAAGCATCCAAAATCTAGATACGTAGGTTGGTAGTAGGTACCTGTTGTTTTTACAAAAATAATTGGTGTGGATTTGTTTTACCATTTCATTTAGTATATTAATATTATTATAATATAACTCAAGTGTGCGTTTGCAATTTATTGTTTTACATGCATTTACAAATTATAATTATAAATCATTTTTTATAAATATTTTGCACAGGCATAGAATATTTTCCATGCATAAAATTGTTACTCTTTACATACTTACTTTTTAATTATAAATATCATAAATACTTACTTTTTTATTTATTTAGAATTCCTAGTAGATGAATCTGCTGGTGTTGGATTCCGTATTTAAAAAAAATCTGCTTCGTCCTCCTTTTTAAATGAAACTCAACTTTTGCTTTATAATTAATGTGCAGAGCAACTACGCTCTGCTGCCAGAAAATGTGGCAGCGAGAATCCGGACAAACGAAGCGGCGGGAAGAATTCTGTACCGGAACTTTACCGGGAAAAAATCTACCGGTAAAATTAAGTACCGGGAAAAAATCTCCACGCGACACCACGCTTGCCCGACTAGAATCTAACTTAAGCTATACGCAGTCTGCTACCACCGTAGCTTATGAAGGGAGCTACAGGGCCCTATATGATAACCTAACCTATAAATTAACTGGAATTGAACACTTACCAAACTAAATCTTCTTTCTCTTCGGATCCAAACTTGAGTGTCTTCGGGAAGGGGGAATTCCTAATTACCCTACCTAACCCTTGAGATCTCAATTCCCCAGGACAAATAAATAGATTTCTTCCCGAAATCGGCTCGGCAACAGGTAGATGTGAGCGAGCAGCCACGCGTCACATCCCACAGGAGAAAGTCACAATGACGGGTACACAAACACAAAGTTCAATAGTTATTTAACAAACAGGAAACTCACAAATACAACTCAAGTTAATTAGCAATCAAAGAACGCGGGCCCTCTCGCGTATTAAAAATCAAACCGATATCGCATAGCAATGGCGACCGTCCGCGCGACGCCATCCACGCTAGCAGTGTGAAAACCCCGAACGCCCTCTGGCGGCAGCAATGCGAAACGCCTGCGTTTAGTTTTACCCAATATATTACAAACATCCCCCCGTCCCGGTCTGAGAAGCAGACCGCTAGCTTACTCTACGGGAAGGCGGGCGAGAGAGGTCACACCTCTCCTTAAAATCGAACCGTCGACCAACACCTCAGCCACACGCGGAGTGCCATCTCCGCCAAGAATCAAACGTAATATGCGAGCTCGTCGCCAAAGCAATGAGGGCAAATTTGCCTCTTTTAACAATACTAAATCACCCTCCCTGGGAGGCTCAGTCCTGTCTGTCCACTTCACTCTTTGCTGCAGCAAATGCAAATATTCAAGCGACCAGCGACGCCAAAAGTCCTGGCTCATTTGCTGCAACATTTGAAAACGCGACAACCGATATACGCGTTCATCCTTCCACGGGTATTCGGGCAGGGCATTCAACGGCCCTCCCACCAAAAAATGACCAGGGGTGAGAGCTTCCAAGTCATTTGGATCTGGAGATAGCGGACAGAGAGGACGAGAGTTGAGGACCGCCTCAACTTTACAAAACACTGTGGCCAGCTCTTCAAAGGTTAGAGCCGTTTCTCCGATAATGCGGCGGAGGTGGGTCTTTGCGGATTTCACAGCCGCTTCAAAAATCCCTCCCCAATGGGGGCAACTTGGGGGACTAAACTTCCAGGTTATTCCCCTTTGGGCAGCAATTTGACTTAAACTAGTACAATTTTTATCAATAAACACGGAAACATCCTTAAGATAATTTACAGTTCCTTTATAGTTTGTGCCATTATCAGACCTAATAAGGGAAGGTAGACCTCGACGCGAAACAAAGCGATCCAACGCGGCGACGAAGGCCTCCGTAGTCAGAGCCGATACCACCTCCAAATGGACAGCCTTGGTGGCCAAACAAACAAATACACACAAATAGCCCTTCACAATACGGGCATTACGAAAGGGAGAAGCCTTGATCGAAAAGGGACCGGCAAAATCGGTTCCAACGCCGTCAAACGGTCTCGAAGGTCGGATTCGATCAGCGGGCAAATCACCCATCTGTGGTTGCATCGTGGATGCCTTCAACCTATAACATGCAATACATCGAAACAGGACACTACGGATTGCTCTTCGGGCAGACAAAATCCAAAACTCGCGTTGCAAAATAGCCAACAAAGCATTGCACCCAGCATGGGCGTTACGAATGTGTCGATCAGACACCAAAAGCTGCACCAAGGGTCCGCCCTTGGGCAACAACAGAGGATGGCGAGTCTCATATGGAAGATCCGCCTTCCGGAGCCTGCCTCCAACCCGAAGAAGCCCATCCGAGTCGATGTACGGGTTCAAACGAGCGACCGCGCCCTTCAACTTAGCGCGTCCGTCGCGCAAAATACGAAGCTCTGACTCAAACCGTCCGGTCTGCACGACACGGACCCAATGCAACAATGCGCTCCGGCGCTCTTCTGCACCTGCAATCGGCTCCAACCGCTTTGCCTGTGGGTTTCTACAATTATGTATGAAACGCTTAATCCAACTGGTAACACCCAGAAGCTTATCCAAACTGCTATACCGAGCAAGTAGCCAATCCGGCTCCGACGTCGTCTCAGCGACTACAGCATGTACACGAAGCCCAGTCAAACTCAAAGAAGTAACATCTGTCTGACAGACAGGCCAAGAAGTTTCTGATCCCATCAGCCACTCTGGACCCCACCAGAGCGGGTGTGACACCAATTCTGGTGCCGTACAACCTCGGGAAGCACAGTCCGCTGGGTTAAGCTCTCCCGGCACATGTCTCCATGTTATATCAATTCCGATATTTTGAATTTGGGAAACCCTGTTTCCAACAAAAACCTCCAAGGTATGTGGGGCCGCGCGCAACCATGCAAGCGCGACCTGGCTATCCGACCAGGCGAAGATGTCTCGTATCTCGACCGTGGCCGCCAGCTCACAGGCAACGTGATGCAACAATTTAGAGAGAAGGTGAGCTCCACTCAACTCAAGCTTGGGAATAGTCAGCCTAGTCCTGATGGGGGCGACCTTGCTCTTCCCTAACAAAAGCGAGACATTGACCCGGCCATCGGCGTCAACTGTCCGCATATAGACTGACGCGGCGTAGCCTCGCTCCGACGCGTCACAAAAGCCATGCAGGCTGGCTCGATATTTCCCGGGTGGCAATATTCGACGAGGCAAGGCAATCCGATTGACTTCCTTAATCGATGAAAACAACTCGAGCCAATCATCCAATGGAGAGCCAAACAGCGGCTCGTCCCACGAGACGCCCAAAGTCCAAAGTCTCTGAAGAAGACACTTTGCAGAGAATATCACTGGACTGATCCAACCGCTTGGATCAAACATACGAGCTATTACGGACAACACCGTTCTCTTAGTCCAGACTTTTGGTATTTCCAAGTCCACTTGGAATGTAAAAATATCGGTTAGCGGCTGGTACTGCATGCCCAGCACCGCTATCCTGTTGGGATCATCCACATCCTCAAACAGGTGAGGGTTCTGTTGGTGATCCTCCGGGATCCCTTCTAGAACTTTAGGCTCATTAGACAACCACTTACGTAGCTCGTAGCCACCTGTCTTCAATATTTCAATCAATTCATCCCGCAGTAGGAGGGCCTCCTCAATACTTTGGGCTCCGGTGCACACGTCATCAACATACAAGTCACGTGACAGCACGGAAGCCCCACGGGGAAAGCGGATCCGTTCCCGCTCTGCCAATTCAAGCAATGATCTGATGGCGATATAGGGACTAGATTTCAAACCATAGGTGTTTGTATTGAGTTCATACACCGTCACAGGATCCTCAGGGCGCTCACGCCAGAGTATCAACTGGAATCGCCTGTCCTCAGGATGTATGACTGTCTGGCGGAACATCATCCGGATGTCCGCGCCAAAAACCACTTGATGTCTTCTAAAGTTCAAGATGATGTCAATTATGTCCCTATGCAATTTGGGACCTGAATGCAAACATAGATTCAACGAAACTCCGTTCGAAGTGGGTGCGGACCCATCAAAGACAGTCCGCAACTTGCCCGTTGAGGCCTTCACCACCGCGTGGTGGGGCAAAAAATAATGCTCAGTTGAGCTCCAATCAACTCGAGCCGGAGACATGTGACCCAAATCCTCGTACTCGCGCATAAATTCTATATATTTATCGCGAAGTACGTGGTCACGCTGCATGCGTCGCTCCATGGACAGCAGTCGTTTCTCCGCAAGCGCCCTACTTTGCCCTAGGCTAGGACGTGTAGCAACAAATGGTAACCTAGTTACAAACCGACCGGAGGGCAACCTCTCCGTGGTTGATCGAAAAAAGGCTTCGCACTCAGCGTGTTCCGGATCCATCCTGGAACTCATAGGTGGCTCCTCCACCTCCCAAAACCTTTGCATGGTCTTGGCCAAGGACGCAGATGCGACGACCGGTGGCTCCTCCACGGTGCTATTATCAAACACAGGGCCCATCAGGGCGAAACCAAAGATAGTAGACACTGCCATCAGTGAAGACGAACCCAGAGCCTTCTGTGTACCCAACAAAATCCAACCCAATACGTCCGAGCCCAGGAGCAAGTCCACTGGGCCGGGATGAAAGACAAAGGGGTCGGCCAAATCCAGACCCGAAACCAAAGACAACACACCCGGCGGTATGTCTGTCGAGGGGTGCCAACCCGCAATGGTATCCATTACCATAGCCGAAGTCGTGATCCTCATTGTGGAGGACTTCAGCGAAGAAAAGGTGACAAGTGTCTGGCCCGTCAGACACTTCACTTGTATGCCACCAACTCCAAGAAGTGGCACAGGCGAGTCTTCCACGACTAAACCTAACTGGCGTGCCACTCGAGTGGTAACCAAACTGCTTTGAGCCCCTGAGTCCAACAGAGCTCTCAAATTAATGGCTTCCCCCCTACGACCCCATACGCGGACCACCGCGGTAGGGAGCAGAACCGTCCGCGGCTCTGTCCCAGCAAGGGAGCAAGCTAGTTACGGGCTCCCCACTCTCTCCAAACCAGGGGCGCGCCACTGACCCGGATAATATGGCGGGCGAGTGCACATCCCCATCTGAGGGGGGCATAACCCGCGGCCCGGCCATACATATGGTACGGCGGGTGGTACTCCAGCCGTGGGTACTCGTGCAGCGGCGGAGAAAACCGCTGCGGCTGCATGTGTTGGGCATTGGTAACCCGCGTGGAGGGGGGTGTCCCCACTCTCACGTCCGATCTAGGGCCCCCGCCCATGGGGGCCCTATCCGGGGCCTGGCCAGCTACATACTGGCCATGACCTTGGGGCGCGTGGTCCCGGTCCGCCAAGACCCGCGCAGGTACGCGACCCCCTCCCGAGGGGGGTGCGACGAGCGAAGCCGCGTCCTCCGTCCGGTGGTGGAGGGCTTCGCGCAGGAGCGCCCCCGCCCATAGGGGACCCCTGCCTCAACATCCGGGTGCCATCCCCGTTGCGGTTCATGCAAAGCATCGCGTGGTGCCGCCCACGGCATGCACTGCATGGTATGGCACTGGGACAGTCACGTGCATAGTGACCGCCCAAACAATAAAAGCAAAGTTCATGCCGCTTTGCCATGCGGCGCCTATCTTGTACTGGCAGTCTCTGCCAGTCCCTGCATTGTAGCAGGCTGTGGCCCATCCGGCCACATTGCAGGCAGTCCGCGTCCCTCGCGACTGCTGCCGTGTGCGCAACCCGCACACCAGCTCCACGCGGTGGCGGTTGCCGTCCCTGTTGGGGCCTACGTTCAGGCGCTCTGGATGGCGCTGAGTCCGTCATGGTATTCTCAGCCGCCCGTGCCTCAAACTCCAAAAACTTCACCAAGTCAGTGAATGTTGGTAGGGTGGTGCTATCCCGTTCCGCATTCTCGCGCTCAAATCGCGAGCGGATGTCATTGGGCAATTTGCCCAATACAATGTGCACCAGCAAAAAGGACCATTGGTCCACCGGCAGCCCCAGTGTGCGGAGCGCGTTACAGGCCACTGTAACGGGCGTGAGCAACTGCAGGCGCAACTGTGCCCTGTTGGCCACCTTGGGCAGGGCCATCAACTGTGCGGCGTGCGCATCCGCTAACAAACGTAAGTTTTGGTAGCGGGAGTTCAATAACTCCCAAGCCGTATCGTACTGGTCGTCCTCCACCCGGAGGTGCTGGATGAGCGACCGCGCTTCATCCTCAAGAGTGGAGAGGAGGTAGGCCATCTTCTGGGCCTTCGACAAATCCTGTCGTGCTACGACCAGGGACTCAAACATGTTTTTATATGCTACCCACTCCTCCATCCTACCCCCAAAGTGGGACAGCTGAAGGGTGGGGAGCCGACCAGTAACCGCTGGTCCTTCCTGTCTAACAGGTGTGCGAGGGGCTGGTCCGCCAGCCTGTCTCGCCCTTATTGCGGTCACCGCCTCCGCGATATCATCGTGCAGACTCAGGATCTGGTCCATGTCCGCCATGTGACCTGCGTAGGCCTCCGGGGTAAGATCGGCTTCGGTAAGCGCCGCCATGGCCGCTTCCGCGCTAATCAATCGTGAGTGGAGGTGATCCGCTCTTAGCAGTATGGCGCCCTCCCTGTCCTTCCGGGACAGGAGTCCTCCGGCCGTCACAAACCATCT
The DNA here is from genome assembly GCA_018467065.1 of Ephestia elutella. Taxonomy (NCBI): domain Eukaryota; kingdom Metazoa; phylum Arthropoda; class Insecta; order Lepidoptera; family Pyralidae; genus Ephestia; species Ephestia elutella. Next base: position 12,953,531 of record CM031570.1, on the reverse strand, counting down.
CAATTCGTTGGCGAGTGTCGCCCTAGCATTGGAGGCCTTCGCCATCGCGTCAAGTCACAAACAAAAAATAACAAAAGGTAAATAAAAAACAACAAAATCAAGCAACTACACGAAGAACCGCGGTAGGTATGAGAATGGCACAAACCCGGAACGCACGGTACAAACCGCAAACAAATACAAAAAAGGTTACAAATATTCTTATACAAACAAACTAAGAAAAATCTAATAATTTTTACAAACAATTAATTATTTTTTACAAACGAACAAATAGAGGGTAGATAAACTACGCTCTGCTACCAGAAAATGTGCAGAGCAACTACGCTCTGCTGCCAGAAAATGTGGCAGCGAGAATCCGGACAAACGAAGCGGCGGGAAGAATTCTGTACCGGAACTTTACCGGGAAAAAATCTACCGGTAAAATTAAGTACCGGGAAAAAATCTCCACGCGACACCACGCTTGCCCGACTAGAATCTAACTTAAGCTATACGCAGTCTGCTACCACCGTAGCTTATGAAGGGAGCTACAGGGCCCTATATGATAACCTAACCTATAAATTAACTGGAATTGAACACTTACCAAACTAAATCTTCTTTCTCTTCGGATCCAAACTTGAGTGTCTTCGGGAAGGGGGAATTCCTAATTACCCTACCTAACCCTTGAGATCTCAATTCCCCAGGACAAATAAATAGATTTCTTCCCGAAATCGGCTCGGCAACAGGTAGATGTGAGCGAGCAGCCACGCGTCACATCCCACAGGAGAAAGTCACAATGACGGGTACACAAACACAAAGTTCAATAGTTATTTAACAAACAGGAAACTCACAAATACAACTCAAGTTAATTAGCAATCAAAGAACGCGGGCCCTCTCGCGTATTAAAAATCAAACCGATATCGCATAGCAATGGCGACCGTCCGCGCGACGCCATCCACGCTAGCAGTGTGAAAACCCCGAACGCCCTCTGGCGGCAGCAATGCGAAACGCCTGCGTTTAGTTTTACCCAATATATTACAAACAATTAAATAGATTTACAAATATTTGTTTCTACTAATAAAAATAAATAGGTACAAAATTAAAAACAAAAGTGTGGAAGAGCAATGCTTACGCCTTCAATTTAAATTAACTTTATATAAAACAATGCAAAGAAATTACTTTCATTTTAACCGACTTAATCCCCAAAAGTTGAGTATTATTTAACATTGTATTATTCAACAGCTGCCAAGACAGAGATGGTGAAATCGAAACTGCCGAACTCTGTTCTCGGCAAGATTTGGAAGTTGTCGGATATAGACAGCGATGGGTTCTTGGATGAAGAAGAATTCGCACTGGCAATGCACCTCATTAGGGTGAAGATCGACGGACACGACCTACCTTCGGAGTTGCCAGCGCATCTTGTTCCGCCATCCAAAAGGAACTGAATTCTTAAACCAATTAGCTAGGCCCCGGAGCGGCGTAATTTAAAAATTTAAAAAGTTAAGCCTGCTACGCAAAGCATTGCAGCTCGCTTTCACCTACTGATTGTTTCTTCAAAAAAGTTAAACTTATACGAACAGTGTTGCAGCTCGATTCAATTTTTATTACAGAAATCAAGTTATTTTTTAAAAGTAATTTTGAAATAATCAAAGATTAAAGAAAACGATTACTTGCTAGAGTCTAAAAAAGAAAGACGTTATGTAATAAAGCTAAGTTTTTACTGGGTCATGGATCTAGAACTAGACGAACTGACCCATTGAGCAACGAGTTACGGTTACGTAGCACTTCCGATTTTAAAATTACAAGTCATAGATGCTCGATTATGGTTTCCGATACAAAAATGGTTACGGTGTACATTTAATTTTTTCTTAATAATTCGTGCAATATTTGATTTTTTTTTTTATTTTTTTCAATTTCTATTGTAATATGGTCGTCATTAAAATGGGCTTGTAAAAGCGTATATAAAGCGTATATATGTGACTTAATTGTTATCACTAATGAATCACATTGCTAATTACGTCGCTCTGAGGTCAATGTCGCTTAAGTTTATTTATAGTAGCTTCAAGGGGCAAGGTCCCTATACCAATAATATTCTCGGCATAATATTATGTGGCTACAAAATATATTATTTTATTGTGTTTCACGTGACATTTATGTGCATTTAATTTTTCCTTAACATCCTAATAACCATATATCATTGGTCAACAGATACTGTAGGTTTGACGCATCTGTTCTGTTTGTATCTTTGTCAAATATTAATGCCCTTTCGACTTATCGCTCATTCAATTCAGTATGCACTGAATTGAGTGAGCCCCTATATTTTTTCAATATATGAACGCCCGATAATGTTCTGTATTGTGTACGCATTTTGTATAAGTTGCCTAACTTACACGATAATATGTGTAAAAACACGGGAAAAGGTATCTTATGGTCGTTGGCACTTCAGATTCAGACATACTTATTATAAGCTAAGTAAACTCCTATTTATTTTTCTAAACGACTTAGCGCCAACGACCATAAAGTAACTTTTCCTGTGGATTGACACATATAGGTTCCGTCTGTACTTTCTTCTATGAATTAATCAGAATAATCTTGTTTTTCAACTTATTGTGTGATACGATACCAGCAGAAATTCAACCATGTTTAGTCCACTTGGTATGGATTGTACAATCATCCATCAACATTTTTGTAAAATTCACTGAATCACGATTATTATATTGTAAAGATGATAACCACACGAGCTTTACTATACAAATACAATTTTTAATATTCAAGATTAGCTATAATGTTTTTGGACTGATTTGAAAGATATTTTTTTTATGAAACAAAGATATTTCTGTAACAATTCACAGAACAGTTTTCTATCTTAGTAAACGTAGCTATTTATCCATAATTTGTATCTAAATCCTTGTAAATCTAAGGTTTTGTTAATTTGAATTCATTGTGCACTGAAATATTTACTTTTAAGTACCTACCTTTATATTAATTATCCCATATACACATATACACGCATGTACATATATTTATGGGGGCATTGTTCGAACTGGATGTCGAATCGAAATCTTAGTAATACGACCATGAGACTCAACATCAGTGATGTTAGTTGGCACACTCAGGTGTATAACGCCGAACTGGGGAGTAAAACAGCCATTTTGATTTACCAAAAAAAAATTTTTTTTTTTTTTATAAATTTAAAACTAACGAGAGAATTAGTCATAGTGATTATATTAATACGGATACTTAAGCGTGTTGTTAGCCGGAACACGCGTGAGTACCCGTATTAATCACTTCGGATTATAATCTATTTCTCATTAACCAAAATTAACCTTGTTTTAGCATACTTACGGTTCATTTTAAATATTTACGAAATGCGAAATAGATCTATCCGATTCATCAAAATGGCCGTTTTAACCCCTCAAATGGGTTTGTTAACCGATTATACTGATTTATTATCGATTTTGTAACAATGTTGGCTGAAGGGAAGGAAAATATACTTTCATATGCTTACGATATTATTTAAAAAAAATTTTTTTCTATAAATTTAATATGGGACTAAATCAAGTTTGAGACATGTCTACCAAATTAGTAGGAAAATGTATTGATACGTACCTATTTAATTATTTATTTTTATGATAATCTAATTATGTATTTTACAAGGTTGGCAATATCGTTTCTTTAGCCAAATTGTTTTTTTTTCGATTTTTTGTTACGCAATTCGAAAGTAAGTACTTAGGTTTGCCATGAATGTTAACGCGTCTCATACATTATTAATTTTGTGTGGTAGCAGGCATTGTTTGAGCGGGCTCAATCATCAATATTCTAAACCCGCGAAAATAAATTTCACTATTTTGTGAGTGATTTTTTCGCTGCAACGTCTTTGTTCAACTTCGACTCATAAATAACTTTTTAAAAAGTTACACATCGAACATTTTTTTAAATTTTGGATAGTTAGTGCTAATGACCAATTTAGCGTTTCAGTACCATTGAAAATGATCTTCAATTATTATTTTTTATCTTGAAGATAATAATATAAATATATTTGCAGCTACTCAAAATGATTATTACGCAGTCATGTCATGGCTGTTAAAATTATATTTGGCCTAATTTATCACTTATTGAAATGAAAATAATTATGCTATTTAAAGGTATAAGTTAAATTTACAAGAACTATATTATTTATATCTTATGGGAGATTTATTTTACATTGCCCTGAAATATTGGCGTGATATGAATAGTATATATTTATGAAGAAGTCAAAATTATTCCTTGGTACCTATGATTTTTAGTTTTTAAGTTACATAATTATTTATTTGGCAGGTTTTATTTGGTGCTCCCATTGCACTTGTTTCAAAAGTATTTTTTTTTTCATTCAAAATTTATTTTGAAATTTAAATGTTTTAGGTAAATGTATTATTTATATTTTAAAATGTTAACTTGATAACAATAAATTTTAATTAGGTTATTAGTTGTTCCTATTAGAAGTCCACTTTATTTTCTTAACATCAGTGCAAATAACTTTTAAAAGGTACTTATTTAAAGGTCACTAAACAAATATTAGTATTTAGCACATAATTATAGCTTTCAGTGTCATAAATTAATGAGTGTTGTATTAGAGTTGTTCAGTGCCTTGCTACACAACCTCTATATAGCTTTTGTACAACTTTTATATGGCCGGACGGGACACTTATATTGCTAAACGCAGATTTGTTTACTAGTGAGATATTAACACTAACAGGGGAATGAGATATATGTAAATACAGATTTTTATATATGTATATGCATTCGTTTTTTATAGAATTTTTGCGTCCTGTTTTATGTAGGTAGATCAAAGTTGGCGAAACATTAGATGTTTGCATTAGCTAAAATACATATTTTTCACTGTTTGTATATCTAAGCTATAAGAAATATACATTTATAGTTCGCCATCTTTGCACTACTATACTTTTTTTTTTCTATAAAGGTAATTGGGACAGTATGTCGAGTTTTTACATTTTGCTATTGTGTGTACATAAAGTTATGTAAATGTATTGAATAAAATAATAAATTATACATAGAGTGTAATAAATAGTTAAGACGCATTTTAGTTATTTTATTTTCTAAATACCTACACTAAAACGGTTTGGCAAATGACTGATTTACGACCGCCACGGTTTAGTGGCTGTGGTACTGTATTTTATTGGGTTCGATTCCCAGCGCTAGCATTTTTTAGTTTGCAGTCTTGTCATAAAACAGCTTCAATGTTGGGGCCATAATATAAATGGACAAAGTTATTAAAACTATCGTACACAACAACAAGACAACAACATATCGCACGCTACAGTGATTGGATGACGACTGAAGTCCACAGCTCATGGTATAGTCCCGTAAGTATAAACTCCATTTATTCTTAATAGTCCTATTATGTAAACAGTCTTCACAGTACTTTTTGTTGAATTTTGTTGAAAAAAAATCAAATATTAGTTCAAACCTTAACATTCTAAAGTAAAACATTTATTAACCACGAAAGTAATTTCCTAAAAAGTCTATTTTAATTTATATTGTAAAATCATAATAAAAAGACGTGGTAAGATTGTTTACATAATAGGACAATTATGAATAAATGGACTTTACTGAATCGCACACACACCAAACTTCATGGTTAACAGTTCGGCTATCGATGGGCTTATGTGTAATGTACAGTCAACAAAGAGCAGTCATACCTCGAAGGCCTTATTGACTTGTATATTCTGACTGCAGGTAAAGTCAGAGCAACGGCAGGCGCAGAAACGCCGCAGGGGATTTTAGTGAGTGGGTAGTCTGGGCCGACTAGCGGCCCAGGAGTCCCACACTCAGTGTGTAAATGCATTTCCCCCTACGAAAAAAAAAAAAAAATGCAGAGAAACCTGACCCGTGATATCTCACCGAATCCTATCCCAGGGGTCTAGCTTCTCTATAATTATCTGACTGTACATGTAGCTTCAAACATTTACATTTTTGGAAATAGCTCAGAACAATTTAAATTGAAACAAAGTTAATTCTCGCGTCTGGGGTGGTATAGGTGTAGTGTAATGTAAGGACATGCAAACTGGGGTAGTCTGGGGTCACTAGTGAATAATTCTAAAATTGCTGCAGTTTTTGAAGATTTGTGTAATAAATTATATAAAAAAAATAACAAGCCATATGTAATTTGAAATAAATTTATTAACAAACCAATAAGTTCCAACCTTATTCCAGAAATAATTTCTGCCTAGGAGAAAACACTTGGTTATTCTCAGTTTAATTGTTTTGGTACATGTTTATACCATTTAAATTTTAATACATACATACACCTAAACTTGGCTTCATGAATAATTCTTTCATTTCTCCTATCTATATTATTCCAAGACATGCCAGTCAATTATTAATAAGGAAAATAAATGCACATCATGCAGTAAATGAATCAATAAACTAAAATAATATCTCGATATCTACATGAAAACTTAAATAAATAATATGAATTAAAAATCAACTTTAATAGTTTACAGTTTATGCTATTGATACAAACATCATGACTATAAGCTAAAACACCAGTAAATATGTGAAGAAAATTCTCAAAATGCTCCATTTCTTGTCCATGAAATACTTTCATAACAAAAATTCTGTATTGCTGCAATGTCATCTGGAAAACTTTTTTTTCTAAACAAACTTTTTGATATGCTGTTGGTAGATTTCCATAAGAAAATAGAGTGGACAAGGCATAACAGCAAGTATGGAATATTATATTAAAATACCATTTCAGTTACATTTTAAGGATTCATAAAAATATTACACTAAATTCTTACACGGATGAAGGACAGTATGCTACAGAGAGGCACCATAAAATTTCAGTTTTTAGTATAGTGCAGTAGCTTATTTATCTAAGATAACTAAATTAATCTGTAAGTCTTCACTGTGGTGGGGGGTTGCCACCCGGCCCGCCAGGAGGACGAACTTGCCTGCGGAGCTGTTCCACCAGATCTGGATTAGCGGCCTGCATGTGCTGAGCAAGGGCTTGGCCGGCTTCTAACAGAGCATTCATGCCCCCAGGCCCAGTCGGACCAGTCGCTTGTGTATTAGTCATCAATCCAGAGATAAGATTTTGCATATTAGGATCTGCTAACATTTCTGTGGCCATGTTGAGTAAAGCTGGGTTCTGTAACAGCCCTCCTAGGTCGAGAGGTCCACGCTCCCCACGCTGTGCTAAGCGTTCATCAGCAAGACGCAAATTCTGTTTGTAAGATTCATTTTCTGGTTCGAGTTGCGAAGCGCGTGCGAATGCAGCTCGGGCCTCTCTATGCCTATCTAAAGCAGTCAAGGCCAGGCCGAGGCGGCCGTGCGCTTTGCCGTAATCAGGCTGCAACCCCAACGCTGCAGTGCAGTCGGCGACGGCGGCCTCATGCTCCCCGAGTTTGAAATGCGCAGCCGCACGGTTACAGAAGTAAACAGAGTTACGTGGATCGAGTTCGATGGCACGTGAATACTTTTCAAGCGCCTCGCGATGCCGCTCCGCTTTCATCAGTTCATTGCCTTCGTTTTTGAGTTTTTCAGCCTCTGCGCAATCTGGAGTAGAAACGGCGCCTTTTTGTTGTCTCACTAGTTGCAATAGATCAACAGCTCGAGCCGTATCTGCCGGGCCGAGCTCAAATGCGGTTTCTATGCATTGCACGCCAACCTCAACGCTCTCCCTGGAATCCGAACTCAATGTTTCTCCTTCAAGCTGCTGTTTCAAAAAATTTACTATACTAGCCGCTACTGTTTTCACGTCCGACATGGTGTCTGAATTTTAACACTGATACAATTAGAAAATGATGGAAATTTCGGAAAATCGTATTATTTTTAGATGGTGCAATAAAATTACAATGACAGAATTGACAGAACGTGACATGACAATATCACGATGACTTTTTACTTTTTTTTTATAATACATGGCACGAACCGAAGATCACTACCTACGTCACTCACTACCCAATTTGTTTTCGTAAATTAAACTCATTGAGGGCGCTGCAAGCTGAGGCTGCAAGCAATGTCATTTTCATACTATACGGATTTATGCCTCCTCTACACGTAGCCAACATTGTGGCGAATATTGTAGCAATATTATTGGCCAAGAGTTAGTGATGGCGTCCATAGTTGACAAATGTTTCAGTTTGCTTTGGTTGAGGCTAGCGATGAGCCGCCGAGAAATTTCCTATTCCCGAAAATTTCTTCCGTTGAAAATTTCCGAAAATTCTCGGGTTCTTAGGAAAATTTTCCGTTCTCTTTCCAAAAAACTTTAAGCTGTTTCTTTGAAAATTTCGGAAATGGCACATCACTAGTTTGCGGACGAACTTAAAATGTGTTTTCGTTGCTCATCGTTTGTGTTGGTAGTGGCATTTTACGTAAAATTCAATTTATGTTCGTACGTGCTATCACGCTGTGAGCCAGTTACAAACTGGACGCGCGCCCAACGTGACAGCCATAACTCCGCCACAACCTCAGATTAAATACCAATGGATTGGCCATTAGCCATTACAGTCATTTCCCCTCTGGCAAAGGTACAAGAGCACTCTCATACTCGTTATATAAAACTAGTTTGTCGGCCAATGGCCGCCATTCCGCTACTTGCAGAGTGCGCGTGATAATCTCCAACAAAAACGCCGAGTTGCAGTGTTTCGGAGTGCAAAAAAAGGTCACATACCTCTAATCTTCAAAAGAACAATACAACATTTCACCTGTGATTGCTATTTTGTTTAAATAATACACGAAATTAGCGAAAAACAACAAAGACATCATCAACGACAGTGTTGCCTATAAATCTCATCTTCCTCTCCAATTACCATTAATTGCGGTAAATGTTGATATCAAAGTAATATCGGGGTTATCTTCTATTTAAAAATACTTTGTTGTTTATTGTACTCAATAATAAATAATTCATACTAATATAATAAATGCGAAGGTTTGGATGTGAGTTTGTGAACTTGTGAGTTTGTTACTCAATCACGCAAAATCTACTGGGCGGATTTCGATGAAATTTGGTACACGGGTAGAAAAATACCGGGAATAGCACATAGGATACTTTTTATCACGAAATTCCCACGGGAACGAATCCCCGGGGTGTCGCTACTAAATAATAAATAAATATATATTTACACTACTACAAACGCACAGAAAAATCACACAGATTGAGTTAGCTCCAAAGTAAGTTTGAGACTAATGTTACGGGAAACTAACTCAACGATACAATATTTTATAACAAATAGGTACATATATAGATAAACATCCAAAACCAAGGCCAATCTGTAAAAGATCATTTTCCATCTTGACCCGACAGGGGATAGAACCCGGGACCTCCGGTGTGACAGTTCGGCGTGATGACCGTTGTTGGGTCACGGGTCGTCAAATTATTAGCAAGTATATAATACAACAACAAAAGTTCTGCTATCGTCGAATTTACTAAATATAAAAACATAATCTTATACTATCCTAATCGATATTTAAGTACTTCTTAATTTTTAGTAAACACCGAAAGAGTAAAATAACGTTATTCTAGTTGTTAATATATTAAAGAATAGGCAATTTTAACTTCATACTCTAGCAACACTATTTGACACGTCAGCAAATTTAGTGATGGGACATCATAATAACAACTGTACAGTCGGCCACAGACAAAAGTATACCACCTCCATCTTAGTATGAGGGCTGCCTGTTCTTTGTTTCCGAGCGATCAATTTATCCGTACAATTTATTTCTTACCTACAGACTACTGATACTTATGTTTGAGTCGGATAAGGAGGTCAGCTTAATGATGAGATTAGTGAATAAACATGTTACATAGGTAGTAAGAAAATCTTATTTTTGTAACAATAACATCACTCTCATAACTTATAATTAAAATAGAAACTCATCCAAGTAAATAAGAATATAAACATAAATAATATACACCTAGTGCATTTATTGCCTATTTACTTATTTAAAAAAAATACAGCCAACTTGAGAAGTCGGTTGAAAAAAACTAACAAAGTGGCCAAAGTAACAAACCTTTGTTTTCGATAACTCCTAGTAGCCAATATGGATACCAGCAACCATAATATTTCCTATCCCTCCATAATATTTTACGGCCATCCTTATTCGACTTAAATGTTTTTTTTATCAATAAATATTACGATAAATATTATGAATCCAATAAAAATTAAAATATTGCCAAGCAAACCGAAATCGTTCCCTTTCATGCGCAGGTGTCAGATCAATCTTCCTCACCAGCTTGCAACATATGCCTTCAGATATCCTCACGGTCTCTGAAGATAGCCCAGTTTTAACGACGATTTTTCTGTTTGAGAGTAATGGTTGTTGCGAGATTACTCTCATAAAAGCTGTAATTTATCGATGACGTGACTATGCGACAGGCAATAGTCCACTTCTTAAACATTGCATAACACTTGATCCACAGTCGGACACTCCGTATCTAAAAAAATAAATTAAATATTAACTTTTACCCTTACTAACCCATATCTATTTAACTTAATTCAACAATGGCTAAAAATACTTACGGTTATATCCATTTCACGAGCACCAATACTCATATTTTGTTCATAACAGAACAATAATTGTTGCCTTAACAAACATTGTTAAACGCATAATTTTATACTTTTAAAGAATACAGAGATGACCACAATTAACACAAGTCACTCGATGTGCTAGCTAAACGCCAGCTAAATCACTTGAGAATTTATGCCTGCCTATGTTCCAATTCCAACCTTCAATCGTTCCTTCGTTTATATTTCTTGCGAATGTCATCGGGATACCCACTTTAGAATAATAATTATCAATGACGGTGCGATAACATCGGTACCGCAATACAAAACACGCCTGTTACCGAGATAAGTATAAGAGAAACGAGTGAGTCATTGCTACTACGTATTTCGATTCCATTGCTGCACACGCAAGGAAAACATATTTATGGGAGCTGCAAAAACGGTAACTTATAACGTCATGTAGATGTTTTACGAATATTGTAAATTTTATAAGGTGGTATACTTTTCTTTGTGGCCGACTGTACATGTTATCGACATTTTTATTAACTCCCTCAAGAGGATCCTTTTGGGTACGATATGTATTAATAATCCTCTTTTTCCTGGTAGGTTTTTAAGAATCGATAAACCTTCGAATGCATTTATGTAAGTAAATTTTTAAAACTCGTTAATCGAAAAAATTAAAGTAAATATTTAATATAAGTATGCTTCAATTAAATTAATCATGAATAGGATTTTACGTGATAAACTGTATCATATTATTTAAATGAATGAATTAGGTTTGTACGTGATAAACTGTATCATATTATTTGTAATATGATACAGTTTCCAAAGCTACAAACTACTAGCATTTTATGACGACTTCGCTGGGAAGAAATTCCGACAGAAACTCATTAAACAGTATTGATAGCCTATCATGCCAGAGGGGCTCGTTTTTTTGTGTTTGTATTCTATGCGTAGGAGTTTTTCAGTTTCCCTAAAGACGTAGTAAATAGGACTGTGTGGATACAAGCTTGTGGGAATGACACTAAATGGACTCCTAAACGTACTAGTATGTTCCCAACATTTTGAAAGTTCCTGTTTTATAATACAGTCAAACAATAAAATAAAATTAAAACAGAATGCCATACCAACCTTGAAATTGTCCAAGGTGTTTATTTTTATTGCTTGTATAGGAATTAAATAACTCGTTCTACAATTTTTCTATCTCCATCAATACATAAAATACTAATCCTAGATTGTGCCCGCGACCTTCGTCCGCGCATATAAATACATAGGATAGAGTACATAGGATAGTCTTTATCTCGGAAACATTTAAGGATCGTTCGTGAAAAATAAAAATCTCTAAAATATATTCACGTGGGCGAAGTCACGGGCTAAAGCTTGTGTTTTATATATTTTGTTACCCATAGTATATAAAAACTATGAAACCAACCTCGTAACGTTCTAGAATTCAAGCACTGGCTATTGCGCGCGCAGCTTTCCCCCCACCGTAAGTGGCACTTTTTTGTATTGAGACTTGCGTTCATTTCTATTCCCGATCTTATTGTTCTGAGGCCACAACCCTTCGATCTTATCCAAAAACCGACACCAAACGGATCTTGTGCCAACACACGGCCAACATTCCAATATATACCAAACACCCGTTCTACACGTTGGCCATAACATAACAATTCGTCACAATGTTGGCTAACGTGTAAAGGAGGCATTAACGCTCACCAGAAATATTTTTTAAACCCTAGCCAAAGAATTTTAAAATAAATGACTCCGAAAAAATAAAATGGACCTAATTAAATAAACAGGCATTATTGCCATGTACATTCCATGTGTACAACAAGTTTTGAATGATCTATTTATTGTTACAAAATAAAACAAAACATTGGTGTAAATAAATAAGTTTTACTCTATGAAAAAGTTTCACATAGGTTTTATATAATTATTAAGTTTACGCCCACTTATCATGTTATGACATGAAGCATTACTACCTATTTTATAGGTTTACAATATACTGAGCGTGATAACTTGTGTTCACTCTGTGCTGTGTGTGTTGTTAAATAATAATCCACAAGATTTAATGATTTATTCAAATATCGAGATTGTTCCGATGCGGGTGCCCCGGTGGAGTGTTGTCGAGCAGACACACCCAGTCCCGCAGCCGCGGCTCGCGCGCCCACACGTCTCTTGGGAGTGCGCGTGTGGCGCCCGCGTCCGCCGCCCCCCCCAGCGCCCCCCCCACCCACGCGGTGATGTTCTCGTGCGCCGGCGCCGTGTGGAACTTGAACGTTTGCACGTACAGACGTTCGCTGAAATTAAAGGCCCATTTAGACGGTGCAAGTTTCTTGCCTGTTTCATACAATTAAATTGAAGCAATAATTTACTTGCATGGTCTAAACAACAGTTGCTTGCAATTATAGATAGTAAATTGTTGCACTGCAATTATTGTTCCTGTATTGTACAATAGGTGACACTTGCATTTTTTTAATATCATGGCATGAAAAATATTCTTAACCTGTGTAGTTCTGCTATTATTGTGTGACTAAACAAAAGTTTTTACAATTAATTGATAGAACAAAAAAATCTAAGATCTTTTTCAGGCTAATTATGAATGTCATTTCTCCTGTCAGAAAAATATTCAACTTAAAAATGTCCTACAGTGCTAATTTAACACAATTCAAAAGCAAAAGCTTCCACTGTACCTCAAAAGATAACTATAGAAATTATATCCATAAATAGGTACAAACCAATCATCCTCAGCATACTAACTCTGCATCCCTAATCGTACTCTGCATCTCTTTTTGAGATAAGTCCGCCATTGTACATCTCTTTTTGCTTCACATCTTTCTTATGTGTATGTACAATACAAAATTTAGATAGATAAATCAACACATTATTGCACCATTTACAGAAAGAACATACAAAATAGAGACAAAAGTAAATACAAAAATGAGCGGAAAGGTGGGCAAAAACAAACAAACTAACTTGTACGGCGGCAGTGTGACGAGCGCCTTCAACTCGTGCGCAAGCCGCGCGCGCAGCCCGCGCAGCGCGCCGCCGCCGCCCGTCACCAGGATGTTCTCTGCCAGGGCGCGCCGCGCGTCGATTGGACACTAGAAAGAATGAAAATTTTATTGACCAAACACAAACAATATACAACAATACAACACACAACAATATTTTAAATTTTGATCTACTGCTACTGATCTACACAGTCACGATTTGACAGCCGTTTTGACAGTTCAAATTGATAGTGATTTGTTAACTCTTCAATCATTAATCTACTGAACCAATCTTTTTTAAGTATTTTCGCATACACATAGTTAAAAGTACGGAAGATAAATAAAATACCTTTCATCCCGAAAAGGCACGGTTCCCGAGGGAAACTTCACTAGCGGGCGAAAGCTACGTTTTAAATAAAACCGCAAATCTACACAGGATTGCAATTTGATGTACACGTTTCGTTCAAAGGTAAAAAGCGGAAAGTTTTTTAGCGGTAGTTTTTCGGATATACAAAAATGATAGAATATGGAAATTGATTTTTTTTTTTCAAAAACCTATCGTGTGGGGCACAGATGTGTGGGGTATCAAATAAAAGGACTTGACGAGCCAATTCTAAAAATATACTACACCATTACCTTTAAATAAATTAAATAACAAACTTTAAGAAATACCAAGAAATATTTCAGACTGAGTCCATATTTTGGGCTCCTAGTAACAAGAATAGCATACGCTCCGGTAGTAAATTTTTGTTAAACAAATTGGACTCTTATATTTTTATATATACCTTAAATATTTTTGAAATGAAATGTTTGTATGTTTAACTCCATCAGTCTTTTTATTGTTGATAATAAAATAAATTTCAACTAGGTATCAACAATAGCATATATATAAGAAAATAAAATACATGATGTTTGTTTTAGATTATGACACATAATAGTTGATGTCATTAAGATAACAAACTGTCAACTACTAAATATCTTACTGTCTGTTGTATTTTTTACAAAATCCGTAAACAGTATTTATACCACAATTAACAAATGATTAACTGATTGTTACATACATACTCGTTTGTTTGACACTTTCATTTCAGATTTAAAACTCGATTCACGAAAAGATTATCACAAATAACCAGCAAATAAACTCGAAATTATGCCTAATGTCATGACATTGCTCAAATCGTGAAACGGAACGTCCAAGGCATAGACATTTTATTTTTGGAGAAACTCCTAATCGTGTTTAGTTAATTTCTTCCAGAAATGCTATGGTGCAAGACGAAGTTAATTATATTTATGTTAATTATGTTTACGCTGCAAAACGTATTTAACTAATTTTCGGATTAATTATTTTAAACGGAAGAAATTAGCGGGAACAGGAAATTTCTCATTTGTAACTTGGTAAGAAACTACATATTTTAAAAATATTAACATTTACTACATTTTATAACATTTTTCTTTATTAAAAAAATTGAGATTCTGAATTTTGTGAAACCATTAAAAAAATTCCAAAAAATAGTAAATTCCGCGCCTACCGTTTTTGGGGGCGTCATGGGATCGCGAACATTGCTACCACTTGACGCCCCCGGCTTTGATATAGTCACGATATCTTAGAGCCAATACGAAATATTACGCAAATGACTAACCGCAGATGGCGCCAAACAGATAATTGCGCTATGTTTGCACAAATAACCCCATCTGTGTGGCAGCCCTGGATTATGGAATCGCTCCCTTAGTATAGATCGAGGTGACCAAAAGGTAATAGTGTAGTATATTTTCAGAAGCCCTTGGTGCATGTTTTGACAGGTCAACATTCGATAGTGATGAGTCATGAAAAAAAAGCTTTTCAATTTCATTAATCAAAAAATTGATGTCATTATTTAGGAACTACCGCTCAAAATGTTTGATAAATAACCAATATTTGCAATCCAGTTTGTTTTTTGCGGTTTTCTGTATTATTATATTATGAACTATACATACATTTGCTTTAACTATTTACATGTAACAAATGAACTCCATATTTAAATGAATCTATTGATTATGATATATTTATGTACTTTAGTGTTGCCACTTTGACCATACATTATCATGCCACACACCGGATGCGTCTGCGACACCGTGCGTTTCATCTGCAGCACGGCTGCGGCAAAAGCAATTCACACCGGCTCCACGGCGTCGCAGACACGATAAATTAAGACGCACGGTAGTTCGCAAACCTAAACATTCTGCGTGAACATTTGTTAACCGTGCGAATCTGCGATTCTATTTTCTCCCACATAATTTTTGTCTTGTGGTCATATAAACATTTGTATCTGCGTACTATATCAATTAACTTTTCGCGGTATTTCAAAATCCATAATCACTAGTCACTTTGAATCCGTAAATATTGCCGACCGAAGTGCCGCAGCCGGTGACGCAGCTGCATGCAGCTGCGTGCGTTACCGTGGTGTGTGTTCACTTAAGAAATCCTGTGAAATACAACTTCATCATGCCGAGCGCGTGTGCGGCGTTGCCGTTCCGCTTAAAAGTGACCGTCACCGCGACCGTATCATACAAGTCTCATATCGCGCGGACATGCCGGCCGATATAATGTACTACGCAGATAACGCAGTGCGTATTGTTTTTGACACCGTCGGTGGGAACCACCGCGTACAAATTCAAGTAATACTAATTTCAAGACTTGTTGTCATCTACACCGTTTAGTGTGTGTACATAATAGGACTATTAAGAATATCACGCTTGATACATATTGAATTTTCAAAAATCTTAAGTTAATCATGAGTTATCTCACTCTTCTTACCTGCATAATACACTGCAACACTATATCAGGTAACGAAGCCAACTCATTATCCCTCGCGAACAACGGTTCCGCTGCTAACTCCCTGGTCCTTCCCGACACTGTAATGGCGCTCCGCCCCGCCACTGGGTACTGCACGGAAGGCGCGGGGGTGGGGGGCGTGGGGGAGCCCCACTGCTGGGCGCGCGCGAGGGGGATCACGAAGCACGTTTTTACTGGGTAAAAGAAATATTTTCTAAATTATTATTTAAATATTTAATACTAGCCGCGCCCCGGGGCTTCGCTCCCATGGGAATTTCGGGATGAAAAGTACTCGGTAAAAGTATTCTCAGTATTTTTCTACCAGTATACCAAATTTTATCGAAATCCGTCCAGTAGATTTTGCGTGATTGAGTAACAAACTTACTCACAAACTTACATTCAAACTTTCGCATTTATAATAGGATTAAATTAAATAAAATAGAGCCCATCAATTATATTCAAATGACAGAATTTTCCTTTATTTATAGACGAGCTTACGATTTTATACGACGATGAAAACCATGATAACATTTAGCAAATAAGTTTAGTAAGTACTTCTATTTAAAATGAAATCTGACTATGCAGATGCAGTTGACGTTTTTAGAGTTGGCAAGTTATGATTTAAATGAATTGTAACACGGAACCCTCAAAAGGTGCTGTGGTACAACTATTTTTAAAGTTGGACAAATGCCCCTAGTAACGACCCATTGTCTAACTAGTTGGACAGAGCAATTTAACCATTGCCCCGGAATGAAAAAGGCTACTTACATATATAGAACTAGCTGTCGCCCGCGGCTTCGCCCGCGTGAGTTTCGCTTAGATGAAAAATCTCTCTTGGAGCTTTTCATCAGATGTTCCAGATCTTCAAATTTTATACGTCAGCAGAAAATGCTCATCAGGTTGAACGATTTTTGCTAAGGCGCCATTTCCATATATGTTATAGTGTAGCTGGTCTCTTGGAGCTTTTCATCAGATGTTCCAGATCTTCAATTTTTATACGTCGGCAGAAAATGCTCATCAGGTTGAACGATTTTTGTTAAGGCACCATTTCCATATTACTTATAGTTTAGCTGTTCCGTTATGGTTCTTCATCAGGTGTTCCAGTTTTCAAAATGAATTATAGCCTATATGTTGCCCAGGCTTAATAGCTATACAACAAAAAAAGTTTCATTCAAATCCGTCCAGTAGTTTTTGCGTGAAACGCGTACATACATACAGACAGACAGACAGACAAGAAATTCCAAAAAATTTTTTTTGCTTTCTATTGTTCTTTTTAGGTCTCCCTCTATCCATTTCAGTCAAAAATATTAAATGTACAGACAAAATATTTTTACTGTTTTATTATATGTATAGAAGATCACGTATTTATCCCTTACGGGGTAGACAGAGCCAAGAGTCATGAGACTCGAAGGCCACGCACGCTTAGCTGAATAGTGGGCTTTCTTATGGAATGGAGATTCAGATATAGTGACCGGTTGCTAGCCCATCGCCTATAAATGGAGGAATCCCTAGTAAAAAAAGGCTACTCACCCTTGATATCCTCAATAACCTCGTCAGTGAGACGCAACTCCTGTCCGTTATCGTCGTCCAGCAGCCTGGCCAGCACTACTGATGCATGTACAAATAAACTAATCTCACCCAACAACTACTCACCCTTGATATCCTCAATAACCTCGTCAGTGAGATGCAACTCCTGTCCGTTATCGTCGTCCAGCAGCCTGGCCAGCACTACTGATGCATGTACAAATCAACTAATCTCACCCAACAACTACTCACCCTTGATATCCTCAATGATCTCGTCAGTTAAATGCAACTCCTGTCCGTTATCGTCGTCCAGCAGCCTGGCCAGCACTACTGATGCATGTACAAATCAACTAATCTCACCCAACAACTACTCACCCTTGATATCCTCAATGATCTCGTCAGTTAAATGCAACTCCTGTCCGTTATCGTCGTCCAGCAGCCTGGCCAGCACTACTGATGCATGTACAAATCAACTAATCTCACCCAACAACTACTCACCCTTGATATCCTCAATGATCTCGTCAGTTAAATGCAACTCCTGTCCGTTATCGTCGTCCAGCAGCCTGGCCAGCACTACTGATGCATGTACAAATCAACTAATCTCACCCAACAACTACTCACCCTTGATATCCTCAATGATCTCGTCAGTTAAATGCAACTCCTGTCCGTTATCGTCGTCCAGCAGCCTGGCCAGCACTACTGATGCATGTACAAATCAACTAATCTCACCCAACAACTACTCACCCTTGATATCCTCAATGATCTCGTCAGTTAAATGCAACTCCTGTCCGTTATCGTCGTCCAGCAGCCTGGCCAGCACTACTGATGCATGTACAAATCAACTAATCTCACCCAACAACTACTCACCCTTGATATCCTCAATGATCTCGTCAGTTAAATGCAACTCCTGTCCGTTATCGTCGTCCAGCAGCCTGGCCAGCACTACTGATGCATGTACAAATCAACTAATCTCACCCAACAACTACTCACCCTTGATATCCTCAATGATCTCGTCAGTTAAATGCAACTCCTGTCCGTTATCGTCGTCCAGCAGCCTGGCCAGCACTACTGATGCATGTACAAATCAACTAATCTCACCCAACAACTACTCACCCTTGATATCCTCAATGATCTCGTCAGTTAAATGCAACTCCTGTCCGTTATCGTCGTCCAGCAGCCTGGCCAGCACTACTGATGCATGTACAAATCAACTAATCTCACCCAACAACTACTCACCCTTGATATCCTCAATGATCTCGTCAGTTAAATGCAACTCCTGTCCGTTATCGTCGTCCAGCAGCCTGGCCAGCACTACTGATGCATGTACAAATCAACTAATCTCACCCAACAACTACTCACCCTTGATATCCTCAATGATCTCGTCAGTTAAATGCAACTCCTGTCCGTTATCGTCGTCCAGCAGCCTGGCCAGCACTACTGATGCATGTACAAATAAACTAATCTCACCCAACAACTACTCACCCTTGATATCCTCAATGATCTCGTCAGTTAAATGCAACTCCTGTCCGTTATCGTCGTCCAGCAGCCTGGCCAGCACTACTGATGCATGTACAAATAAACTAATCTCACCCAACAACTACTCACCCTTGATATCCTCAATAACCTCGTCAGTGAGTCGCAACTCCTGTCCGTTATCGTCGTCCAGCAGCCTGGCCAGCACTACTGATGCATGTACAAATAAACTAATCTCACCCAACAACTACTCACCCTTGATATCCTCAATAACCTCGTCAGTGAGACGCAACTCCTGTCCGTTATCGTCGTCCAGCAGCCTGGCCAGTTCGGCGTGCACTGCGCGCGCGCCGAGCGGCTGCGACTGCAGCGCGCGCAGCACTACTGATGAGTGCACCACTGTAAGTTAATACATTATTATTTATATTTATTATAAACTCTTTGGGGACGCCAGCGCAAGCACCAGAGGGGTGATCAGTCCACTCCTGCTGGGACCATTTCACCCAATGAGCGATTTTCTGACAGCTAAATTAAGAAAAAAAAAAACAGTTTAAAAAAGTCGCAACAGATTGCGTTTTATGAAAGCCGAATCGTAATAATGGCTGAACCTATATGGTGCGCTTTTTCTTGTCAACCAAAGCCAGAAAAAAAAATCACCTAACAGTTTGACAGTTGCACAAATCACAATATTGATAGTTTTTATAAGTATGTTTTTTTTACTAAGTTTTATTTTAAGTAAAATCCCGTGAATTTTTACTTTTTGTATGGAACTTTTTCTCTCGCCTTTTACTTACGCCATCTATGAAGTCACCTGGAACTATTTTTTTTTATATGGGTCTCGGAAAATCCCTCATTTCCCGAGACCCGTACAGGGTTTTGAGTTAACTGGTAACTCACGTTAGTAATTTTAATAACTGCCCTATTGTAATGTAAAGTAAATAGATAGCTAAGAAGATTATGCTAGACGCGAGTTTATACAGATAACCATAAAATGGTTGTAAGAGCCATAACATTCAAAGGTGCTTAGGCCTTCAGTGCCAAAAGGCAATTTTCAAAATTTAAAAAAAAATTGCTTGACTATCAATTTTCATATGTGTATCGAACCTGCTTCCAAAATCCTTTAAAAGTATAAATAATAAGTAGTCATTCAATAGTCAAAATAAAAGTGTAAATAATACCTGCAGCTACTTCAGCCTCACGGGCTCCGATGGAGACGATCAGTGTGACAGGAGTGCCCAGGGTCAGCGCACAGAGCCTCGGACTGTCAGCCCAAACCACACCAGACACCTAGCATAGTAGTATTTAATATATATTATTTTGTATCATATACCTACTGGTAAATAATGATAAGTTATGTGATAACTATGTTATGATGTTTATCCTTCTTTCTATTAGAATAAGTATATAGAAATTTGGTAAAAATTAAGACTTAAGTTCTGCTGAAAAACTCTCTCAATCACACAACACATTGCTCATAGCTGTACATTGAAGCATACCTCATAGTGATTGAATAACACCTTAGCAAGAGTTTCTCTGAACAAAGTGGGAGTGAGCAATGACTCCACGACCACCACTTTACGCTCCTTCGGGTTCACCAGCACATGTCTGAAACACCAACATGGTAAATCTGATAAATAAAAAAGAACAATAATTTTATGTAAAAAGTTAAAACTTCTCATGGGAATGGAATAAGATTGGCCCAAATTTGCTGCCCAAAGAATTTGCCACCATTGGCTCCAGCCTACTCAGCCTGCTGTTAAATCTGCCACTGAGTCTCTGACAAAAAATTGTATCATCATGGCTGAAACATCAATCAATCAATCAAGAAGGTGTAGATATGAGCAATAATCCTTCAAAAGCCTTTAAACCTGGCTGTGCAGGTTCAGATATAAAAATATGATAAATAAAGACACTTGACAATAAATCTAGATGGTATTATTATAAACCAAAATCATGAGTGATGGCTATTAACATTTTTAATAAATAAAAATGTAAAAATTACCTGAAATACAGCAAGTGTAACATCTGAACAAGATTATCATACAATTCTTCTGGAGTTTTGTAATCGTGAACTCTTTTGAACCGGCGCTCTGTGGCGCACCAAAATTCTGAGCGAATTATACATCTTGGCGCTGCTTCGCCAGTGAAACCAAACCTAGAATAAAAAGAAAAAATACTTATTATAACTCTGTACCATAAAATCAAAGTTCGCTTTAAGCCCAGTACTAAAAGTGGAAATATAGAAGGTAAGTAGATAGAAATGAGTAATCCTTCAGTTCTTACTCTTTTTTGGATAGGTATTTTGATTGAAGGTTGATGAATTTTTTACCACAGAAAACGTGTACCATTCAACATCTATATTAACCAAACCAGTTGAGTATAAGGCGTTGATAAAGATAGGTAGACAAACAATTCAGCAGATTAGAATGAAGGCAGGGTATTTGTATCTAAAACAAAAATTTGTACTCACTTAGTATAATCGTATCCCAAATCTAGTACAACTGCTTGCTTTTCTTGGATAAGGGCTATGCCCTCATATAGAGCCATTGTATGAATTAAAAACAGTTGTCTTTTTGAAGTAATTGCATAGAAAATAATAAATTAATTACAGAAGAATATGTAATGAGAAATAATTTCTATACAAATATTTTCGTTTCGATCGAACGCGTCGCAGTGTGTCAGTGACAGTGAGATTTTGACGTTGACATTATTGACACACATTGACATTGACGGAATACTTTATTTTTTGTCGCATACAACACAAGGAAAGGACAGCGTATACTGCACAGCCGTGATCTAATAGGAAAGAAAAAAAGAATAATCATATTCTTTCATAGAAATACTGTTTGAGAGCACAAAATTAAAGTTTAATTAGGCAAACATGCAAAATGGTTAAATTTGCCACAAAATCAAGTGGAAATAATAGGTATTGGCCCGAACAGTTTATATAAGAACACGAAATCATGGAACTAAAAAAAACTCAAGTTCTTATTTTTTCGATACATACCTAGGTAGTTCTATAAGAAATCGGGGTAACCAAGGTTCGTTCTATGGCTGAAGGGCTGAAAGTATGGAAAAATAAGTAAATAATTCATTCCCTGAAAGTGCTCGCTCTATGACGGAAAACGTACCCCGTTTTCTCAATTCATCTTTGCCATAGCCATAGATCCACAGCATAGATCTTGGAAAATTGCTGTCACATCACAATATAAATTTTATCATTTCCGATGTGAATAATATTCCAATTATTTTCGATTCGTTTATAACCATTTTGAGATCAATTTTGTTCTATATTCTTATTTTTGTAGTCTGTAACTTTCAACTTTTTAAATAAGGCTTCGGTGCTCAATTTTACATCAAGCGAAAAATATACTTGGACAGGAACTAGTCCTTAAAATAAGTAAGCTAACCATTCCGTTATACTTCCATCATCATAATAATAAATAGGCGATCATAAGCACCTAGTAAATTTAGTTTCCAAATTCATCAATGCTCCATTGACAACATCTTTTAGCTTTTTCTTGATCTTGTACGCCGCCGCCGCCGCCGGTGTCTCAAGTCTACATTTAACAATATGGCGTAACAATTTGCTGGGCCCTCAGATTATCTATGTATCCGAAGGGGGACCCCGTCATTGATCATCAGACACTGGGAGGATGACCTGGGGCCCTATTTTTGAAAGTATGACATACCGCTGAAAACGAATAGACTATTATGTCGCACTCGTCCTACTATGTCACTAAAAACAAATACTACATAAACTCTAGCGAGTTAATACGCGCAGCTCCGGCTAGAAATTGGCAACTTATGCGACACTAGCGCCTCTTCCTGGACGAAGCGGTTGTTTGATGAAACTGTTAAATTTCGCGAATTTATTTTGTTGTAACACAGTGTATTTCACAAATTTAAATGGAATTACACATATATGACATAGTTGTATTTTTTAAATATTAAAGGACCAACATATAACATGTTAAAGTGCAAATAAACTGTGTTAGGTCACCTCCTGCCACCAGATGGCAAGTTGCCAAACCAATGTATGGGAAATGTCAAGAGCTGTGCGTATTAACTCGCTAGAGTTTATATAGTATTTGCTAAAAACATAAAAGCCGTATTTTTTAAAT
Source organism: Ephestia elutella (assembly GCA_018467065.1). NCBI lineage: Eukaryota > Metazoa > Arthropoda > Insecta > Lepidoptera > Pyralidae > Ephestia > Ephestia elutella. Next base: position 12,930,124 of record CM031570.1, on the reverse strand, counting down.
CACTCGTCTAGCAATGTTGCCAGTGATATGAAAATAATGCGAGAAATAATTTCTGCTACATTTTACGCAACGAAAACTGAATCGGTAACGAATCGTAAAAAAAATGTTCGTAAATTTTCAATCAGAGAGAACGTAAGCGTTAAACGGAACGCAAAAATGAACATCCTAATAGACTCCATCTATATCCGTATCCGGTTGTCTATGTCATTCAAGATTTTGACGTAAAAAACGTTCGACTACCAAATCATACGAAAACGAGTGGTCTAGACCACTCGTTGCGAATTATTCGACATAGACAATTCAAAAATACGGTATAATGGATAACGAATGAAAAATCATTCGGCTCACGCTTTTTTGGTGAGTCACACTTTGAGTGCGTTCCCCTAGCAAAACACTACTGAATATCAAAACGTGATGTTACTAAATAATTAGAGTATGACGTCGTGTAAATGTTTATATAAGTTTCAAATTTGTGCATCAATTAATTTTTGAGATTTTAATTACAAACAGATTCTGCCAGGATGACATTTAGAACATTCCCCCAGCAAAAAAAGTTCTCGGATCGAAATGAAAGTAAGTACAATGATTAGAGTGTCGTGAAAGGTAAATGTTTATGAATAAATAAAATTTGTGTATCGAAAGACTTGGGAGAAATTCAAAATTCTGCTGGGGGAACGTTTGGCCGGATGCTGGATCTCCTTTATGGCATGGCGTAGAGATACGGCTTTTTTTACACAAGTTGTTATTAATTTGTGTATAATGTTTGTAAAAATAGAAATTTAAAAAATATTACCGTTCAGGAGCTAAAAATAAAAACGTTAATTTAGGTATTTAGGCGCTTGTACTATAAATATGGGTCCTAGAGACTAATTGGTGACGTGAGTTTGTACCTTGAAGTTGTTTTCAATGTCCATGTAAGTATCAACATAGTATCATAAGTATTTAATAAGTTATGAGAATAAATGCAATGATTCAGCCGCCATGAATTTCGACAGTCCATTAGACGAGTTGGTCTATTATTTACGAAATTCACATGTTTTGCATTAATTGCTAAATATAGTTAACTATCCATTCTCCAAAAATCAGATCAATATATGCAGTACAAGAAATATAATTATAAATCCAAGCCAAGGTGAAATACCATGATAAGCCGACCAAATTCGAGAGTCTACCAAAAAGCGACCGTGCAGTATATTGAAGTGGTTTACTGAAATTGATAGTGTATTACCTCTTTTTACAGTGTACAGATGCGTGCTCAAATGTTAGCATACCTAAAAAAAACATTAAGGGGCAGATCTCCGCAGATGCAGCCATCTCACTTTTAGATAATAATAAATAAATATACAAATAAATAAATATATACGGACAAATCATACAGATTGAGTTAGCCCCAAAGTAAGTTCGAGACTTGTGTTATGGGATACTAACTCAACGATACTATATTTTATGACAAATACATATATAGATAAACATCCAAGACCCAGGCCAATCTGAAAAAGATCATTTTCTATTTTGACCTGACCGGGAATCGAACCCGGGACCTCCGGTGTGGCAGTCTGGCGTGATAACCGTTAGGCCACGGAGGTCGTCGATTTAGATAAAAAGGTACAAAAAGGCCTCTTCATGTCGGCTTTGGCCCCATGAACGCCTCATTGGACCGGGTCCCAATGGACCCGTGTGGCTCTGAAAAACGTACCAACATAATATGTATATCTTTATTTCAAGTGATTACACTCATATCTTACATTATTAAATTAACTTAAATATGTTAATATCACACCCTACAAACTATTTTATTATAATATATTTCTGCACGGAGCATGTAAGCTCCGGCAGTGAGCCAAGTGCGGGCAGTCCCACCTCGTACCTATCATCTTTAGGATGCTGTTGGTACTACCGCGCACTCTCCTGAGCAAAAAGGGTGGCGCATGATCGTAGCAAAACAATCTATACCAGCTTCTTCAAACATACCGGAGGCACTATTATAGCGCGGTTATATAAGTTATGTACGTATGGGGTAGAAATATAAGGTTTATAATTCTATCATAGTGAAAGTGATTGCCGCGCCGCAGCCATTCTAGTAGGAATCGGTCCTATACTAGGTACCTAAGATAGAACGAGCGCAGAGTTTTTCAATTAATATTGTATTGTAACTAAACGCAAAATATATATATAAATAAGTTAACAATAAAAAATCTTGAAATCCTGGACAAAAACTCTTCATTGAAAATTATATTAGTTCAGTTGTGTACGCGTCTGTACTAAATTACGTTTATAATACTGCAAATTTCGGATGGTTGGTAATATATACTGTACGGCCGCTTTTTGCTAGATTCTCGAATTTGGTCGGCTTATCATGCTATTTCACTTTGGCTTGGATTTATAATTATATTTCTTAAACTACTACATATATTGATCTGATTTTTGGTGAATGGATAGTTAACTATATTTAGCAATTAATGCAAAACATGTGAATTCCGTAAATAAAAGACCAACTCGTCTAATGGACTGTCGAAATTCATGGCGGCCGAATCATTGCATTTTTTCTCATAACTTATTAAATACTTATGATACTATGTTGATACTTACATAGACATTGAAAGCAACTTCAAAGTACAAACTCACGTCACCAATTAGTCTCTAGGGCCCATATTTATAGTACAAGCGCCTAAATACCTAAATTCACGTTTTTATTTTTAGCTCTTGAACAGTAATATTTTTAAATTTCTGTTTTTACAAACATTATACACAAATGAATAACAACTTGTGTAAAAAAAGTCATATCTCTACCCCATGCCATTTAGGAGATCCAGCATCCGGCCAAACGTTCCCCCAGCAGAATTTTGAATTTCTCCCAAGTCTTTCGATACACAAATTTTATTTATTCATAAACATTTACCTTTCACGACACTCTAATTATTGTACTTACTTTCATTTCGATTCGAGAACTTTTTTTGCTGGGGGAATGTTCTAAATGTCATCCTGGCAAAATCTGTTCGTATTTAAAATCTCAAAAACTAATTGATACACAAATTTGAAACTTATATAAACATTTACACGACGTCATACTCTAATTATTTAGTAACATCACGTTTTAATATTCAGTACTTTTTTGCTAGGCGAACGCACTCCACACTTTCAAAAATAGGGCCCCTGTTCTTTGTCATCGTGAGACTCTGGGAGGCAGGGCCTAAGCTTTGCCACTGCTGTTCATGGGTAGATGGGTAGGCTACATAACTAAACAACTCTAAATAATCCGTGTCTTTTCCAGTAATTGATGCTCTGATATGGAAATGAGAATAGCCAGGCCTGCAAGACTATTTTCCCGTATCCCGCCCTACCTGTCGACCTGCTCCCCTCCCCTCCAGAAGACGTACCCCGTACCCCCGCGGTTCCCCGCGCGCCAAATTCCGCGCGTCCGCTTCACCCACCCAAGTTACGCAGGATGCTTAGCTAAGTTCCTTGACTCATTCCTAACTAACTATTCGTAATGTTTTGAAAGTAAATAAATGGCTTAAACTGTGTAATCGCTTTTGATCTTCTATCTTCTCTATTATAGTGTAACATAGTGATTTGTAGTTATTGACATATGCGGTCTATTCTGATTTCTGTTGGTGCTTTTGCTCAGCATCATCATTATCATCTATTTTAATATCCAAAGGTATGTATGTATGGATATGGATAATCGTGAAAATGTTTTTACAAGTCCAAAGGCGCAGTTAGGATATAGCTTGAGAAAAAAAAAAACAAGTACAACTATAATTTAACTATTGTTTTATTTTATACAAAAATTCCGCTATAATACATATTTACAAACATAAAAACGAATCGGGAATGTCACATTATAAAAAAGCTTGAGCATATTCGGCGGCGGCGCCGGGCAGCATCGGCCGCGCCACGCCGTCGCCCGCAGACATATCCTGGCCACGGGAACTGCCTACGCTGTAAGAGACTTGGTTCTTCTCATCTAAGTATCCAAATAAAGACTAAGCAAGACATCCCTCAAACGCCTTAGACAGTCCCCGTGGCCGAATGGTCCCCGCCACTGCTCACTATCATGGACCTACTCCAAGAGTCGACGCGCCTTAACCAAGCCAGCATTTTGACAGCCAATCCCGAAAAACCTGACCTATTAACTAATTCTGCCTAAAATGAAACAACCACAAGCGTAATCAGGAACCTAAAACAGTCGATGGCATGCAAGTATGCAATGAGTAGGTAAGGTTAATTTTTGTGATGATGAATGGAACTTGGGTTTATCACAGACATAACGTCTCGAACGACGAACTACTTCCACTTGTGGTTGTTGGGTCTGGCTTGGCCTTTAGTCTCTAGAAGACGCGTCCGCCCTTCGCAGGTCGATGCCTCTACCTTAACACTATACTAGGATAATTCTCTACACGCAACCGCGTTAAATGATGGAGGTAATCAATCGCGCCTTGAAGTTGACTATCCTCTCTGAGGTTTGCGCGATACGAAGGATCAAGTCCTGGATGAGGTTAGCGATTCCTCTGTTGGCGATGATGAATAGCCGAGTGATGGGGCCGGGAACTCCCTCGGTGAGGTTGTCTCCCTTGTTAGTGTCATCTCCTTCAGGCGGCTGTGAGCTATCGCCAGTTCCCGATGAGGACCCAGCTACCAACTGTGAACACAATTTATCATATCAATACCGTAAATTAAAAACTGTGCGCCTTGTCAAGGTAACCGTTGACACATTCTAAAGCATAGGCGTTGAGTAAACCTTTTATACAGCGAGGTCTTGTAACGACCATGAAGCTGATTGAGCAAGGACACACAGCTTTCACTATATACTTCGCTAGGTACTTATTTACAGTTAATTGAATTCGACAATGTTGACGCTTTATTTAAGGTTAATCTAGATACAATGGACGATAAAGACTCGTCAGGTCGAGTTAATGTTACCATCGATAAATACAAACATAGTCGTGCAAGAAGCTAAGTTTTCTACGTGCAGAACTACAGGGTTTAGTAATCTATGAAACTTGAAAAAAAAAATAGGAATGAAGAATGAAAGGATACAAAGCTGAAAGAAACTCGGACATATTCATCTCAAATCACCATTTTGTTTTATTGTTAAAGACTAACAGAATCGTTCTGAAGAGAGCTTGAAAAGAGGAGAGCTAAAAATTATGGTGTGAGATGAACTAATCCAAAGAATAGGAGAGTTGTAAAAACGGAAATGGAAGGATAAGGTGATAATCAAATTCAATCCACTACAATTTCGACATTCAAAAGCCAATCAAATCTACTCGTGTAGCGTCTATATGTGCAGTGTTGTGTGATGTACTTGTGGGTTATTGGGGTCCAGTGTCGCTGTGTGGGAGGCTGTAAGGCCCAGGTTTAGGGAATCAGTTCCTGCGAACAGCCTAAACGCGGTCCCTGCCGCTCGAGCCATCGCCTCCGCGGGTCGCTGTAACATCATAGCTTCTCACTCACACTCATGTTCATGACATCTTGCCACTCATTCTTGATTCAGATGAATGTGACAATGTAGTTTGTACTTAGAATAGAGAAATTATTGCAGAGATGAAGAGTTATGAAAAGGTAAAGTAATAATAAATATATTTGCATGGACGTAATAAGAAAGAATTATGGTAAGTAGTTATTAAACGGAGAAATGCTCTATATTGGATAAAAATTCATACTGACCCTGACAATGTCGAATATGAAGTTGCCGGAGCCGCCGCCTGAACCGCCCTGGCTTCCTCCTCCAAGTAAAAATCTGAAAATGAAATGTAAAATAATAAATAACTGGTCGAAGATTGTAGCAAACTCTCAATAGTTCCTATTTCTATTGCCCAAGTCAAATGTAGCTTGGGAAATTGTACCTTTGTAAAGAGAGAGTTTATTGGGCGAGTACTTAAGTACCTACTTATAATTATAGCTTATTTTATACGTGAGTAAGTTTGACGCGCAAGTATAACTAGCCGGTACAAATTGCTTAGGATCAACGTAAATGGGTAAAATTATTGCAATAGTCTTGAGTAGAGATGGGCGCTTGGATAAATTTCCGGAAGGTAAAAATGGGAAAGAATGGGTAGAATTGGTAAAAATTAATTTATACCCATTTATACCCGATATTTTTTATTTATACCGGGAAGAAATTAAAATGAAAGTAAATTATCCTTATTTTCTTTAATACTGATAAAATAATAATTAAAGTATAAATATTAGGTGTGTTTTGATTATAAGGAAGATAAATAACTAGTTGTTTTCGGTTCAAATATTAAAAAAACATAAACAACAGATTTAAAATCATATGTATTCAAATAATATTTTGAAAATAATGATGCATTTTTAGTATATGGCTGTTTAATGTAGAAAATCAAAACATCTTCAGTTGTATTATAGACTAACTTTTGCCCGCAGCTTCGCCCGCGTGAATTTCCTTCAGGAACAGTGCTTTTTCCCGGGATGAAAAGTATCCTATGGCCTTCTCAGTACTTCTAACTATGTGTATGTGAAATAGGAAGATTGGTTGAGTAGATAAAGCGTGAAGAGGTAACAAACAAACTCACTTTCACATTTATATTATAATATTAGTTAGGATTTGGAGGTAACTTCGCAATATTTTTCTATCGAGAAAATTTTATGCAAGCGTGTTTTTGAGAGAGTTAGTAATTAAGTTCCATAACGACCGGTCCTGCGCTGCCCGCATCCGGTCGTTATGGAAATCCTTGGGGGAGGCCTTTGTCCAGCAGTGGACGTCTTTCCTCTGACAGAGAGAGAGAGAGAGTGTAATTAAGTTGGCTGACATTCGTGTAAGGCGGGCCTTACGATTCGATGATCGCCTAGCCGTTCAATAGAACTTGGCAAACTTGGCAAACTTCAATTGGCAAACTTGTTCGTCGCCCCGGCATAACATTTATCGTCTAAAACCAGTTGGCTGCGAATGAGTCAGAATAAAGATACCTATATCTTGTCAGGTCTTTTTGTAACCAAAACGTAAATTGTACACTTTATAAGTACTTTTATACACAGTACTTAATTTAAAAACTAAATATGTGCTTATTTCATAATAAATCTTAACGATATATTGTAAAATATCGTAATTACAAACATTTTAATTGATTTTAATTTTTTCCCGGTATAAATTAAAAATTCCTGGGAAAATATGGGTATAAATGGATAAATTTCCGAGTCTCGGAAATTTATCGGGTAAATGCCCATCTCTAGTCTTGAGCGTTGCGAGTTTGCGGTACAAACTATAGTGCTCACAGAATTGTACTAAACCAGTAATATTGTTCCATAGGTGTATCGTACCTATTTATGCCTACTTTATGTTTAGGTATACCTAGGTGGTTTAGGTAAGATAGATTGAGCAACATATTGTACGACGCGATACTCAAATATCAATAAGAAAAGAATGGCACAGATTAACGCATTCCTATTTCAAAGAATAGCTTATCCACCATTTTATTTTCTATGTCTTTCTTCACTTCCTGCTATATCTATAAATGTATGATCATTGTATGATAGTCCTCCTTTTCTTTATTTTTGGTTGCGAGCTAAATCCAGTAACGTAACAGTAGTAAATTATGCTCACACGCAACCGTTCGTTACATGAGCCTGTAATGCGAAAATTCTAACTTATGGTAAGTGTAGAAGAAATCGAACGTGCGAATTGAAAAGTTAAGCAAAAAATCACAATGGCTTGTTCCATATTCTATTGTTTACCAACCAATGTCACACAGACAACTCGTTTAGCAATATCTGCAAGCTGCGCTTGTGATATATGGCCAACTCTCTTACTTATACATACAATTTGTTTATCATTTAGGATTAAATTCTTTATAATTTTCCTATTGATAACTAATTTTCTATTAACATCATCAGGACCATGACTTTTATCTCTATTATGATTATTATGATTAATGGGACAATGATAATTATTTATCATGACACAGAATCGAGCGACCTGGAGTGACTAGGAGAGCCGACCCCAAACAATGGGTAAAAGGTAAAAATGGCTAGGAAGAGAGAGAGATAGAGATAGTCAAATAATTTATAAGTCCGTAACATATGAAAAGGAAATTGACCACATGAAATAAGGCAATATCTATTGTGTTGACTATCATACAATATGGAACACAACGGCTCACCGTTTATTTCTATTTTCTTCGCTGTTGTCAGCATCATCTAGAGTGATCTCGTCGATACTGGCCGAGTTGGTCTGAGCTGCTGCTTGTTGGTCTTCGCTCGCAGCTGCTTGCTGATCCTGGCCTCCTTCGCCGAAGGCTACTCGAACTTCCGCTTGCTGAGACTCCGCCCCGGAGAGCAGCGAATTTTGGTCTTCAGCGATCGCGTTCTGGAATTTATGTGTACCTATTAATTAGGAGTAATGGTGTTGGATTGATGATGTGATGTGATGACGATGGAGGCGCGCGGTCTGCGCGCGCCTGCTCTGCCGTCCCTTGGCAGGCTAGGGTTAGTGCGCATAACGACCTTCATTAACAGTACCGGCTGGTAGATCAACGCCCGCTTTCTTCTCCTCGCCTCAGTCGTTGATGCTTCTGTTGTTGTTGTCGTGTTGTTGAAGGAGTCACAGGTTCTGTGTCATCATCGTCGTCATCGTCACCGAGCTCGACGGTGCCGCCCCCTCCGCCGGTGTTGCCACCACCACCGTTACGGTTCCCGAGGAATGCTTTCAGAAATATGGGGCCGAAGGTCGTCAGGACCATGCTCGTGATCTGCTGTACTTTTTTTTCGATAATCTAGAACATATACTATCCTTAGGATACGCCTCTGAAATTGTTATAGTTACTGACTGCACCCTGCGAAAGAACATAGTCGTAGTCAATGCTGTCAAGTTAATTAGGAATTACATTCCAGCACCTATAGCAATTATTGAAACTGGACTAAAACTAAGCAGTCTGGAAATAATCTTAGAAACCATCCTAACCAATAAGTTATTGACGCTAGTCAAATTAAAGATAATATTCTATTAAAGGCACCAATTCAGCCTCCCTTTGATCGCCTCAAGAAAGATTCGCTTCATATCAGCTTCATCTCAAGGTAAGTAGACTATAATGCGTCACTCATATCAAAATATGGTAGAATTTATAGAATAGTAGTATTTTATACCTGTGTGAGAGTTGGGAAGAGTTGCCGGAGGATTCCGATGGTGCGTTTGTTTCGTTCGCTTAGTTCAGAACCTGGAGCGCCCAGGTTCAATGTTGCTAGCGTTTCCTGAAATTAAACATGTAGAACATTAAGATGGTGTTCACATTTTATTTATTCAGTAACTAAATCTTCACAGGCACTTTTATTTTGATGGTGATTACTTATTGAAATAAAAATCTTAATTATGTAGTATGGTGGGTTGGTGGGAATTGGTTTCTGTTGACCTACGAGTTCGTTTTACCCAAATGCAAGGAAAATGGTACAAGAAAAGAGGTATTATGTCTATTTTTATTAAATTCTATAATGCCTAACATATCTAGGTAGTTACTGCAAAAATCTAAATATCACGTGGACCTAGTTGCCTTATTAGAAATTATGGTGTCTGTGTCATTTGGTTGAATGATTGATTATTTTACCTTCTCTATTGGGTACATTGCACGTTCAGTGACTTTTAACCCTAGTAACGTAAGATTTTTGCTGCTTTTGTGTTTGTTACTGTCAAAGCTATAGACATAATTTATTTCGTAATCTTCGTTAGCTATGCAAATTGCATTCTACTTTGTAAAAGGTTTCCAAATCTGACCTACGACTTCTACATAATGTGTTAGGGTTTTTATTGCTTTTTTAATAGCTTGTTTATACATTAAGTAATAGGTGATTGATCACTAATTCATTCGATTATGTGACATCAAGAGGAGAAAGAATTGGAATTCATATATCTCTCATCAATAAATATATTCATATTCATTAAATCACCTCTATTTGTATTTTTATTTTTATTTTTGTATCTAAATATACAGTCAGTACCACACTGAATCATATGTCACGGGTCAGGTCTTAGGTACAAATTTATCTTTGCAGGCATAGTGATTATTAGATGAAAAAAATAATGAACCTAATCGAATTATTTAATTATTTTGCATAAACAATTACTTCCAGTACCTAACAATTATTTTTAACATATCTCGTCCCACTGCTGGGCAAAGGCCAGTAACTTATAAGTTGACAAAAATGGTGTGTGTGTGTTGAATCAAGTATTTTTAGTTGTTTAGGAATTGCGCTTACTAAATATATCTCAATGCCAAGGTAAATAAAATTCAGGTCCAACTATTTTTATCCGATGATATTCTTTGTTATTAAATTACTTAACTAAGATAACCTAAGATTTTTTTAAAGTTATGTCTATACCCATCTCCCGGTATGCAGTACGAAATGATAATACAAGGATAGGTGTCATTTACATAGTCAATATTAGCCGAATTCCCACAGAAGGATGTACATAATTAGTTGGTGTGATTATTTCCTTGACGGATCGTTACCTAGTTACATACACGCAATGGTGTCTTTAAGGTTAACTAAATGAGTGATTTTAGTATTGATGAAGGAGATGACGTATTTATTATGTATGATAACTTAGTTATTCAGACTTTGCTGTTTTGTTTCGGGCAAAAATGTATCTTTAATTTTAACAAGTTTGGAAAAGTGCGCTGTTTAACATGTTTCATTTATTTCAGAGGACAACTTAGGTAGGACTAAATATTACTGATTTTTATTTGATTTGCGTTTAACTCGAGTAAAATTTCACAATCGTTACTTTTAATTAATACTTATAGTTTAAAAGGTATTAATATAAATAATTTTTATATAATTAGGATTTTTTACTTCTAAAAGTAGGTATTTTAATTTGCGTAAAACATTTAAAAAAAGTTTAAACGAACATGCGTACACAATCTCGCGTGGTTGAATAAAAAGGACGCGTTTAACCGCGGCCTTCGCTTTCAATTACTTGTATTTCTTGATATGATAGATTGTGTCTGAACACGCCAAAATATTATTAGCTATTTTTGTAATAAATACGCAGTTTTTAATGATATTCTAAGTGGTAGGAAGGAAGCATTGTATGGAAATAAGAGTTATAGACGTGGTTGTTAAAAATTAAAGTTTTAAATTAAAGTTTATAGCCTAAATATTCACCATGAGTTCAGTGTAGATGCAATTATAATACAACGCGTGTATATTTTATTAATTACTAGCTTTTGCCCGCGGCTTCGCCCGCGTGAATTTCCCATGGGAGCAGTGCTTTTTCCCGGGATAAAAAGTAGCCTATGTGCTATTCCAGGTCATTATCTACCTCTGTACTAAATTTCATCGAAATCCGTCCAGTAGATTTTGCGTGATTGAGTAACAAACATCCTCACAAACTCACAAACTCACAAATTCACAAACTCACAAATTCACAAACTCACAAACTCACATCCAAACTTTCGCATTTATAATATTAGTATGGATAAATACTTTAAGTTGTCAAAAGACGAAATGAGAGAAAGAATACGGGAGAGGAAATTGTCTTTAAATTCCAAGTTCAAATATGACCTTTTCCAATCTTGATGGGAATTCCCCCAGTATTTTTAAATATGTTGCCATGATTTGCATCTGGTTATTGCAACCTATTTTATTTATATTTCGAAGGTGAGATAAGTTTTTATTATACTTCGTACACTATAGGCACAGGGCGGGAGCTTCATAGAAACGGGGCGTCAAATATACCTACTACTACTACAAATGAAACTGTACATCCGTGAACACGTCAATGTGTGCGTTAAACAACTAGGGTCGTCACCGCAAAATTATTGTTTCTAAAGACGCCGCCGCGACAATGTTGTATGTTGAAAGTGACAACTCCGTTCGTTTCATTATGTCTGCCATGCTGTTTGATATCAGCGTCTTACTGGATAATAACTTTACTCAACATTTATTCAGAATGGCAGATTAGGATGATAAGCCGACGACAAAGACACGAAAATAAAATTTAATTCTCATATGTTGCTCCCATTTACCCACAAAATGGCATATAACGAAAAAATGAATATCTAATGATGTCAAATATTTTTAATTACTTTGCTTACCTACCTGTATTCATCCTTCAGTTTATAAAAACGTCCTTCTTAGCTTGTACTAGATAAACAAAGGTTAACCGCGCAGTACCTTACCATAACAATTTAATTGAAACGACGTTTCTCTCTATCTATAAAAGTTCGAAACGTAAGAGTAGCTTGAGATACGCTTCGCAGTCGCAGCTGCTAACCCTGTTTCATAGTGTCCCTCGATTCAAACGGGCGGGGTAGAAGTGCGGGGTACGCCATATTGCGGGAGAGGCAGGGAGCTATCCTTTCTGTACGTAGATAACTTATATTAATTCTGTGCTATAGGATGAGTCTTTTGACAGCAAGATGATACATTTGAAAAGAGAGCGACAGAGACAGATGTAGTTTTATCATAATATTTGACAGAAGTCAAAAAACTCAACCTATATTGTACGAAGTATAATCAGGGTTAGATTGCCCCTTGATTTAGGGATTCCCGATGCTTACTGCCTTTCTAGCTACGCCACTGGGCCACATTTCTCACCTGTGCACTTGCAGCTGGGGCAATGATTTCGATGATTTCAGGTCTGTCGTCCGCTGGGTTAGGTTGGGGGTTCGCCACGGGACTGGGCTGTGGGTTTGGGTTGGGTTCCGGCGCCGGTGCAGCGTTCACTGCGACTAGAGCGGCGCATACGGCGACCAGGTACATTGACGTCATTTTGTGTGTTTTTGTTGCAATCTGGAAATAAATATGTCGGATAAGTTTTTTGTCCTATTTTACTTGTGTCTTCACTGCAAAAGTTTAAAAATAGAGGTGGATTTTAATGGAAATACATACATAGTAAATTTTAAGGGAAATATAGCTAATAAATCTAGGTTAATTTGATTAAAAGTTAATGCGTAGAGCACGCAACATGTACAATTGTACATAGAGTGTAAAGGAATCGAATAGACATTGGTTCGTACCGCACGATATGTGTAATTTTTTGTGTGTGTGAATGTGTATACTTTTTTCAATTAAATGCATATTTAGTGCCATATTTTATACAGTTCAATACAGTTTCAAATGTCACAAATAAAAAGCACACAGCCATCATTATTTTTTTTCAATTAAATGTATATTTAGTGCCATATTTTTATACAGTCCAATACAGTTTAAAGTATCACAAAAAGCACTCAATCACCATTCATAAAAATATGGTGCAAAGTTGGAGGTGTGAAGAAAGGATAATTACAGTTTTCCCGATATTCCCACTGGAGCAGCGGCATCCTAGGCCTCTGCTAGCGTATACCTAAATGTAATTCTACGAATACATTGAAGAAATATATATGTTAGTCGCGTTTGTCACGTTCGTATGTTAGGCAACAGTCGCGAGGTGACTACAGAGGGACGCAAACTCGACCTTAAGGTTACTTACTGTACAGTCAACAGCATATCATGCTACTCATTGCGAATTAGACCTTATTATCACGGCGTAGAGTTCTATCCAGGGTAACTTGTCATGAAGGTGTATGATATTCTATTGTCAAATAAGGTTATTCCTTTTGACTCTACACGTACGCAATTATAGTCTAAACTTCAATTTTGTTTAAGGACAAAGGGTGGAATGGGATCACAAGTAATTTGAACGTTTTGTAAGTAAGTACATATCATATTTGGAAATGGGCTTGATGTCTTAGTAAAAGATCATTGAAATAAAAATAACAGCAATAAAATTAAGAATACAATAGTAGATGTGATTTAATGTCAGATGCCTTATGTCTTAATAAAAACCTTACATCAGTGTTATCCATAACATACTCCATAAGAAGAAGATGTGATTTAATTTAGAAGATACTAGCTGTCGCCCGCGGCTTCGCCCGCGTGAATTTCGCTTAGATGAAAAATCTCTCTTGGAGCTTTTCATCAGATGTTCCAGATCTTCAATTTTTATACGTCAGCAGAAAATGCTCATCAGGTTGAACGATTTTTGCTAAGGCGCCATTTCCATATATGTTATAGTGTAGCTGGTCTCTTGGAGCTTTTCATCAGATGTTCCAGATCTTCAATTTTTATACGTCGGCAGAAAATGCTCATCAGGTTGAACGATTTTTGTTAAGGCACCATTTCCATATTACTTATAGTTTAGCTGTTCCGTTATGGTTCTTCATCAGGTGTTCCAATTTTCAAAATGAATTATAGCCTATATGTTGCCCAGGCTTAATAGCTATACAACAAAAAAAATTTCATTCAAATCCGTCCAGTAGTTTTTGCGTGAAACGCGTACATACATACAGACAGACAGACAGACAGACAGACAGACAGACAGACAGACAGACAGACAGACAGACAGACAAGAAATTCCAAAAAATTTTTTTTGCTTTCTATTGTTCTTTTTAGGTCTCCCTCTATCCATTTCAGTCAAAAATATTAAATGTACAGACAAAATATTTTTACTGTTTTATTATATGTATAGATTTTGAGGAAAAAACGAAAAGGCCGATGTGAAATAACTACCGGTCCATAGCCCTTCTACCTACACGCCTTCAAAAATATATTGAAAAAATTATTAAGTATCTAAAAATTTTGCGAAAAATATGGAATAATTTGATGAGTGTCAAAATGGTTAATATTTATTTTCTACCCAAATTGCTGTGCCCGACAGGGTCCGAAAATGTACTTCATCATTTATATGTCACCATGTCAACTATATGGATGTAATAAAATATTGAGTATTGAAAACTGAGGGACTATTTCTTGTTAAAAGTATATTTTTCTAGTCTAGTAGGGACTAGTCTCTATTAAAATATAATATTATATAGACTATAGTAAGCGTAAGTGAGAGGTGGTCAGCCCGGAGTTTTTCCACAGTGAAGCAACAAGTAAATTAGCAGTTTTGAAACATATTGCCCCACAGCTATAATATTAATTAATAGCTTTTAGTGTTGATGAATGTATTTATACATCTATTCATAAGTTTTGACAAAAGATATGCTAACTCATGAAGTCTTGTAGAATGCAAGACACTCCATCAACTGTATATAGGCTGACAAGGTAAAAATAAAATCTTAAACAGCTCAATGTATTTTTTTTTTAATTTTAAGGTACACTCAATTGCTTGTCAACTCATACCTCGGTAATAACGGCGAATTCACACTGAATTTGGATAAGATGATGTGCAGTTTACTGTACAAATCCGGAGGAAGGTGTAATATATGAATGAATACAATATAAAAAAAAACACTCCAACGCTATGCACAGCACATAAATCTAATTGAAGTAATTTCGTAATATACAAAAGAACTGAAAAAAAAATCGTATTGTACGTTCGTTACTAAATTATAGACAGATAGACATTTAAAGGCAACATGGCAAGGTTAAAGGAAGGCTTCAAATATCTTGTAATTCTTTTATTTTTGATCACGAGTAGTTTCCAAACGTCTGATCAAGTTTTAAAAGCGTGCTATATTTAGCCTCAATTGATTTCAAATGACGTTACAGAATGATGGATTTGTATTATGAAATCAGTAATACTAGTCAATTTAGTGATGGATAACCTTCTTGGTGTACAAATTGTAATTGTTTAAAAAATTCAATTGCATGTCACATAGCAATAAATGTTTCAAACGAATTCAATCAGTGGATTTTAAATTGACCCTACAGATCTAACTTTAGGTATTACTACTTAATTGGTTTTAAACCACACATTATATATATGTAAACATAAAAACTAAACATGGCACAGACAAAGATGATATTGAATTAGAGTTAATAGATGTTTAGACAGATTATAAATAATCATAGATGTTTTAGAGAGTTGAAAAATAGGTAGTAGATATGGCAAAAAAAGTTGATAAAACAAGTCATTTTAGCAGACATCGCGTGCTTCCTATTTGATTGACAATAAAGAAGATGGACGTTTATTTTTTTCTAAATTAGTAGCATATAACGATGTGGTATAATTGTGTAATGTTGCCATTTATCTCAATTGTTCTAGTCTTATTTTACAACGTCACTATAATGATCAGTTGCGCATGATTAATGAGTACACGTGCTACATATTGATCTAAGTTTTTTTTTATTACGGAAGGAAATTTTCTTCTGGTGGATTATAAAAATCTTTCGAAGGATCCGTTACAAATATGTAACTGTCAAATGCTGTAGCTTCATTTGCTGTCATATTACGTAAGATATTTGTATTAAAATGATACTAGCTGGGCCATGATCTAGATCAATTAATAGTAAAAGACTATTCAAATACAAAAAATCGTCAAAATCGTTTCAGGAAACCAATTACGTACAAAAATCGTAGATATAACTTAATAAAACGTCGACGTGAATTCTTATAGAGAGCAATAGTGACAGAATTGTGCTGATGTAATGCTCATGCCACGATGCTCATTTATTTTACATCATCCGCCGGGCAACCCGTGACGGCAAACTTTTTTTAAAATCCACATTTCGATCACGGGCGTCATCAACTTTTCATTTATCCTGTCCCACCTTCACTTTATTGTTCTTACATCACTTCAGATGCATGTAAACGTTATTCGCACGTACATATTCGACATAATTGGCCGCCACTTGCATATGTTTCGCAAATAAGAGCGGTCTCAAGGTTTTCAAGTAACTTGTACGATATTAAAATCTGGAAAATATGATATCTTTTTGGGTTGGCATAGTAATTGTGGGTGTGCGCTTACTTTGTTAAATTATTGGGATTTTTATTATATCCAATGTGTTTATTTTTTCTAATCCAATGGTTATCTAAAGTCCATTTATTCATAATTGTCATATTATGTAAACAATCTTACCATGTCTACCTGTGATTTTACAACAATATAAATTAAAATTGACTTTTTAGGAAATTACTTTCGTGGTTAATAAATGTTTTACTTTAGAATGTTTAGGTTTATTTAAAAAAAAAATCAACAACTGTGAAGATTTCAAGTACTGTGAAGATTGTTTACATAATAGGACAATTATGAATAAATGGACCATATATCTGTCTGGTGGAATCCAGTAAGTAAAATTTTCGTCCAATATATTAATTTAAGGACAGTCCGAGAAGGCAGTATAGTCTATTTTATGATTTTATTCTTCTGTACAAATAGAATAATAAAAGTAACACGCAATGTATGAGTTACACACAAACTTCCAAGCATCGTCCTTCATCACGCTCTAGTGCGCCGGCGCCGGCTCAGTGCATCCGAAAAATTTGATTTAATTGCGCGCGAGTTCGTAATCTCTATGCTAATTAATCAAGACCAGATTAAACATGGTTTCCGTCTGTTAAACCTTGTTAATGTGTGTAAAGTAATTTTAATGGGGTTTGATGATTTTATCATGTATTCTTCTTTATTTTACTTCCAAATTTGCATGAGTGCAGTTTGCCTCTGATGCTTATAACGGTTATGCAAAAGCATTCGTTAGCGTGGGTTTATTATTTTTATTGGTCCATTTCCGTTGGAAATATATTTGAATTTTGTAAAGCCTGTTCCCCATATTCATCTTCAGACGTAAGAATTTATCATGAAAAAAAATTAGACAAATAAAAATAGTAGATGTGTATATGGGGCGTAGACAGATGACTATGTTTCTTTGTATAGTGTAGGTAGATGTCGTTATATTTTTGTATTATCTTATAGTATCCCACTTGTGGGCAAGGGCTCACACAAAAAAAAAAATGGATGCGATTGCCACTTTATCCTTCAATCACGGTGTTTTAGGTAACAATTGTTTTACAATAGACAATTCTTGATCGTTAAAAGATTACTATACTGTATTAGATAGGTATTATCGATACCATCGAATGTATCAATAACATCAACAAAAACAGTTGCCACACTGTTCCACTTTTAAGCAATTATCTAAAGGATAAAGTTATCGTTAAGCAATTGATGCGAAATTCCTCATACATTAGTGAGACTAGCCATAAGTTGATGTATGATGATATAAAGTATAATGATCCTGAATTGATGTAATGACTGAGTTATTACGGGAACAATTGTGGACAATCAATAGTGGCCGATGTACTTATTGCGCAAAATGTTGTGACAGTTAAAAAAAAACACTGACAAATTGGTTTTCTTAAAAAAATATTTATAAGATAAATAATATTATTAAATCTTAAATTGTTATTAAAAATGACACCACGATAATTATTACATAACTAGCTTTTGCCCGCGGTTTCGCTCGCGTGAATTACCTACGGGAACAGTACTTTTCCCAGGATGAAAGGCTATGTCCTTCTCATTACTTCTAACTATGTATACGCGAAATTTCAGCAAGATTGGTGCAGTAGATAAAGCGTGAAGAGGTAACAAACAAACAAATAAATAAACAGACAAACAAAGAAACTCACTTTCGCATTTATAATATTAGTTAGGTTTAGGATTAGTAAAATTGTTAACAATCCGCTTGTCCATTCTATTCTAATTGCAATGCCCGACATGGTTAACATTGTATCTAAATTCGTAGTAACATGTTACCTTCATGTACTGCACAATGTGAAAAGCAATAAATTATTTGAATGAGGGATTTTCCGAGACCCAAATTAAAAAAGAAAATAGTTCCAGATGAATTCATAGGTGGCGCTTAGTAAAAGGCGAGACCATTCAAAAAGCAAAAATGCACGGTATTGGCATTTAAAAAAAACCTAACAAAAAAACATCTAAAAAGTATCAATATTGTGATTTGTGCAACTGTCAAACTGTTATGTGACTAACAGTTTGACAGTTGCACATATGGCACATGTTGCAATATTGATACTTTTTAATGTTTTTTTTACTAACTTAAATTTTTTTTAAATACCAATCCCTTGAGTTTTTGCTTTTTGTATGGCACTTTTTACACGACTGACCAAAAAAGGAGTGTTATGTTTTCAGGGTTCATGTATGTATGTATGTAAGTTTCTTTATTTCACCATAAGTCCTAAACGGCTTAACAGATTTTGATGTGAGAGGTATTTTTAGATTCCTTGCATTCCCCCGAGTGACATAGGCTATATGACGTCACCATAAAAACAAAATGGCGGATTATATATGCGATAAATAGCAGACCAAAAAAATAAAATTTGATCAATCTTATCGAGTGGGGTATCAAATTGAAGGGCTTTAAAAGGCGATTTCAAAAATGTATATAACTTATATGTTTGTATGTACTTTTTGAGTAAAAACTAGTCAGTCGTGTTTTTTATTTTTAATAATTAGCTTGTTCCTCTCGCCTTTTACTTAAGCGCCATCTATGAAGTCATCTGGAACTATTTTAGTTTTAATTTGGGACTCGGAAAATCCCTCATTGAAAAAGGATAATCTACTACATTATTAGCAGTTTTCATACATACGTGAGCGTCAGTTAAAAACGAGTAAGGTTCAGTCAAAATACAGAAATTAAAACGATATTTACACCCACTTCCACTCACTTGACACCCTTTCTTATGTAATCGGTTAAAACAAATATAACTGGACCTGTGACATAGATAGCCATGAATTTATTATTTTTATATATACCTCAGGCATGCCTATACATATTCATTCAATTTGTAAAATTTGCACTGGCTAGGTAGGTACATAGATTCCTACCAAAAACATATAAGGAATGGCAAGAAGATTTGAATTGACATGCTTCCTTTGTGATTTGACCAGTATTTGTGAATGTAATTTCAAATAGAACTAATCTTATTATATTATTATATTTGCACACCTTACTAATGTAGAATGTAATTGGACACCTAATTTTTAAGAACTTTATTGCAAATAAAGAGATTTTGTTTTTTTTTTAATTTTGAAGGAATTATTAACTCATATTAATACTTCGGTCTATGTGATATGTCAGTAAAATGATAAATGCATTTATCATTATGCCTGTTTTCCGCGGGGTAAGGCAGAGACCAGGAATTCCACTTGATACGATCCTATCCCTCTACACTCATCACTCTTTTCAATGCTCGCCAGTTATGGGTGCTCCCAATATCTCCCTTTTTGAGAAGGTCCACAATCTAATGACGGTGCGTTTGCCGAATTCGACCCTTATAAACTTATACATTTACCTCTACTTTATAAAAACTTTCTGTAGAAGAATTGGGGATTCTAGAGCCGTGGACTGTAGGATACTGAGGTCTGTTATTATTATGTGTGTATAACTAGTGTTGGGATTGCCAACACTTTCATTCTTTTATCATCCACCTGTATAAAGAATATCAACCAAGTAAGTCGAAGAAACATAAATATTCAACTTATGAAGAAACCATATTCCAAAGTCGGCCAAAACTCGGAAGTATTACAACTCTCGGTCAACACTTTAGTCAAAGGTGTGACCGCGACCCGTGATCATGCAATAGACAATGGACGCTATGACGATGATTGTCGGTAATGTATACTATTACTGCTGATGAAAATGAATGTGAGAATGTTGCGTCTTTATTAAGTAATTATTTTATAAATTAACGTCGAGATTTTTACGACTTACTAATCAGTATGTATGTAATATGTCTGTTTAATGTTTAAGTAAACTTTTTGAAAGTAACTGGACAGTAAGAATATTTTTAGAAGAAAAAGCAACCAATTCACAGGCTATCCCTTATTCTCCCATAGAGTTCAGGAAAGCAAGAAACAAAAATGACTCGAGAAAAGCTATATACTATCTAATCCCAATTTCTCTACACTATAATTTTAGGCTTTATTATCACGGCCTTATAAGTCCCTTTATAATGAAATATTTTATGTCGAAATGACTGTACAGATAATCAATTCAAGTAAAATTATCCTTAATTTACTTGATAAATCTTGAATTTTTATAAACCTAACATTATTCTATTCATATTATAAATCTCAGCAATTTTGTTAGGTATTTGATAATTATGAGAATCCATTGTGTGTGTTCCTTGTGCGTTACATCGCCGTAACACCTAGGAAGCGATTGTGTGTCCACTCTTTTAAATTATTTGTTACGCGCAAAATAATTGTCGTCATGTAACATATAATTATTGTTGTATTTCCTTGTAGCGGTAATTATTCGGTTTTATTTAAAAAAATATTTATTTTTAAAATTATTGGACTAGTGTTTTGATTTAAAAAAAAATTATAACTTGACAAAATATTTGTAAAATTATTTCTAAAACATAATTTTTATTTTATAACCATAATACACACAAAAGCACACTTAATACACTACACACAAAAACTATGGGCATCAATAAAGTACCGATCTTAAACAATTTTTAGGAAAAAAAGAAAAGTATTGTTTACGAGTATGCTCGCATTTAACGTTGATCGACAGAGGATACACAAACACAACTAAAACTAAGTAAGACTTGAGACTTAAAGTGATTCGTTAAGTAAATGGTATCCTGTAGGATATCCTACTTCCTACTAATCCTACTAATATTTTAATGCGGAAGTATACCTAGATGTTTATTTGCTACTCAATCATGCCAAAACTACTGCACGGATTTCGATAAAATTTCGTTTACGATTAGAATAAAATCTTTAATAGCACTTACTACTTTTTATCCCGAATTTCCCACTGGAGTGAAGCCCAGGGCGTAGCTTAGTTTACGATAAAAGCTCTCAAATTACAATCAAGACCTGATAAGCATGTAATACACTTTCTATCGACAGGAATGAAATGACATTCCCTTATAATGTTACACATCAAACATCAATCAATGCAGGCGCTAGCGTAGAACATAGGTGGCAGTTCAATCAGTGTAATTATAGGTACAGTCAACAGTATATCAACGCTCTAATTTATGGCAAAATCGACGTTAATACTGTCCGTGCTGAGTGACGTGATTTGCAGTTCTATAAGCGTCATTATAGGTCTCTTATTACGACTCGTTTTGAGGACAAAGTTTATAGTGCAATTCATTTTATTAGGAATAATTGGTACCTATTAAGTTTACCAGCACTCAAAAACACATACATTATGTGTGTGTGTTTCTATAAATATGCAAAAGACATAATTTAATAAATAAAATAATGCGCCTTCTATAATATCATAGAGAGCATTTTTTTATAATTTCAAACATTGTATTCGACTCATTTATGTGAAATGAAAATTATATGATATGAAATAAAAATCACTCATTCATTTCACACGCATCTTAAAAATAGAGTCTTATGAGTAACGATAAGTTACATTTTATTTCAGAACTGGAGTTTCCGTTAAAAAAAATATGTCAAATCGTTAACAAGGAATGTTATCTTGAACATGATTCTATAATGGAATAATTGTATCATTTGTTTCTCTGCGTGACATCAATTAATTTGAAAATCTATGGAGAGAAGAAAAAATACTACAATAGAATTGAAACATGTTAATTTAAAATAGTAGTTAGTACAGATTTCATAATATTAGTATTACTTATCGTGTTTAAATAATTATGTTGCGGACTTAAATAATATTTAAATTAAATATTTATAAAATCATTATATTTATAGAAAAAGTACAATGAGTACGGTTACATACTGCATTTTTAATTATTTTAATAACGGAACAATGTTATACTTAGTTGTATTTTTTTAATTGCACAGTTTCTATGAAAACCCTCGTATTGTGTAACAACAGGAAAATATCATTTTCAATCGTATATAATGATAGTTTACTCAGAAGGGTTTCGAAACTATTGTAACGATAATTATCTGACTTAGCTAACCGCCAATTAAGGACCGTTTTAAACACATCCTTAAGTCTTACACATTTTATCAATGTGCTATTAAAATTTAGGATATTAATTTAATCACCTGTTAGTTATTTTTAAATTATACATTAGCTTTTGCACTGAGTTCCTTCGCGTGATAATTCCGGGAAATCCGGGACTATAAAATAAAGTAAATAAACGTTTTTAATATAAAGTTCGATTGGAGATAAAAAGTCTGTAAATAAGAAGTAATTATATATGCTTTAGTAAATATATCGTCGCCGTCATCGAAATCGATGAGGATGACTCTATATATATGTTATAGAAGCAAGAAAAGATAGCATTTTTTACCAGTAATAGGAGACAACATTTTGACGTTACCTATACTAGTATAATACAATAAAGCTGAAAAGATAAATTGTTTTTTTGAATGCGCTTCATCTTTGCAAATAATTCTCCTTTATCAAATCGGCTAATATACCATCCATACTACGTTTTGTTTTTGTCAAATAATAATTGACGCATATATTTTATTACGGCTGTATTTTGCGGTAACAATATAACATAAATTATGCGTTTATTTCCGAACTAAACGCTTTTCGTGAGGAGGCTGTTAGTGGTCATAATACGTATAAAGTTATAGCATGTTTTGTAAGCGACATTATAAGCATTTTGACCTCTATTGCTTTGCCTTTGATAGTAAAACCACAGATAAGGTTAGGTGTCCACTGTCCACCCACATTTTTAGTAATATGCTTGAGCTATAAGGCTTTTTTCCACTATTCGTCCATCGCATATGACAAGAATCCTCAATTTAGGGTCCATTCTCTTGATTGACTTTTACAATATGTGCGGGAAGAGAAGCATTTGGTACATTCTATGCTTTTCCTTTCACTCCCTATTCTGAAAGCGATTTATCTATATATATATATAACTCAAAGATGACTGACTGGCTGACTGACATAGTGATCTATCAACGCACAGCCCAAACCACTGCACTGGACGGATCGGGCTAAAATTTCGCATGCAGGTAGATGTTATGACGTAGGCATCCGCTAAGAAAGGATTAACGCGATCGAAGCCGCGGGCGCCAGCTAGTTAAAGTATATTTAGCATACAAAATAGCATTTAGCAAATATATTAAATTATGGTATCATCAAGATAAAAAAATATGGAATATAAATTACTATCTGTAATTAGGCTTTAAGACCAGCAAGTGTGCATACCGTCTGTTCAACTATCTTAAAAATTATAGGAACTTAGTTTTAATTATACGTAGATCTGACCCTTCTGGGATCTCGTATAATGCATTATGAAAGGCATAGTCTGTGCATTCGCCGTCGTTACAATATGCGCAGGCGCCTGCACTTGTTTCGCAAAGCTTGCAACATGTAACATGACGACGACGTTTACTTCTTTTTTGCTAACGTCCATTTTTTTCTTGTAACATGCGTTCTTTTGAATTTAAAATTATTAGTAGCTGTGTCTCGGGGCTTTGCTCACGTGGGAATATCAGGATTTTTTTAATACGCTTGTTCAAAATTTTATCTAATTTTTTTAATGTTTGGCGCGATATAGCCTTGGATGGAGAGTCTTGGAGTACGATGAGAGAGAGCCCTTTGCCCAGTACTGGTACATAGATGACTATTAAATTAATAAAAAATAATAAATAATGACTTCATGGAAGTAATAAGTACCTTTGTAACTTACTACTTCCATGAATGACTTAAATTTTATCCGTCAGCATTAATTGCAAGAAACATGATGAACATCCAAAAGTTTTGCACACTATTATACTAACCGTACGATGGCGATTTTTTTACGATGATTTTTATCATTGATTATGTCGTGCCGAATACTCCAACGACAAGAGCTCTTAAATGAGAAGAAAAGGTTGATTACGATGATAAAAGTCATACATCATTCATTCATTTTATTACATCAGTTATCAACAAACCAATAACCATTAGTTCATTATTACTTGACAATTGTTCGTTTTTGTTACATGAAATAATCATATTCACGAAGGGTCACTTTTAAAGGGTCACTGACATTTTAATCATACGTAATACTAGTAATATTATCTGTGGTAATATGAAAAGGGGGGGGGGAGGAGATTTGCACAACACCCTTTCACTTGACCCGGTGTGAGTCAGTCGGAGGGAAAAAACCCAAAACGTGGGTAGACGATGCCCTTCAGAGTAAGTGGTTTAATTGGTGATTAAGCTTAGGGTTCCGCGTAAGATTTATTGTTTTTTTCTTCGCAATCGCTTTATTGCACATATACATAAGAAAATACAAAAGATAGGGAAACAAAAAGAGAGGCGTACAATGGCGGACTTATCCCAAAAAGGGATTTCTTCCAGTCAACCAACCAAGTCATTTATTTACCGGTGACTAAGCAGTCATGGCGTTAAAATCGGATTGGGCAGGATACTCGCACGCAAAGAACTATGGGCTAAATAAACTGCCAAACAGTAGCGATATTTTTCGGTACTTTATATGAGAACTAGCTAGCGCCCGCGGCTTCGCTCGCGTTAATCCTTTCTTAGCGGATGCCTACGTCATAACATCTACCTGCATGCCAAAGTTCAGCCCGATCCGTCCAGTGGTTTAGGCTGTGCGTTGATAGATCACTATGTCAGGTCAGTCAGTCAGTCAGTGAGTCAGTCAGTCACCTTTGAGTTATATATATATATAGATTTGTTACCGATACCGAAGCCCTCCTGGTTGAAATATTGCAACAGTTGTCTAACAGCTCATATATACTCATCATGTGAATTACTTAATAAATCGATCTCAAGTGACAATGTTGATAGGATAGACTTTCTACTGACCTAGCAGGAAGAGTTCGATCGCTGATATCTTAATGCCTTGTTACGTAAGCGAGATAGTACGAGTGCGAGCGAGAGGGCAGATGGGGAGCCAGGAAGTGCGAAAGTGTTACAGTATGGTTACGAGCGGTGACACACTTTTGGTGAACTGGTCGCCGCGAGGCTAACTTCTGTTGTTTTTATTAGACTGTGGCGTTTGTTTATTGATAGTGTATGCAATTAAGGTTAATTATATATAGGGTATAGATTAATAAATAATTATTAATGGATTAGTCTGAAACATATAAAATGTTAGATATATTTAGTACTTACTGTTACTAAATTATATCTAACCTAAATTGTACTACCTACTACACTAACCTTTACAGATTTTCACGTCTGCAAGCTGATTAAAAATTTTTTTTAAGAATTATAAAAAATAAAAAAGAGAGTTAGTTGAATACTGCCTATTTCCTTGTATTGTACTAATACGCGAATCAAAATGAGTTTTTTTTTATTAAAACATGTCTGTAATTTTAATTCAAGTAACTAAATTCGATTGAAGTGAATTTTACGAAAAAATTAACTGAATATAGGAAATAATCACTCTGTAAAACAAATTATCTCATAACAGCTGTTATGTCCAAAGTCGCCGCCCAATGTGAACCGGTGTACTTTTACCGCCGTCCTTGCTGGTCGGTCATGCTGACCAAAACACGTCGGCGCGTCCGGCTTGCTCAACTTGCAACAATGCAAGTGCAAGAATCGGTGCAGGCGCATCTTGGTTAACTGTGTAGAAATGGCGGCGCAAAATATTTTTTAAGACTGTGGCCGAAAATTTAATTTTTGTCGTAATTTCATATTTATTATTTACTGAACAGTTTGACGAATTTCTCTGAACAGGCTACTTTTAGACCTGAATTTGAGTTGAAAAAGATGGCGGAAATCCGTTACCAAGTTACCCCAAATACGAAAATCAGAGCGTAGAAAGTAGAAAACCTGGCAGCTAGAATCAATATAGCGCGACCACGATCTTTTTGCGCGTGGTAGGAAAACTAATTAAAATTTAAGCTATAAAAATTTCTTACTCCAAAAGAAAGTGGCGCCCTCACTCACGCGCCTCAATATTGTGGTCGCAGTGTAACTGGATTAGGATGGCTCAGGACAGAGAAAATTCCCCCGAACGGGTTCCCATCTTGTAGCGATGGGGGGCTCAGTACCAGCGGTTGCCTCGGCCGCAGGGAAGCTAAGAGGAACCCATGGCCCGGGAGTGACGACCCCGGGCCGGGAGGAGGCCGCTTTGAGTGGCCTGGCTGTGAGAGTAGGGGGCACGGCCCTACTCTCACAGCCGTGGTAGGGGTCGCGGGGGAGGAGGAGTGCCGGTATTGCGGTGCGCCGTTCTCCCTATCCTCCGCGACCGAGCGTGGCCGTGACGCTGGGCACGGTGTCGGTGGGGCCGCAGGGGAAGAGGCGTGTCGGTATTGCGGTGCGCCGCTCTCCCTGTCCTCTGCGGCCGACGCGTGGTGGGCCTGTCTCGGTCGCAGGGGATAGGGACAACCTGTCCTCTGCGGCTGAGATGTGGTAGGGCCTGACTTGGTCGGGTCCCAAAAAGTTGAGGGCTGGTTGGGTGGCGGAAACGGGATTCCGTCGCTCGGCTTAACGGCCCTCGGGTGGAAAGGCGCACCCGGGTCAAGTGTGCCTTTACCCTAGCGGGAATTTTGGTGCTTATCCCGCTGGCCGCTCCGACCCTCTCGCTGGAGAGGTGCTTCGGGAGCGAGCCGTGCTGGGGCCGCCGTGGTAGCGGCCGCCGCGCCAGGGCTGTGGAGCGAGAGTAGCACACGGTCCTGGCATATATGCGGCAGGGGTTGACTCCGTGTGGTTTTAGTGGGTTCAAGTCCCACATACCCGTCCGGCTTCCCGTGGCTGGATGGACGAGACGAAGGTCTTTCCACACGTTAAAAAAAAAAAAAAAAGGATAGAGAAAATTGGAGTAGACGGAAGAAGGTCTATACCCAGCAGTGGGTCACGGAAGGATTATGATGATGACTATCTAACAATTTAGATGTATCGTTTGATACATCTAAATTGTTAGATAGATAGATACATCAACACTTTATTGCACCATTTACAGAAAAGAACATACAAAGTAGTGATAAAAGCAAATACATAAATGAGCGCAAAGGCTGGCTTATCGCAAATGCAATTTCTTCCAGCCAACCTTTGGGTGTGCCAACAATACATGTTAGTCTTTTTGACATAAATTTCGTTGTACATTCCGTTACGATCCCCAAATCCCTCAGGGGACTGTACAGAACTCACCGTGCAAAATCAATATTTAAGGCCCATTTAGACGGTGAAAGTTTCTTGTAGATACAAGAGCAAAAATCGCATGCAATAATTGCAGTGCAATAATTGACTATCAATAAATGCAAGCAACTGTTGCTTAGACCATGCAAGTAAATTATTGCTTCTTACACCGTCTAAATAAGCCTTTATGGTCCTTTTTTAAGTCTTAAAAACCGTCAATTGAGTGTAAAATCCGCAAAATGTTACGGTCAGCAGCTACGTGACCTTTCTCTGCAGCTTTCAAACCGACTTTGACCCAAACTTTTTGCATTTCAATAAAACCTACTCGATCTGTCACAGTTATAATACTTTTTATGAATTATTATTTAACCCATTGACTGAGATGAACTAGATATTAAATTATTTGAGTTTCCAGTGAGTATGATTAAGAAATATAATTTACTTCGATATATACGAATGAGCCCGCGTGTCCCACAGGAAAATATATCTGGTAATACAGGTTTTATCCTACAAATATTACAAATGCAAAAATTTTAATGTGTTTGAGTATGTTTGTTACTCAATGACGCAAAATGTACTCTACTCGATTTTGCGTCAATTCGATGAAATTTGGTACACGGGTAAAGATACAGAAAATCGGGGCACAAGCACATCGGATACTATCCCGAAATTCATAGGAATGGAGCCGTAAGGTGCTAGTCTATCCATATGTAAAATTTTATATAAATCTATCTAGCTGTTTACGTGTGAATGAGTAGAAATATCTAATAATCTTTCGCATCGTTCCGAAATGCTAGTAGTTTGTAGCATTGAGACATAATATATTATGATTAAATAATTAGTTATCGACGTGAAAAAGAGCCAAGTTTCAATAAAAAATTTTGACTTTGACTTTGCGTGTACAAATTTTAGAATAGGAAGTAGGATTCACTATTCAACGAGATTTGCAATTGTAATTGCTTTCTTCAAGTTATTTTGTTTGTTTGTTCACGCCAATAGCAAAAACTCGATTTTGCCCAACTCTTCTATTGGTTGCGCAAGCGACTCGATTGATGATCGATAACGTTTCAATGTAATGCGTTCAAATTTAGATTGTTAGTGGGTCGAACTAACACTGAATGGCTTAATTAAGATGGATTTGTAATATTATATAGCATATATAAAACATAGCAAATCAAAAGATCGTGTACAATTTTGTTGGATAAAAAGTATATGGAAAAGCACGGGAAAATTATTCTTAGTTATACAATTGGAACTTTTAGTAACTTATTTCTCTTCGTTTACATTTTTTAAATATATACATAAAAGTAATTAAAAACAGACAGACGGACAGACAGACAGACAAAAAAAATAAAAACATTGTTTCGGTACTGGTAACGGGTAAATAACACTGCAATAAAATATGTGCAGTTATTTTGAAATTACAGACAAACACTTCAATTTTACTTATTTGTATGGATGGATATATGTGTTTGTAAGCGAAAATAAATGAATTATGAATCCTAACTAATATTATAAATGCGAAAGTGAGTTTGTTTGTTGGTTTGTTTGTTACCTCTTCACGCTTTATCTACTGAACCAATCTTCCTGAAATTTCGCATACACATAGCTGGAAGTACGGAGAAGGACACTTCATCCCGGGAAAAAGCACTGTTCCCGTGGAATATTCACGCGGGTGAAGCCGCGGGCGAAAGATAGTTATATATAAAATCACTTACAAGAAATTATAAAAATACATATGCATAGTTTGTAGAATCATGAGATTATTAGATAGACTGTGTTGATTTTTGATTCCCACCAATGTAGTGCAACCATTTCCCCACTGTTAGCAAAAACAGTTCGATTACAACGTGCATTCAATGCACTGCATTTTCACAGAGTCCATTGTCCGGAAAAAATCTAATTGGCTAATTTTTTATTGACGAAATTAGCATGTGAAAATATGTTCTAGTAACCGAAAGATTTTCTTTCAATATACATTTTTACTATTTTATATGCTATATACTATATATAGTTATATTTTTTTTTTATATATATTTTATAATTGCTATGTACAAATAAAAGTTATATGTGGAATTAAAAAAATGTGAAATCATCTCGTAGCACACTACGTATAAAAGACATCAACGCGTTGTTCTACGAGGCTACGACTCATGATTTGTCGTAGCGACCTCGTAGCACTTGCTACGAACGTCGTAGCATCCGAATCTAATTGGGTCATTTGGGTGCAAACATAATCGTTTATTTATGGAAGCTAAAAATATACTACATAGTTTTAGTACTTAATTCAATAAATATTTTTTTATTACGATGAAGTATATATGATCTGAACGAACCTTTCATGAATTACATTAATAGTTACTTTACAACCTTTCAGTTTAATGTACTATTTCATCTAAAACACATACATTAATTTTAAAAAAACGTGCAAAAACTTGGGAAATACCTTCACCGAGTTATTAATAATCCGTTCGCACAAAAAAGAAAAATATAATTTAATAATGGAGGGTAAGCAAGTGTATCGAGGTCGCGACCTTGGATTGGCTCGAGTCTTGTTCATTTCAAATGGGTATCTAAGTTTAGGCATAAAAATAAAACATAAAAATTATGCTTGGCAATAAACTAGTTCAGATTATGCGAACAGTATTCGTATAAACTACATGAAACGTAGTGAAAATGAAGTGAAAATAACAATTTAATGTGAATTATATAATTACTAGCTTTAGTCCGCGGCTTCGCCCGCGTCAATTTTCCACTGGAACAGTGCTTTTCCGGGAATGATACTCAGTACCTCTAACTATGTGTATGCAAAATTTCAGGAAGATTGGTTCAGTAGATAAAGCGTAACTCGTAACAAACAAACAAACTCACTTTCGCATTTAATATATAATATTTAATATATATATAATATTTTCTTAGGTTAGGATTTAATGTGCTTATGTAAAAATCAGCAGTGCGTGATTTGTTTGAAAAATAATTAATCAAGTAATTCTTAAATGGCATTTAAAACTTAGTGATAGGTAATATTTTCCAAAGAGGTATTTTCAAAACAAAATACCGTAAATTATGCACAGACAGAAGTAACAACTTAAACATGTTATTATTGTTTTCGTTTGAGCACTAGAGAAAGTTACAGCATTTCTATGTAAATTTAATTTTTGAAAGGTTTTCCTTTCATGAGCCGTAGTGTTACTTAATGAGCTCGGGACTTTGTTTCCGTGGGAATTACGGGAAATCGTCTCTTAGTGCTCCCCTACACTCCCTAAGGAACCTACATGCCAAATTTCAGCTTCCTACGCCCAGTAGTTTTGGTTGTGCGTTGTCTGTCAATCACTCGGTCAGTAATGGAAGAATTATATTATAGAAGATTTATATACATATATTGATGATGAACATTAGACTCTTCCTTAGACGTATTCTTCATGACTGAGGGTCGTGGTCATTATATGGAACTAGCTTTCGCCCGCGGCTTCACCCGCGTGAATTTCCCACGGGAACAGTGCTTTTTCCCGGGATGAAAGGTACCCTATGTCCTTCTCCGTACTTCCAGTTATGTGTATGCGAAATTCCAGGAGGATTGGTTCAGTAGATAAAGCGTGAAGAGGTAACAAACAAACAAACAAATAAACAAACCAACAAACAAACAAACAAATAAACAAACCAACAAACAAACATACTTTCGCATTTATAATATTAGTTAGGATGAAACGCACACAATATCTTGGCAATATTAATGTAGTGGTTTGCCATTGCCTTCTCCATTTCACACACTAGCTGATAATCATCAACCAGAGTGCAGGTTTTCTCACGATGTTTTCCTTCACCGGAAGCAAGTGGTGGTCGATGAAAACTACCATACATGAGTCAGAGTGGTATACAAACTCATATTGTACGGGCAGGATTTGAACCTGGGATCTTTGCAGCCCCAGGCGAGCGCCCTACCACTCAGCCACCACCGTTTCATTACCGCCACCGGAACATTAGATAAACATTACCTAAAACTTCAACATTTCCGCCATTGACCTACAAGTCGCGAATAAGACACACAGACATATTTGTCGCCAGGACGTCCGTCACGACACACTTGTGTCAGCACATGTGTTGTGTCACGCGTTTCGTTTCGTCACAACGCGTAACTTTCCGACCCGACCGCCCGTCGCATGCAAACTGGCTAAGCGCTTTCCCTTTATTGATTTAGCTTAAGTATGTTTTAATTAATTATGCTTTATAGTCTAGTATTAATATGCCTACGTTGAAAATGTTACTAGATGGAAATTAACTATCCTAATCCTATCCTTATTCTAATCCTAACTAATATTGTAAATGCGAAAGTGAGTTTGTTTGTTACCTCTTCACACTTTATCTACTAAACCAATCTTCCTGAAATCGCATATACATAGTTCGAAGTACTGAGAAGGACATAGAGTACCTTTCATTGAGGGAAAATGTACTGTTTCCGTGGGAAATTCACGCGGGCGAAGCCGCGGACATAAGCTAGTACATTGTATTTGACACTAGCTGTTTCCCGCTGCTTCCCATGAATTACCCACGGGAACAGTGCTTTTTCCCGGAATGAAAGGTAACCTATGTCCTTCTCAGTACTTCTAACTATGTTTAAAATTCCAACGGGACCGGGTTTCAACTAGTTATAATAGTAGCTCCCTAATCGGTCCGTCTGTCCGTCCGTCACGTCGTGCCACTTTCGCCGTCACAGAGAGCGAAAGGAAACGCACACCAGTGCAGACGTGACGTCACGCAGACGTAACCGCGCCCGTGTGGGTCAGTTACAAAATTAAACTGGTTTCAGAAGTGCCTAGAAGGGGATTGGAGTAGGAAAATAATATAGTTGTTAGAATACATTATGACAAAGGATAATGATAAAGAAGAAATTCAGAATTTGAAAACCACCATTTTGCAGCTTCCAGTCAAATATTTTAAAAAGTTAGCCGTCATGGGACGCCCGGTAGATAAAAAAAAACATCTGAGAACCAAACATCTGAACATCGATGGCACGATGATCACATCAACTTCGGTCACAGGATTCGAATCGATTTTACTGCCGATGTATTTACATAAAAAGTCAAATTAAGTACCGACTCAAAAAATACAAAAAGACGATTATGTAGCAAAAATATTGGACATTTAGAGTCGTTATTTAAACCTCTTCCTATTAAAAGTTGGTTTAAAATGAACAAGAGAACCGATGTGTAACAATAATCAAATGAATGGACGGAAGTTTTTTTTACTCATACAGATTATCGTCAAGAAAGGCGGAGGGGGTTAGGGGGGGGGGATAAAATGTAATTCACGTCTCAGCGTCTGATTATGTCATAGTGGTTCAGACGGACTTTGAAAAATACTGCTAACCTACTCCAGTTTTGGTACATTATGCTACATTTTTATTGACAGTGAACGTGAGGTGAAGCTTTAGTGTTTTCTTATAGTCAAATTGTGACGGGCTTTATAATAACGACCGTCAGATAGCGACCAAAGATTAGGGGGAATTCAAAACTTATGTTTCCATATGGCAAAAGCACTGCATCAAAAAATTACTAATATAAGTTACTGGCTGTTAAAAATAGTAATTACTACACTAATTATTTTAAAGAAGCATTGGCCCGGGGCTTTCCCGTAAAAATTTTAGGATAAAAAGTATCCCATGTAGTATTCATTGTATTTTTTATCCGTGTACCAGAACTAAAATCTACAATTACTAACATCCGTCCAGTAGATTTTGCGTGATTGAGTAAGAAACATAGTCACAAACTCACTAATAACTTATAAATATTAGTAGTAAGAAGGATAGTTCTTATAACATACACTTTTACATTATCCGAGGTAGATTACCACAAAATAACAACAACAATAGTTTAAAATATTAAAATAGTGTTCAACATAAATTTTCAGCTGTCAATTGATTTGGCAACCCCGTTCTAGTTTTATGAACAAAAAATTATCTCAATGCCGACACTGAATAGCCGTAGACTAAGCTCAGTGAATAACTGTTCATCCTTATACAATTTAAAAAGAAGTCCGCCGCCGCGTCTGTCTGTCTGTTCGCGATAAACTCAAAAACTTCTAAACGGATGGTTTTCGCTAATGGAGGAAGAAAGGATTTGCATATAATTTAAGCAGGCGAATCCACGGGCAAAAGCTAGTTTTATATAAAATCTCTATAAAATAGAAATTAATAACATAAAAGTCGATATTGAGGAAATACTCAAACTTTTTCCTTATTTACTTTGTTATGTTGTTAATTAACTAAATATTAATAAGTATTTTATAGTTCGTAGTTCATTATTTTCTCCTATTCCTATTTCATAATAGTTAAATTGTTGAGAGATAGTTAACAATTGTGTAATTAAATACTAACAATTAATTTAATGTAAAGATTGCGTGTAACAAGAATAAAATTTATAGATTTTTTAATTGTTTTTTTCACAACTGGCGTAATTTTCATGTTTCAGTTTTAAAGCCTTAGTTATCGGGTCAAGGTACATTTTAATTAAAAAGTCAAATATGCAGTGTAGTGTATGCAGTGGCCTTGGTCAGTGAGAGGCTGGTTAAAGATCAAAAACCTTATCATAATAAATATG
Organism: Ephestia elutella; assembly: GCA_018467065.1. Taxonomy (NCBI): domain Eukaryota; kingdom Metazoa; phylum Arthropoda; class Insecta; order Lepidoptera; family Pyralidae; genus Ephestia; species Ephestia elutella. Next base: position 12,895,778 of record CM031570.1, on the reverse strand, counting down.
ATATTCATTCGACTCAGTTTTATTGAGGCTTTAATTTGAATCACGGGAAAAAGGCGTGAAAGGCGTGGGGTTAGGCAGGGACTAGCGATTTCCACTATATTTCAAGTGGTATTTATTTTTAAGAAATAAATATAGTTTGGAAATCTTAAAACTTTTAAGTAAGATTTATTCTTTCAATTTCATGATAGTGTTAACATAATACACCGCAGTCATACAATAAAGCATATTTAAATTAAATAAAAAACATAGTATTGTTCCATAGAAATGACATTTTTTATAAATAAATGTTGTAGCAAGAATCAGAACACACACACACACACACACACACACACACGGAAGCAAAAAAAAATATTTTGAAACTGTTTATAAATTAATTAATTTTAATTAAAATGTGACACTGATCTTGACTTTTGGACTGCCCAGAGTTTTAAAAAGTAGTTTATTCCATTTATGAGATGAAAAGTTAAATATTCTTTTAATATGCACTTTATATGCAAGGAATAAGATGCATTATTACATGTTTAAAGAATAAGGAAGGCCGGGCCATGCAAGGTCGAAATTTAGATCGTATTGCATACATACAACCGCAGATCAATCTTTCCTGAATGACCTTTACGCAGTGGTAATAGCGGTGAGATTGCAATGAATTTTGGTACGTTGATGTGCGGTTAACTGTACAACTAATATTGACAGTTTGAAAGAAAGAACTTGAGGAAAATTGCCCCTTATTGCAAAGTTTACAAAATGTTTCTCATACTTACTTGTCTTACATAAGATCTTTTAAGATTTTCTCTGAGCCTTTTTGAATTGCTGCAGCGCACACTTGCTGTATCTGTGTGTATTAGTTAGTTTTAGTATTAGCTTTAATATGTGCATTCTTATAAGCATGTGTGTGCTAAGCTTATTCAAATAAACATTTTTCATTTCATTTTATTTCTTTGATACTCACGGTCATTTTGAATAAAGTCAAAGATTGCTTAAACGGACGAACAAAAAAGACGTATGTCCATTCATAGATCATCGTTCCACTAACACAATAATTTCTCAACGCTTTATTTTTGCCCACTTTTGCCTCGTCATGAGGCAACACACACAGACGAGGAAAGTAGTTTAATGATGTAAGAATGTGTGTGATCGTTTTTTATTATATATTATATTATATAAGTAAATAAATTCTGACCTAATACACCGATTAAGATGTGGTTTTGTGAAATTCTTAGAGTGTGGATAGCGGTCGTGTTTTACACTTGGTTTGGCACGTCGGTGTAATTAGTGCAGTGATACATATGCGACGTCCGACAGTGAAACACAAAATTTGGTTTTTTAATTTAAAATTCAGAAATGTAAGACAAAAGTTTGTAAATTGACCGCCTGAATTGAATTATAGATGTCAACAAAGTAGCAAAAAAATAGAAAAAAACAACCCAAGATTCCAAGAACCATATATAACCACTAAGAACTATATCTATGTCACTGAGCCAGCTGAGTAATTTATATAAACCTCGGCGAGCTTATATGAAGAGAGTTATGAGTGTAGAGGAAGCAAGAGAGATCTGTAAGGATCGTAGCAAGTGAGAATCGCTAGTCTCTGCCTCGGGAAAAAGGCGTAATAATATGTATGTATGTAAACCCAACAAAATTACACAATTAAAAAAAAAACCCCAGAAGATAGAGTAACTGAATGCAAACCAAAAATGTCTGAGATCTAGGAGAGATGACAAATGCCGAACAAAAAACGTTTAAAAACACAGAAGTATTGCGTGAGCGCAACTAATGGCAAAAACTAGTCGACGACAATATTTACGCACGCCTCGCCGCATACTGATCAGTTGTTCCGGGCTTCACAAAACACGTCTTAAGCATAAGCACTGGCCCTTAAGAATATGACGTTTAAGTAAAACAGTGTTTTGTGTTAAATGAGTACTCATTTAAACTATTAAAAGACGATTTAAATTAGTTTAAATCGTCTTTTAAAAGTTTAAATGAGTCTTGTACAAATATGGACAGATTTTTTCGTTACATTTAGTTGTTTTTTTAAACAGTTTTTAATCATTACTTAATTCAGTTTTGTTTTCAAAGTAATTATCATAAGGGACAAAATGATAAATAATTTGTAAAAAAAAACTGAATTGTAACAAAAAACGCTGTAATTATACGGTTTGAACTAATCTTTTTCTGAACCCTTAGGCACGAGTCAAATTCGCACTTGATCAGTTTTTTAAGAACGTTATCAATATTTCGTTACGTTATTATTAACAATACTTTGATGAATGAATTAAAAGCTTGTCAGAATAGAAGTTATAATTTAGATTTAGAAAGTGTGTATCAGTTTTATGTTATTTCCTAATCCTGGTGATTGAAGAAAATTACTTACGAGTACACTTGGTTGCAATGATCATTTGATAAAAGATTCCTGATCTTGCATCATTTTGTATTGCACAGAGACAGTCAACTGACATGCGCACATAATGAATAAGCATTGCTACAGTCCAGGCTAACTATTGATCATAGATATATTATTATGTAGTATAACAAAATTAACTTCTGTCACGTAACTAGTTGTGCAAAGAGATTTATTTTATTAGACCCACTGAAGAAATTAGCATAGAGTAAAATATTATAGCTTTGTCAGTTTGGTTTTTAACATGTAGTAATATATAAAACTTAAGCTCTTTTTACGCATTAATTGTTAGAATTATCTACCATACATACATAGTAAATCTGCCACATACAGTTACTAGTTCTTGCCCTCGGTTTCGGTGAATATAGTGTTATACTCATTTTACCCCCTTATGGATGGAATTTCCAAAATTCCTTCCTTAATGTTCACTTACGCTACATAACGAACCTCTATGCAAAATTTCACAAATCGACGTAAGGTGGTTTCGTTTTTGCTTTGATATACTAATAAGTCAGTCAGTCATTCAATTTTAATAATATGTATAGATATATTACATGTGACACGTGCTACAAAGAATACCGTAAATAAAGTGACGTGATTGATTGATCGTCTTTAGACAATTGCATAACTAATTTAAATAAATTATAGTATTCGGATCACAGAAAACTTGTATGGTAATTCCAAATAAAATTTGAATAATAGACAAGCATAAATTTGATATGTAAGGGATACTCGTATATTCATTAAAATTCAACTTTTGACTTGATTGGTAACATTATGCAATGTCAAATACATCACTTGTTTTTATTTAGAAATATTGTATATCAATAAAAATGAATAGACAGCTAGATAGATATATGTATAATAGATGCAGAACCAGCATGGCAAATAATAAAATCTCAACTTTTTTTATACTATTCACTTTATTATTATATTATATTTATTTATTTTTACACTATTCAGCTAAGCGTGGCCTTTGAGTCTCATGACTCTTGGCTTTGTCTACCCCGTAAAGAATACAGACGTGATTCTATGTATGTATGTAACTCTTTTTGATCGTAATTTTTTTTTATTAAATACAAAATATTGTAATTTCTATTTATTCTTCCATGCTGGTCTGGGAGCGAAGAAAAAACATAGAATGTGCCAGCTGCTTCTCTTCCCGCGCAGATTGTAAAACTCAATCGAGGGAAAGGGCTTTGAACTGGGGATTCCTCCACTTATAGGCGATGGGATAGCAACCTGTCACTATACCTGAATCTCCATTCCATCAGAGAGCCCACTATTTAGATAAGCGTGGCCTTCGAGTCTCACGACTCTTGGCTCTGTCTACCCTGTAGAAGATGAAGACGTGATTCTATGTATGTATGTGTGTATATTTATTTCACCAAATATAATTATTTTCTGAGCGGATACAGGTATCACTAGAACATTTAATAATGTTAATAATAAAATTATAGTTATCTTCCTTTTCCAGCCGGAAAAGTCAAAAGTACAGTCATACACAAATACCGTTAAACTAACTATATTTAATTTAAGCCCTCACTGCTTTAACTTGAGAATATTAAGTTTTTTTGCTGTCTGTACCTCAACAGGTTATATTTATCAAACGGTAGTGTAATTTCCTTCGTGAATTTACTTATCTTTGCAAATATACCTTATTAAGTTATTACCCTTTAATAAATATTTAGTTAACTTAATTACAAAAATTTTATTAGTGTTTACTGCTTATGTATTAGCAATACATGATTTCGAATAAGAAATTTTGCCTCCTATTCCTTTTCATATTGTTTAAAAGATGCAAGAAAATATAAGTGATCAACAAGTTATTACAAAAATTTTTTCTAGTTAAGTTTATGTTTGAAAATGAAAATATTTCATTAAATGATTTATATCAGTTTTGATTACAATAAGTGGTAGGAGTCTCTTCTTGCGGTTTTCCCTTATATTTGAGGTAAGGCATTTTATATTTAACTAGCTTTTAGAATGGTATCCTATGTCCTTCTCCGTACTTCCAGCTGTGTGTATGCGAAATTCCAGAAAGATTGGTTCAGTAGATAAAGCGATAAGAGGTAACAAACAAACAAATAAACAAACCAACAAACAAACAAACTCACTTTCGCATTTATAATATTAGTAGGATTAACCTAACTAATATTATAAATGTTTGTTTGTTATCTCTTCACGCTTTATCTACTTAACCAATCTTCCTGAAATTTCGCAAACACATAGTTAGAAGTACGGGGAAGGACATAGGGTACCTTTTATCCCGGGAAAAATCACTGTTCCCGTGGGAAATTCACGCAGGCGAAGCCCCGGGCGAAAGCTAGTACCTAATCCATCAACAGATGACTTCATTACTGATATTTTATGATTCTTGGGAAATCCCACTCTTTTTACTACACAGTTGTACTTGCACCTACTCCGAAGATCATTTCCTTGCGATAATGAGCTGACAATGAATTGCATTCAAGCTGTGGGTGTCTGTCTGTGTATTGTGTCAAGTTCAAGTGTTGGTACAATTGCGTGCGAGATGCGCAAAGTCAAGGTTGCATTGTACTGAGATCTATTTGCTCTGATTTGTTTACTGACTACTATGAATTCGATGAATTATACTTTAAAAACTTACGAACTCATTCAATGTGATGTTAATTTTTTTTTAATATATTGCAGCTCTGAGGTGTCTACGCGTTATAGAATTTTGGGTGGTATAGGTACCACTTGTCTCGTTTTTAAATCGCTACGTACTGATTTACTAGTGAATTCGTTATTGGTCTTACTTAAAATGTAGTTTTTAAGTAATTTATTTTATTTATTTTATTTTATTCGGAAAACAAACAGTCTTATGAGTCTAATTTTACAACAAGTGAGAAACAGTTGACCATTTAAATGTTCTCGCATAAGTAAATCTAAAAGAAACTTGTCTATCAGAAAGTTATAATAATAGTTAAATATCTTTATAACACTTTACAGTACCTAATACAGAAAAAAAAAAGTAAAGGTAAAAAGGAAAAATAATAGGAAAAATAATGTATGAATTGATTAACAAAACAAAGAAAATGTAATTATCTATCATACAGGGAGAGAACCATCAAACCACGACTTAGACAAAATGTTTTTAAATTTATTAACACTAGAGTTAAACAAATCAAGTTCGGGGGAGGAGGCACAGAGTTTGTTTAGATCCATGGTAGATCTAATAAAAAAATAATTTTGCCTATTGTTGCTTGCACTATGCGGAATATGAAAAAATAAGGGTAATCTAACAGAACAACGCCTAGGCACCTTTAGATTAATTTTATATAATAAATTTGGCGTATCTAATAGACTTTGCGCAATTTTTACCAAAAATACACTGTCAGCAATCTGTCTTCTAACATGTAATGGTAAAAAGTGATACCTAGAGCACATCGCTTCATAAGTCTTATCATAACACTTAGTTTTAAATTGCAGAAATTTTAAGAATTTTCTCTGAATCGACTCAAGCCTATCAATATAAATATTGTACTGTGGATTCCAAACTTGGGAGCAATACTCGAGGGAGCTACGCACCAAGGCGCAATATAAGATCTTGTAAATTTTTACGTTAGAAAACTGGGAGCAAGATCTTTTCAAAAATCCCAACGCTTTGGAGGCTTTTTTTGTTATATAATCGACGTGATTTTCGTAAGTCAGTTTAGAATCGTGTATTATACCAAGATCACGGATCTCCTCTACTTGTTCTAATTCTTGGCCTAAAAGGTAATATTTATGCTGTATCGGTTTTGTTTTGCGTGTAAATGATATAAAGTAACATTTATCAACATTTAAATCTAGTTTGTTCCTTTGACAAAAGACGATAAAATTATCCAAGTCCTCTTGAAGAAGCTGACAGTCTGACACATTTATAATATTTTTAAATATCTTCATATCATCAGCATAGAGAAGAATCTCAGAGTTTTTGAAACAAGACCGAACATCATTAATGAAAATGTTAAAAAGTAAGGGCCCTAACAGTGAACCTTGAGGTACACCAGATGGCACCTCATTCCAAGTGAATATTGAGCCATTGATAGCTACAGCTTGAGAACGGTTTTTGATATAGGAAGTAAACCACCTGAATAGGTTGCCATGAATTCCGGCCAAATAAAGTTTCTGTAGTAGAATTTTGTGGTCTATGCGATCGAACGCCTTACTAAAATCGGTAAATATAGAGTCGACCTGCCCGCCAGCATCCATATTAAAAGTAACGAAATCGATAAAACTTAATAAGTTGGAAGTAGTCGACCGTTTTTTTAGAAATCCGTGCTGTTCCTCAATAAATGAAGAAGCTACTGTCTCGTACACTTGAGTATGTATGATTTTTTCAAAATTTTTTTCAAAAATACAAAGTTTTGATATTGGCCTGTAATTTTTAATATTACTTTTGCTTCCATTCTTATGTACTGGCGTAATAAAAGCTCTTTTCCATATCTTAGGTACTACACCTTCAGTAATAGATCTCCTGAAAAGAATTGATAAGGGAAGTGACAGACCAACAGCACAACCAACAATAAATTTCGCATCGATTAAGTCAGGTCCCGCACCATTAGATAAATCAAGAGAGGTTAACATTTTCAGGATTAAATCGGGGTTAATTTCAATATCTGAAATAGTGTTTAGACCAGAAACCTCACTATCAGAACAAATAGGAGCCAAATTCGTATTCCCGCTAGAAGAGTTAAGGTGAAAATTTGTTTGAAAGTAAGTAGCAAAAAGATTAGAAATATCCTCAGTAGTGCCCGCTGACTGATTTTCATAATACATAGTTGAGGGTAAAGAATTAGAACTATTTCTATTAGATTTAATAAATGACCAGAACAGTTTTGGCTCTTTAATTATAGCATCTTCTGACTGACTAATATATGTGTCATAACAATCATGTTCCAATCGCTTAGCCCTATCTCGTAATAGTCGGAAATAGTAATATATAAGATAATTCTGTAATGCTGTTAATTCATGAATAAAGAAATCTAAGAATTTTATTAAAAAAAACTCGCTATTTTGAAATGTGAAGAGATTGGAACTTCTTTGAAAACATGCCAATGTTTAAAAAAAATGTAATTAATTTTTATGTCACTTTATAATAGTATTCCTAAAACGTAAAATAAAATAGTGCCTTATTGCATTAAGGATTGTGATTCATCATACAAAAATAATTCATCTAATCTCAATTTAATTCTACAACTGCAATATAATTTTAACTCATCACTCATTATTTTTTAGGAAGATGCGGAATCTGGTTTTATTTTAGGCAGTTTAAAATTAGTTTAAATGTTATCATGTTACAACACTGTCAAACTGGTTCAGTTACTTTACTGAAATGTCAACCATATTAAAATGTTAATAAACTAGATTTCAAGGTTTATTCAATTTAGTTTTCACGCTTATAACTCAGCGGCCGAGTCCAATAACAATTACTGTTTTTTTGAGACTTATTGAAGTACACTTTAGTGTGGCAATATTAGACGAAGTTAAGCATTAGGTTTAAATTATAGTGAGTAACGCTTTTAAAATTCAGAACAAAATTATTTTTTATCTTTTAAATATATAAAAATCATGTGTCACGACGTTTGTCCTCGATGAATCCCAAGGCTACTCAATCGATCTTGACGTATTTACGATTTGAAATCCCAAAATTTAAAGCAGCATACTAACAAAAACAATCGTGGTTATAAATAGCCGGTAATAGTCGCTCTATCTTTTCTATTTTTAAACAGAAATCAGTCTATATTTTTGGAATCGTACCTTATTTTTAAACTTGACAGTTTACTGCCAAAGTTCAAGGGCCATGCAGCCTTATTTCACGAGCCATTAAGAAAGAAAAATGCAAGCTATTTCCGTCTCCGAGAAAATTGCGCGAGCGCAGTGTACGAAGTTCAATTGATCACGGAATAACCAGTTAACCAGTTGCAGTGTTCCGCTATTTTATTTGCTATGAAAAACTGTCTTGATTTAAGAACAGGTCTTGATTTAATTATTGAGATATTATTAAGTTACTTAAAAAAAAAGATTTGGTATGTGGTGTATGTGGGTATAAGAACTTGTTAGTTTTTTTCGATAGTATATTTTAAAATACTGTCTTATTATATAGCTGTGCCCAATGGCTTTGCTCCAGTGAGAATTTCGATATATCCCGAAATTTTCACGGGAGCGGAGCCTGGAGCTGGCAACTAGTAATATGACCAACTAGAAAACTGAAACAACTACCTACTATATAATAATCCCAACTAATAATTATAAATGCGAAAGTGAGTTTGTTTCCTCTTTATGCTTTATCAACTGAACCAATCTTCCTGTGATTTCACATACACATAGTTAGAAGTATTGAGAAGGACATAGGACCTTTCTGTGCCCGTCGGGAATTCACGCGGGCGAAGTCGCGGGCAACAGCTAGTATGTAATAAATAATGTGTAATATATTACACTAGCTGTCACCCGCGGCTTCGCCCGCGTGAGTTTCGCTTAGATGAAAAATCTCTCTTGGAGCTTTTCATCAGATGTTCCAGATCTTCAATTTTTATACGTCAGCAGAAAATGCTCATCAGGTTGAACGATTTTTGCTAAGGCGCCATTTCCATATATGTTATAGTGTAGCTGGTCTCTTGGAGCTTTTCATCATATGTTCCAGATCTTCAATTTTTATACGTCGGCAGAAAATGCTCATCAGGTTGAACGATTTTTGTTAAGGCACCATTTCCATATTACTTATAGTTTAGCTGTTCCGTTATGGTTCTTCATCAGGTGTTCCAGTTTTCGAAATGAATTATAGCCTATATGTTGCCCAGGCTTAATAGCTATACAACAAAAAAAGTTTCATTCAAATCCGTCAAGTAGTTTTTGCGTGTTACGCGTACATACATACAGACAGACAGACAGACAAGAAATTCCAAAAAATTTTTTTTGCTTTCTATTGTTCTTTTTAGGTCTCCCTCTATCCATTTTAGTCAAAAATATTAAATGTATAGACAAAATATTTTTACTGTTTTATTATATGTATAGATTACCTCCAAGTGTCATTACACTCGAGGTACACAAACTGACATTAAATAGGACATGTTTCCTTCAACATCCCAAATGGCTTTGAGGTCGGAGATCGAGTCATTTTGTTTGACAAATGATAGTTGTGACACACATACTGTGTTATGGTTCAACTCGATTTATCACTGTTTTAAAACATCATTTAGCTAAATATCTAGGTAACTATTGAAGTAATCTTAGATTGTCAAGACCTAATTAGTTTATGAGTTAAATATCTTTTATTTTTAGTAGCAAACAGCCTTGGTAAAAGACATTACTGAGCATTTAGAGTTGTTGAAACATAGTTTATTTCCGTTACTCCAATCAATGACTCTTTCAATATTTTCCTGCAATCGTTCACTATCAGAAGGATTCTTTATTTCTAAAAAGTAATTCAAAATCTTAGATAGATAAATTCTACTGATATTAAGATGTATAGTATGCTACCTATGTTTTATACATGTTGCGTTAGAAAACTTGTTATAAATATATATAACACATTCGAAAAGAAAAAAGTTAGCCTTCACGGGAAGCCTGGTAGTTGTAAAACATCTGAGCATCGTGGCACGACGCCGTCATGCCAATTGCCGTCTCGGCATTCGAGTCAATTTTACTACTAAAAATGTTTTACATCAAAAAGAAAAGACCTTATTTTTTCCAAAACGGAAAATGAACTAGTTAATAATTCATTGCCTAATTTTCCGTCTCAACCATTAACATTTAGCACTGACGTTTCCGACCTTATATAGAGTCGCAAGGTCCAGCGGTATGGTCACACAGACGTACAGACAGGTCGCTCAGCGGGGTCAGCGGTCAAGCGCGAGGTGTCGAAATGTAAAGTCATGGTGACATCCTTCTGTTTGTATTTACTCTATGTGATTTCCACAAGGCTGCCATAACATTGAAGTTATGTAGGTTTTGTACATATATTTTTCCTTCAAGTGGAACTAGCTTTTGTCCGAGCCTTCGCCGGCGTGAATTTCCCACGGGAACAGTGCTTTTTTCCGGGATGAAAGATACCCTATGTCCTTCTCAATACTTTTATGTGAAATTACAGGAAGATTAGGTAAAGAGGTAACAAACAAACTCACTTTAGCATTTATAATATTAGTTAGGATATATGGCGTTTCTTTTAAGTAGTGGTAATTCCAAAATGCTTGTAGTTTTTAACTGAAAAATTATGGTAGTATATATTCTTAAATCGGACAAGTATTACTAATATCGGACTAATATCCGAATTAACTGTCTAATATTTTTATTAGTCATATTTGCTAGTAAAATTTATGCCACTGACCGTTTCCATATCAGCTGATAATTATGTTATAAATCCTGATATTAGACCCCTAAATATATAAATCCAATCAATAAAGGCTTGTACGTACAGTATAGTCATCAGAACATCAATCTAATCAAATTAACTCCAGGTAAATGCAGTTCAATGTTCGATGATCCACACTAAACCACCAACAACTATCAATAGCAGTAGTCTATTTGACTTCGCAGTTAACATATCGGCTACTAATACTTCAACCAACTAGTTTCTGACATCACGTTTACTAGTAAACATTACGTTGAAGACTTTTATTTACATTACATAAGTATGTTGGGTGTTAATGTCGCATTAAAAGGCATTTCAAGCCAGAAATTATAGTCGTAAATATGGATAATTAGTAGAGAAAGTTGAAATTAAATTATTCAGACTTTTCTGTGTGATTTGACCGTATATGTACAGATATTTATTTACTACCAGCTTTTGTCCGCGGCTTTGCCCACGTGAATTTCCCACGGGAACAGTGCTTTTTCCGGAATGAAAAGTATGTCCCTATGTCCTTCTCAGTACTTCTAACTATGTGTATGCGAAATTTCAGGATGATTGGTTCATTAGATAAAGCGTGAGGAGGTAACATACAAACAAATTAATAAATAAATAAATAAACTCACTTTCGCATTTATAATATTAGTTAGGATTTATTTTATCACACTAATATTATAAGTGTTTGTAATTTTGTAAGTTGTTTGTGGAGGGTAATTTTCGGAACTAATGAACGGATTGTCAAAATTCTTTCACCAATTGAAAGCCTTACATTATACCTGAGTGACATAGGCTACAATTTATGTATGTACCTCCCGCGCGAAGCCGGGGCGGAGCGCTAGTTGTATAAATATCGCTTTGAAAGAGACTCTATAGTTTTATTATGTTAGTAATACATATATGAAATCATGAAGATTGGTTTTTAACTTTTTCATGATTATTGGTCAAGAGCAAACACATCGTTTATTTTTATAAATCTTACCCGAAGACAGATGAGATCTACGGTGTAGCGAGCTTACCCAGAAGCCGCATATTCATTCGGGTTTTGAAGAGAGTCAGGTTTTTAGAATACTACTGTTTCAATGAGAAGTCATATTTCTTTTATTTATTTCTAACTAGCTTTCGACCGCGGCTTCGCCCGCGTGAATTTCCCACGGGAACAGTGTTTTTTCCCCGGATGAAAGGTACCCTATGTCCCTCTCCGTACTTCCAGCTATGTGTATGCGAAATTTCAGGAAGATTGGTTTAGTAGATACAGCGTGAAGAGGTAACAAACAAACAAACAAACAAACAAACCAACAAACAAATCCCTTTTCGCATTTATAATATTAGTTAGGATAGTTAGGATTAGGATTAGTTGTGTGCCAAATTTGAATTTTTCCCTTATTTTCCTTCAAATGTAAAATTGTTGTTTTGTGAAAAATATCGTAATACCCCACTGTCATACAATTCTAAGTTTTTATTGTGAAACTGGTATTAAATTTTTGTTGGCGTTGCTAAACAAAACGTGGCTTGTAGACTGTAGCAGATCGCAGATAAGCGGAGATTATCCTAGTTTGTTTATTTAACTATATTTATTTGGTTTCTATGATCTATGAGTAGATATAACCAGTGTTCATTATGTGGTTACAATTTGAAATCATTACATTTGTATATTAATCACATGGACACCAATTTATATTTTTTACATGTTTCATGCAAAAAGTTCATTTTGAATAAGTTTTCACCCGTAATAAGTACTTAGAGACGTTTGACAGTAGTGAGCTGAAACAGATTAAAAATATTTTTTTTTGGATTTTGTGCACCTCAGAAGCAGTAAGTACTAAAGTACTTTCATATATAAATTAGATATGGTGGATCTGCTCGCATGAAATTTTTTTCACTATATCTAATTTCTATATGACAGTACTATAGATTAAAAATATTATACACCACTGGTTGGTTAAAAGGTACATTATATCATAATCTATTAGTGGTAGTGTAGACTCCATCCACAAGGAAGGTCACTGCCCCAGCAGTGAACACATAAAAATGGCTGATGACGATTATGATGTCAATCTAGGTCATACCTAACCCATGTGCCAAATTTCGCTAAAAACTCGCTGAGTTTTGGGTTGAAGCGTGATTGAATAGCAAACTTCCAAACATCCGAAATTTTATATTAGTTAAATAATAAAATAAGTAATGTGAAGTCAGTTTTGTATTCTGTGTAATTTCTGATACTATATTGAATCCTAAATCCTAACTAATATTATAAATGTGAAAGTGAGTTTGTTTGTTACCTCTTTACGCTTTATCTACTGAACCAATCTTCCTGAAATTTCGCCGGGAAAAAGCACTGTTCCCGTGGGAAATTCACGCGGGCAAAAGCTAGTAAATGAATAAAAAAAGTTCTAAAACGCTAATTAAAGTTAAGTCTTTAGTTCTAAAACGCAAGTGGCACATGCATTCGGTCGTAGGTCAGTGTTGCCCAAACTTATTACTATTCATCGCACCTCATACACGCTCCATCACGCCACGTTGGGAAATTACCGGCGTGCCTGTTGGCATTCTTCTTGTTTATAGTTTTCAAACGATTTGTGGTGTATTGATTGATTGATTAACCGTTAATTGATTGATTGATTAACCGTTAATTGATTGATTGATATTCAAAGGTAAGTAAGATAAAACTCTTCATTGCACCAAACATTAACAGAAACTTTGTGACTTAATTATAAGTGATCCATAGAATAGGCAGGAAAATAAAGATTTTTATAATTATTATTATTAATTATGTTATCCATCATTTGTTTCAGTGTTTTGTGTTACTGTTTTGTTCCCCGGCTTCGCTGCCGTAGGAATTTTGAGATTCTAAACAGCCTATAGTCTTCTTTATTAATGTGTCTATCAATTTGTGTGTGTTTTATATTTTATTTGTGTGGTCCGATTAAAAAAATATTTCTGTGCATGAACAAGAAATATTTTTTCAAATCGGACTAGCATTACTAATAATTAGCGCGTTCAAATCAAACTCTTCAGATTCATTTATATTAGTATTAGTAAAGATAAATAACTGCAATCAATAAAACTTATATACAGTCACCCGCACATCAAGTGACCTTGCACGTGGCGGTAATAAAGGTCAATTTACATTTAATTTGAGTAGGTTAATTTGCTGTTTACTGTACATGTATTTCCTGCGTTTTTATAATAGATATACATCTATACCTAAGAGGTAAGTTTCAAAAAAAGTGCTTATATTAATAGATAATAAGGAAATAGGTAGAACTTATGCAAAAGTAATATACTACGCATACGATACGTAACACTTTGAGTGAAACATTAAGATGTCAATCAAATATGAACCTTATAACCCCTGGTTGCAGGAGCGCTTCTGGCGTATCCAACGCATTCTAATTGCATCGATATGAAATGTCTTGGATCATATAGTTTTGAAATGCTTTCAACCAAGTCAATATTGGTAATATTCTAATTTACGCCATTTTCCTAACATGTTATATAGGTTTTCTCCATAGAGCTAGAATTTTTTTTTTTACTTAGAGACTGATAGCTGAGGAAGCGGGATGTCAGATATGGTTTTTGCCTATGTTGGTGAAGGATAGGAAATATCTTATGTAAGGTTCATTTTTGTCAAGTTTGACATTTTTGGTGTGTTTTGGTTCCATAGAATTTGTGAGCAATCTGTAAAAAAAAAATGAATTTGGAGCACACTATATGAACGTTCTTGGGCTTCATTTGACAATCAAGTTTATAAATTTTTGTTTCTATGACTATGATTTTCTCTTACCCTCCCGTGAATTTTAGGAAAAAATTTGATTAAATATATGATTTTTTTACTATAAAATATGTAACAACTTTTACTTTACTGTGTGCCAAATGTATCTTTTTATACATTGAAAGAAATTATAAAGTTTTTTCTTGAATTTATTTTACTGCTAAACAAAAAAAAAATATTCTATTGCACTAAAAAAATATGAACGTAATGTTTGATACAAACTTTTGTTTCCTAGGAAACATAATTTATTCGTCACAGTAGTGTGACGAATGTCTCAACGATATGAAAGACACTATGTCTTTTATTTCCATCTCAGTTATTTGAAATAAAATATGTTTTATATTCCAGTCTTCTGATACTAAATGCAAGTCATACTCATACATTTTACAACCACTGTTATAGCTATGAACAACGTGGTACGTGTCTCCGGTCACAAAGAAAATTATTTTTTCTCTGAATTAAAATGGCGGATGTAAGTGCACAAGGTTACAAGTCAGGAAGCGTGGATCATACAGACACTCTTTTTTTTAATTTAACACAATTTTTTCGTTTATTTTATTTAGCCACAACATGTAATTTAAAGACAAAGTAATAGACAAAGACGTAATATAACTGGATAAATTTCATAATTTCTTCTTTTTTTCGGTGTTCGATCTCTTGTGATTTATTTAAATATCCACGAAAAATAGGCATATATAGAATAGTTTAATTATAAAATAATAATTCAGTATTAGCAAATAACCATAATGCCTTCTACAATTTGACTCATTCCTTGCGAAATTAATAAGTGAATGAAAAATTTCAAGGTCCGCTCTACATCATTCAATCTATTTTTAAATCCATTACATTTCAGACAATTGGTTAATTTTGAGTTTTACTTACGGATCTAGCACGTAAAGCTATTTCCTCTCAATTTGGCAATAATTCTCGGATTCGACAAATCGAAGGCTGCTTTGTGATGTCCAATGCCGTTACCAAATTGGTTTTTAAAAATATTATTGGTCTCAACAAGACTGGTTTGTTGAGTAACCGACTGCCAAAGTGCCAAAGATTTATTTGAGTTGGAAGTTCATAAATATTAACGTATACAAAAGTTACGTTTTATTAATATGATTATTTTATGCATTTAGTTCAATCAATAATAAAGCTATATTTTAAGTTCTTTATATGTGCGAAAAAGATAAAAATCAATGTTGATAACAGTTTGATTTTAATATATGTTATTCTATAGTAAGACTAGTGAACTAGTTTTATATTTTTAACATTATACTGTTTATATATGGTAGACTTATATGGCACACAATTTTACTCCAAGTTATACAGAATCCTAAAAAAATATTTTGGAAAAATTGATCTTTTATTGAATGACAATCATAATGGTATATTAGAGAATTAAGAGTAGCTTCGTCAAACCAGTTAATTCGGCAACAAAAAATATATACAGAAGGTGCATAGAACAAATACGATGAACTGACTATAGTAAAATGTATTAATATCTAAGGATCCCTAACTATATTGCATAAAAGCTTGTTAAGACATAATGCCGGTGGCACCCAAAACAAGTATCTCGATGCCATACTTTCATTACTTTCGATTTCAGCAGCATACTAAACAACGATACTAAATGAAAGAGCGTTCTCACAGTTCACTTATAGTATGTTTATCTGACTTCTTCTTTTGGTAGGGTAATGCAGTGACAATTGAAAGGGAAATTATTACAGAATGGAATGTGTGTCGATGTACACGTAATGGTGACCGATATGTGAGGTGATCGAGACCATGATGGCAAACAATAGTGTTGCTGACTAAATTGGGGTTTGTTTACGTAAACTTAATGATAGGTGCTTGACGGATCAAGTGCATTTATCAGTACTACCTAATTTATGAGTTAGGTTTCATTTGACGTTCGCCTGTTATAAGTACTTTAATTTACTTTAAAAAGTATATTCACGAGTTGAATTTACGATATGTCCTAAAAACTGGTGCTACATTTATTAAATTTTATGTGAAAATACCTAAATATGAATCTCAATTTGTTTTAATACTTAGTAATTACGGTAACCGAAAATTAAATAAAAAGTTATGTTTAAAAAAAATGTTTTAATATTGTTATTTAGGCTAAAAGGTCACTAAAAAAGGCTCTATCCACTCTCTTTCTTATCTGAGCGCTTCCCGGTTTCACCCTCAGCGTACGCGTCGGAGCCTAGGGTCCGCTTTCCTACTCTTCTTCTCCACTTCGCACGCTTCGGCATCCTTAGTTGTGAGACCATTACTAATATTATAAATTCGAGAATGTGCGTTTGTTGGTTACTCAATGATTTTGATGAAAGGGCATGTTGTATAGCAGGCTATATCATGAGCAGTTCCCCAAAAATCAGAAATAATATCAAAAACCGATTAAGACCATCATATATTTGTTTTTTCGTGATCTTGTTATGGTACAAAAATACATTTAATATCGCTTAATATCGTATAATGGCGATACTGACATGGCGTCCGTACGTATGTTCAGAAATTATGATACAGAAAATCAGATACAATGCTCGATATTTTCATTATATTTTAGAAAATTAATTAAAGTAAATGTTCCAGACACATGTTACACATATATCACAAAAACATATGTGTATTTCACATAAATAGACGAATAATAAATAAAATAAACAATTCTTTGTATGTAATAAAAGTACATTTTTGAACGTACCGGAAATGGGAACTGTCAAATGAAGCGCGTCAACGTCAAATCATAATGGGTGTCGGCCATTTTGACGAAACTCGCCTAACCTACATTACGATTTTGTTGACTAAATGTACCATAGAAAAGCTACGAATTTATCGGATTTACTTACAAGGCATCGATACTGACCCAAAAATGAAAAAATCAGATATGTTGCAGATATGTGCTTATGATATAGCCGGCTCCCCATACATTTTGTGCAACAACCCCTTTGGCATATAGGTAAAAATACCGGGAATATCGATTCCCATAGGAGCGAAGCCCTGGGACTCGTATATATATAATATGTATATGTTTATATTCATTATTTGTACAAATCGTATCCACTTAATTATTTCCTAGCTACCATTTATGCACTGGCAGTTTCATTCGCTAGCAGAAAATTAAATTACACAGTTTATTCGAATCAGATACAAATAATAAGCGATATTAATCGTGAATGGAGTAACTACGGATTGGAATCGCAGTGATTTGTCAAATTTTTGAAATGTTTTTTTTTCTTAAGTATAATAATTAATACCTTGCTACTATAACATTGATTTATTCAAAAATCTTGTATTGCAATGAAACGTAACAATAGTATCTTTGTACTTAGTTTTACTATATTTTTATTTTTAGTTTATATATTGTGCACAAAAATTAATAAATATAATAGATGTCAAAGATATCTTTTATACTGTTAAGTTTCAATAAGATTTTAATGAAGTTTACTTAGAACAGATGAAATTCTGAAGGCATTTGTGGCAACCCATACAACTATTGATTAAGCGTCATTTTTTTTCCTTTTCTTAACGTATTTAAATATAATTAAATACGGTTATATTATTACAATTTAGCCTATCTACAGGCTAATGTGTAATTTTATATTGCTGTCCTACTTTTATAAAGTCCATAGAATTAAGAATGTGTCCATCGGCACTTTTCTTACTGTCTCTATTAAGGGGAAGGCACTTTGATCAAGTGTCTCTTTATTCTATTTATTTTATTTTTTTATTAAGACTCCATTATTACTCTATTGTACTGCGCAACATCCAAACTTCTATGAAGTTTCAAACGAAGACGCGTTGATGTCTTTTATACCAGTTAAAGTTATGTGCAATGTTATGTTCTTTTATAGTTACGTTATGTTATTTAGTTAACCTTATTTTGTTAAATTATATTCAAGGTTACACCCGTGTACCAAATTTTATTAAAATCAGTCTAGCAGATTTTGCGGTCTTTCATACACATCTAAAAATTATTATGTATGGGGATATATCAGTAATACCCTCCATTAGTCGCATTCCTCATGACTGAGAGTCATGGTCATTATATGGAATGAAACACACACAAGGACTATATTGATAATGTTAATGGAGAGATTTGCCATTGCCTTCTCCACTTCATACATACAAATCTAACTCATGTATGGTAGTTTTCATCGACCACCACTTGCTTCTAATGAAGGAAAACATCGTGAGGAAACCTGTACTCTCAGGTTTTCTCACGATGTTTTCCTTCACTAGAAGAAAGTGGTGGTCGATGAAAACTACCATACATGAGTTAGATTTGTGAGGTTCCCTATATTATGGTTGAGCTTTGCGATGGCTGACCCTCGCGTCAACTCGTGAACGGGTGTTGCCAGGGGGAACTGGTCTGCTCGATTCTGATTCGACTTTTATTTTTATTTTTTGTTCTTAACTATTTCATTGTGGTTACTCGATCACAAACATAACATGTTTTATTATATTTATATTTGTTTACTGAGTGACTGTACACAATCTAGTGTATGTATAGTTTCCAACCCTTTCACGTTCCCTTATGTCACAGTAATTACCGTAGGAATTCTTATATCTGCAGAGCAAGTAGGCAATACAATGAGTTTCTGAATGACTACCCGACATTTGACGCTTTCGCTACCAGTGCATCAACAATTAAGCGAGCTGTGGCCAATTTTTTTTTCAATCCACCAAATTAGAAATTTTTACTTATTTTAAATATTTAGTTATCCTTCCCTGTTAACACTTGTGCGATTCTTTGGCTGATGCGGAATATGTGCGTTTATTTTGTTTGAGAAACTTTGGAATTTGGTTTGTGTCTATTTGCGAAAACATATAAATGGCTTTTTCCTTATATATTGTTAATGTTTTGTAGTATTTATAAGCTGTAAGTTTTCCGTGGAAATAAAATAAAATAAAATAAATAAAATAAAATAGAGTTAATAACTAGCCCCTCTGGCGTGTTAGGCGACCAAGACTGTTTCATGAGTTTCTTTCGGCATTTCTTCTCAGCAGTGGTCGTTCCAAAATGCTAGTAGTTTGTAGCTTTGAGACATAATATATTATGATAAACAATTAGTTTTCGACATGAAAAAGAGCCTTCTTTGAAGGCCAAGTTTCAATAAAAAAATTGACTTTGACTTTGATTGGTAAACTCCTGGGACCTTTGCAGCCACAGGCGGGCGCCCAACCACTCGGCCACGACCGCTCCTATTTGTAATATTTACGTCAGAATATAATAAATTCAACCTTCATATATTCAACTTTTTGCATTTATCATATTGTACAGCTTGATATTGGTTTTATTACAAAAAATGCAATACTATATTGTTATTTGCTAAGGTCAGGAGGTGACGTTTGACCTTGACCCCACATTTCTCCATTTCACGCTCGACCGTTACTGGAATTGACCCCAAATTGTAATAATTTGGTTATAATTGAGCAGTTGCCGACCACGTAGCTCTACGAGCGGGTGTATTGAAAAGATTACCCAATTAAAATTTTCTTTTTAGGGTTCCGTACCTCAATAAAAAAAAACTGAACTCTTAAAATGATCACGTTGTTGTCTGTCCGTCTGTCAAATTTATATACATTTTCCGGTTTGGTTAAATTACGTTATAAGTGGTCTTATATTTTTTAACGATTGTATAAGTTTCAGTTGTGTTTAGACGGTTTAGAAAATTTTACATTAAAGAGTTATTCCGGCCTTATCTCCCAAAGGGCCAATTATTTTTATTTTGAATTCCAGTTTGATCCACTGTATAATCTTTATCATTCCCATCTGATCCCTTTTTTTTTTGTCTCTTAATGGTGGATTGGAGAGGAGTAGAAAATATTTCAAAATATAACTAATAGGTATCAGTTTTAGGATCTGAAGGGAATATCTTATTGAAGTAATTATTCCCGTTTGATCCTCTAAACAGATGGCTTCAGACGCTACTAATGTAAGGTAGGGACCACTAGAACCTATGTTTAAAATAATCCTTAACATGAAACTATGTTAAATTGCAAGATATATTTAATAGCTGAATTATGATAATAATCTATTGTTTGACTATCAGTATAAAAAAAAATGAACTTTTTAAGAAGACATTAATTTATTCCTGACATGAGTGTCACGTGACTTTGACAGCTGAATGCCATAATTATGTAAATGACATAACAGGGAGCTTCACTCTTGTTTTGTCCTCTAAGTAGTAATTAAATTCGTCACGAATTTGTTAGTCGTTTTGTAGTTAGTCTTTTCTTAAGCATACTATAAGATGATAAATAAATTTGAATAAGCGTAAAATTAGGCATGCGGTTGATAGAGTCTATTTTAGATTTGTTTGACGTCTAAACAAACATACGTACATCGCGTTTGTTGACATATTTAATGCACGTGGCTGTGACGTAAGGAATGCAAATTTATATTTTTTATTACAATCGATAATACGTTTATTTGTGTACTAACAATGTTACAAAAATTGAAATGAATATATTTAATATTAGTACTGAAATTGCCTGAAAATATAGAGCGAACGTAAATTCCTGAAAAAAAAAAACACACAAACAAACACAGCACTTAAAAACTAAACGAAAAATCTAGTCAAAACTTTCAAACTAATCGAAATCAGTTTTCTATAGTGGTAATGTCGAAACTCGCCCAATGTCGGGCGGCGAGGTTGCGCCCGCGACGGTGTGGCAACTGATTGCATTGATTAGTCGGCTAATTATGATTAGATATGGCACTAAATATCACATCTAGCCATGTGTCACTACGGCACTATGGGTCACTTAGTGTTTGGTGTTTCATAATCGGAAACGGTTATGTAAACTGAGTGTAGTGTGGCTGCGGGTACGTTACCAAGTCGGCCGGAGAGTGGAACTCACTTGAACAGTACTGGGGTTCGGATCACGGACGACTGGCACGAGCGTGCGATAAGAGCGCGCGCGCACGAATGTCTTTCCCGCTGTTGCGCCTGCGTCCGCTTCTAGACAACTTCACCGCCCCTCCCGCGCGCCCCCGCTCACCGCTTTTCAGCCACCCCGTTTTTCTCAGTTTCCTACGAATTAGGATAACTAATTAGACATAGTCTAGAGGTTAGGTCATTCGAATATTGTTACGTGTAGTTTTGTGTAATGAATTCATTTGCTATTTCGGTTTCGTTGCGTTAGGATTAGGGTTAGATTGGGAGATACAGTGGAGGATCAATGTTCAACCTGTTTTAATTTTTAAATTAATTAATATATAAGCTGAGCTTTTAGGTGGTAGAAGTAACTTTTTTTGATAAAGTGATTCGGCTCTTTATGATATATCCCAAAGAAAGAAGTCACACGAATTTTCAAACTAATTTGATTCTTAGGCTGTGTTTTAATTTGACATGAGTTGAAACTCTATAAAGCTCTAAATATCTGGTAATTTTATAAAGCTTATCAAATGAGAGGTTAAAAATAAAACAATAAAAGCAGTACATACCGTGATAATAGCTGAGATAGGAAGTGTTTTTCATCACAGAATTCGGAATTGTATTTTTCATAGATACATAGTTACACATCTATATCCATTACGGGTTGATAGAGAGCCAAAGATATTATGAGTTGTGTTTTCATACTCAGACTAAATTCTATGGCTTCATATTTTTTTTACTTTCATTTTGGAAAGTGGGTACTCATGTAGGAATATCCCTTATTTACCCGTGTAAGGGGCACTTCCTTATTCAGCATTTTGGTTTTTGCATTTAAGGAATAATTTCATTGGATAGTTTAAAAAAAAAAGCTCGCGCGTTCCCAAAACCTCGCTGGGGCATGAAGGAAATCCTTCTATTATTATAAATGTGAATGTTTGGATGTGAGTTTGTGAGGTTGTTTGTTACTCAATCACGCAAAATCTACTGGATGGATTTCGATGAATTTTGGTACACGGATAGAAAAATACTGGGAATAGCCCATTGGATACTTTTCATCTCGAAATTCCCACAGAAGCGAAGTCTCGGGGCGCGTCTAGTGAGTACATAAATTATGTAATTTACTTATGATTGACCACTGTACAAAAACGACTATTAACCATGTAATGAAAATATTATATGACAATGTATTATGTTATTGCTCGTAAATGTTCATCGTTTACCGAATATTGGAGTATATTACTGCAAAAGGATATGTTCAGTTCTGCTGAGTATTTAACAGTTCATATATACTTAGTAGTGCCGATAAAGCTTAAATTTGTTAGCATAGGACCGCCGCTTTCAGTACAGAGTGTGCTAAAAAATGAAAAAGAGGTTTTCATTAAATCATTATTATCTCAGATATTCCAAATATAATTTATACAATAAATGATTTAACTTGAGGAATAAAGTAGTTGAATAAATTAGTCAATTTTCGCGCAAAGATAATTTTGTCAAACTCAATTAAAAATGGGCCCATAACCGGAGAGCATGTATGAAGAGAGTGATGAGTGTAGAGGAAGCAAGAGAGACCTGTAAAGATCGTAGCAAGTGGAAATCGCTAGTCTCTGCCTACCCCCACGGGAAAAAGGCGTGATAATATGTATGTATGTATGTCAATTAAAAATTTCACCCTTCCATGTAATAAATATGAAATAGAAATGAAAAAGCACTGCATCAGCAAAAAGCATCTAATGCCGATTAATACTAAGTTCGATGATTAAATTTGATTTTAGTATTGAAATATTACAGTTTAAAATAATTGAATTAAACAAAAAAGTAAATTAAAAAACATTGAATTTTGAAAACTTTAACTTATAGAAAAATCAATAAGAAGGACAGACGATAGAGCTTTAGAAATCTGTAGAATAAAATGCTTCTGGCACTCTCAGGGTACGGAACCTTATAAATAAAACAAACTAGACACTTTGCAAAACGTATAAAATTAAATAGGCCGTGAATTAGCATTTTTGTACCAAATACTATAAACGTGTTGTATGCATGTAACGTATACCACATTACATTAACAAAGTAGTAAAAATACATTGAAAGAAACATACTATGTTTGAATATTTAGGAATAATGAACGCAGGAATTTCGTAATTTGTACACGAGAACTGTCAGAAGGGGCATAGTGTTCGACAAACTATCGTAAACTCTCATAATTGCTTAATGTTACAAAATTATTGATGTTACAATGATACACAGAATTGTCGAAGGGCTGTATTTTACCAAATTTGAATTTCATCAGGGCCATTTGAGTGACATCCCCAGGTTATGCGTTGTAGGTCTCTTTGTACAAGCCTTTTTATTTCTTTTATTTTATTTATTTATGGCATCAAACAGTCATGTACAAATCATAAAAGTATTTTTACTTACAATCAATCAATCAATATATTTATATGTAATTCTTTCGCTACCGACTGACTGGGTACTGATAGACAACGCACAGCCAAAATTACCAGGCGTAGGAAGCTGAAATTTCCCATGTAGGTTCCTTAGGAAGTGTAGGGGAGCACTAAGAGAGGTTTTCCAAAAATTTCCACGGGAACCAAGTTATAATAGTAACCAAGTTATAATAGTAAGAACCAACCTATAATAGTAAGTTTGTAAGTTTAATTAAACTGGAAAGATATTAATTAATGTCTTTCCAATTTAAATCAACCGCTTGAGTTGAAATTTGGAATACACTTTTAGTTCCGATGACAATACCTTACTATGATTATCATGACCTGATGGTACACCCAGGATCGGTTTCCAACGAAGGAACTCCTCAACGGTTAACTGCACGGACATGTTATTTTTGTCATGCATTTAATGCCTCAAGATCTCCCTGATAACTATAAAAGCTTGACTATACTAGCTATATTTTAAAATATAATTACAGATATGTTTGATTTCAGTTAGTACATTTAAAATATTGACATTTCCGGATAAGACTTCCGATAGATTTAAAATTAAAGGTCAAAAATTACACATCATTAGATGACATTTACAATAATAGAATAATTTCGCTTGCATATGACGTAACAATACGTATATTAAGACTAAGAAGTAAAGATAAATCATTATTTTGTTCCTTCTATTACATTATACCATTTTTTTTACTAAATTCTATAAAAATATAATTACTAATATTCCATTGGCTAAAATAAATGTCATTGAAAATAGAAACATCGAAGTAAGTACGCTTCCCGTTGGATTCAATCCTTCGATTTCCAGTTCAATAAGTCGAATAGGTTCGGAGTTAAAGAAAACTACTATTTAAAAACCATTAGGTCGCGATTGTGTACCCTGGTATGATACCCATTTAGCCGTTTCAATAAAAAACACTTACATAACAAAAGGTTGTCTCTTTTGTAATTAACTTGTGTATAATTATTTTCACTCGAGTAAGTATCTATTGTGAATGAGAGAATGGCATGTGATCAATGAAAGTGTTGGTATATTCTCAGATAAATTTAAAGTTTTACTAGTAGTACAGTCAACTGCATGGAATATGGGGCGGTATGTAGGCAGTAAACTTGCATAATATGCGGTATGTAATTTAGGGGTTTTCAAGGCATAGGCATATTTTGAGTTTGCGTGTACTACCCTAGACCTCATCTATGCTTCCCATCAGGCAAGATTGAGATTAAACGCAATCAAATTTTTAATAAAAAAAATTATTAGCAGTAAATATTATCAAATAGACTGATGTACTGTCGGGGGCCAGATAAAACTGACCCTCCTACCTCACTGAATCCTATCAAAGTCAAAGTCAATTGTTTTTATTTAAATAGGCTTAAAAATAGCACTTTTAATCATCATATTCTTTATAAGCTAGATTAGTTAGTTGACGTCAGAAAATTACTTAAAGCTAAGGTTACTACCGCCTCCAAAGCGCAAGTGGAGAAGAGGCGGCGCAACAAGCTCCACTGCTGCATTTACTCCAAAAACGTCACTTTACAACATATGTGTCTTATAATTAAGGAACTATCTGTGGACGAATATATCTATCTCAAGGGGTTCAGGGTCATCTGCCCTCGACTATACTCTTGACTCATCATTATTATTTCAGCCGCAGGCAGTCCACTGCTGGACATATGCGTCATATTAGTTAGACTAGGCCACTTAGATTAGGTCCTTTGCCTTGTACTTTCGCTAACAACTCAAATATTGTTAATTAGCCTAATCTGGAGAGAAAAATAAATTTATTTTATTTTTTTATATTTATTTTATTATTATTTATATGCCTCACTCGAGGATTTCCTGCATTTAGCGCTTCCCTGCAACCTTCTTTATATTAGGTCGTCTGACCATCTGGTCGGTGGATTCTTTCTCTTGACTGTGTCAGCTGAATGCAGTGTTACCAAATACCAATATTAACAACGTACAATATATAACTAGTGCAATTATTTATTACTGGATCTAATGCAATACTTTATTATAGGTATGTTTATGACTTAGTGTAAGACGTTATTTTATAGTTTTTTAATGATATACAACTACCTATGGAGAAAAGAGGTCTACGGCGTAATCACATTGACTTTCAACAGGATTTGCCACAGAAAAAATCGTGTCTTAGGTTGGATTGCAATCTTACTTTGTCAGAATTATCAGCAACAATAATTTTAACTGAAGCGAATCTAGTTAAAGTACCGGTTAGGCAAAATACACCAGATGTCAAACTGTATGTCAAAAATTAACATTGCTGTTAATGTAACTTTTACAGTAACTAAAATTTTAGCGGAGTTCCCGGGGCGCTAGTCCATAATATTTTATTAACAATATCTATTCACCCAAAATGTATGGAACAGCAGATTTTTTTGAAATATCAGACTCGGTCCCTTACAAAAAGTTGCTCGTATCTATGAGTAGTTTCACCAGTTAAAATTTTGCCAATATTTTTGAATTCACCTGTGTACCAAGAAAGCTGAAGTTACACATATTATTTTTATGACGCAATGAAGGAATATAGCCTTATTCCTCTGCATTGCTCCGCTTCCTTGGAAATTTCGGGAAAACCGACTGGGTAGGGACGCGAAGCCCTATATAAAAGCTAATAAATAAACACGCACTAATTTTTTAAAAGAACCTTGCTTCTAATTCGCTAACCTTACTCTAAAAAGTTTTATTACCAACATAATAATAAGGTTAGTTGGCATGCCATATCACAAGAACAGCGACAAACAACCACAATTAAACAGGTAACTGCTCTGACATGTGGTGACCCGGACCGTGTTGTATTCTGTCGCAATTTACTTACATCAGATACTCGACATACGCAAAATGTGTAATAACAGTGGTGTTGTGAACAGTAGTCCTCGCGAATACTCCTCGCGACGTCAGCTCATCGTAACGCATATGGTATCTTGGCATCATCAGGAGGTCGCAACTTCAAAGGAAAAACTGATCTCTGAAACGGAGTAGCGTTTTGATGGCCGACTATTTCCATCATTCGTACCTGCAGTTTCTCGCATAAGTGAATCTCTATCGGTACCTCCGTTTTGATATTTGTACGGACGTTTTTTTGTATGGGAATTCCGTCTCTTATAACGTAATGATTAAATTCTCTTTGGGCATCATTTTCAACTGATTTCAAAAATAAAAGAGGAAGTTCTCAAATCGGCTGTACAACAAACCGTTACAATATTTCGCTTTGTGTACTTTCGTACTGGAATGCATAGTATTTGGATAATTAAAAACTACTATACACGGGCATTTCATACTTCGCTCTCGTATACTTTAGCACTGAAATACGTAGCATTCAGATATTTTAGAACTAACATACATCGTACTCGCATACTTTACGTTGGGTACTTTAGAACTACCATACGTCGGCATTTCATACTTCGCTCTCAAATACTTTAGCACTGGTATACGTAGAACTCGGATATTTTAGACCTAACATACATTGTACTCGTCGTACACTCCGATATTGGGTAGGTACTTTAGCACTGGAATACGTAGAACTAGGATACTTCAGAACTAACGTACATCGACGTTTCATATTTCGACATACATTAGCGGATTCCTTTTTGACAGAGCGAGCCATATGATCTCGTCTTGGTAACATTTTACATGAAAATGTTTTTGGTGGGATAAATATTTCACCACGCGGTTTAAATCCGCGCGACACAAATAAATAACAATAGGCTTCTGGTTTTTATGTCCTGATGTTCTACATCTCAAGTTGAATAATGAAATTTTGCGTATTTGTCATTAATTAAACCCCTTTCAATAGAATCGGAGTTGTTTTCGCAACCTTAGCATCTATGTAATACCTAATATCTCTTATTTTTATAGCCATGTAATAATTTTGTAGCCTTTTGTTAGTCCTTGCCTTTTATTGTTCTTATTTGACCTCCGATTTTGGGACAGAAAAAAAGTCTGGTGTGAAAAATGTGCCGAGCGTTTGTCACGCATTAAGTAAAGTAGACTGACCCCACAGAAATTGGAGTGGCTGACCCAGACTAGTGGATCAGTAACCCTTCTTTGTTATAGTTACTGTTTTCCTCATATAGGTTTTTTTTTTATTTGAACTATTTTTATGAAACTAATCAGTTTAAATCCGATTTACCTGTCGTTAATTTAGACTATTTTTGTGATTTTTTTTTCTCAAGCTATTTATGTTCTACTGCTGGGCTAAAGCCCCTCTGATTCTCTCTACACATCTCTGTTCTCCGTCTTTTACTTGTAATAAGTACCTTTAGGTACTGACTACAAGTAAAAATAATAACAATAAATTCAAAAGAATAATATAAACCAACTAATATTGAATATTAAATTGGGTTTCTCTCTTCGTAAAATCAAATAAAAATTCCAAGGCGAAATCCCACTAGCTTTCGCCCGCGGCTTCGCCCGCGTGAATTTCCCACGGGAACAGTGCTTTTTCCCGGGATGAAAGGTACTCTATGTCCTTCTCCGTACTTCCAGCTATGTGTATGCAAAATTTCAAGAAGATTGGTTCAGTAGATGAAACGTGAAGAGGTAACAAACAAACAAACAAATCAACAAACAAACAAACAAACTCACTTTCGCATTTATAATATTAGTTCGGATACTCTGAAAGTAAGTCTGAAGGTGCCTGAGGAGCGTGGAGAAAGTAATACTTTTCAGCCAATCGTTTTCAACTGAGAGCTGTCAAATTATAAAAAAAAAACTAGTTCTATTTTCACGTTATTCTATTGAACCATATTCCAACTTCCTATATTTTTTTATAATATAGATTTTTTTATTATTTTTTCAATGATGGAACCAAATGAAAAGAATCGAATAGCTAAATAGTTGGTCGGTCACAGAAAAAAAAATAATGCTGGAAGCTAAAGCCGTAATCCGACCATTTTTTTTTCAAGTTTAGAGTTTTGTTTATGCTACCGTATAATTCACTCATCATTTCTTTAGCTAATTCATGTTTTTACTTTCCTTGTATTCATAATGAAAAGCACAGTGTTTACCTCGGGTGAAAGACTTTTCTAAGTCCCTCGGACTATCGGGACTTAAAGAAGTTACTTTCACCCACTCATTAACAATGTACTAATAAGGTACCAAGTTGAATTTCTACAAATACTGTAAAAGCGAAAGTTTGGATGTTAGTTTTTGAATATGTTTGTTACTCAAAATCTACTTAATGGATTTTTATGAAATTTCATACACGGGTGGAAAAATACCAGGAATAGTACATATTTTTATCCTGAAACTCCCACGGAAGCGAAGCCCAAGGGTACAGGTAGTAATCAATAATAATTGAAACATCATTTATTATGGAGATATCTCAGCCCAGTCATACACACTGTACGAGTACTGACGGGTACCGAGAGGTCGACAGTTGAAGGCGATATGATTGCGGCACCACTTAGCGGCTACTCGCTAATTACATTAAAATATCTTATTGTTTATTGCAGTTTCTCTAGCCCCCCTCAACCCCCCACCTCTAGACCCCTCGGACCTGTGAACGCCTTGACTCACATTCCGTTGCTTGGAAAAAAAAATCCTTTAAGTCTAGACGCCATCGAAAACAGTCTAATTGCTAATTTATTAGACTGTTTACTTTTATTATATTATTGTGTTGATATTTTCAACAATATATCTACATTTCACAGGAGGCAAATCGTCCCAAACTGACTTTTAAAAGTAATTAAAAAAAAAAATTATTACACGACCGTTGCACTACCTAGACGTCACATAGATTATGTATGCTTGTGATATGTAAGGAATCTACGGATATATCTATATCTGGAAAGAATACCACACAGGTTGAAGTTTCATCCATACCATCTGGATAACTGGCTGTCAACCACGGACGACCTAACTGTGGAACTGCGGCGGTGTTCCCGAACCGATACGACATTGGAACCTTCAAAACACGGGTCTACATCTTCTTGAAAGGCCGGCAACACTCTTGTGATACCACTGGTGTTGCAGTAGTCCATGGGCAGTGGTGATCGCTTACCATCAGGTGACCCGCTTGCTCGTTTGCCACCCTATGTTATAAAAAAAAAAGAAATTTAACTAGGAATTACGGTGGAATAAAGAAACTAACATACTATTATTAATGGAAATATTCACATCATTTTTATGGGCAGTTGTGTCAGAAAATACTTCCATATCTTAATAGTATTTTATTATTTTTAAACGTCCTTGAATCACAACTATTTGAAGAAAAGCTAAGAAAATATCGGAACCAAATACATATTCTAAACAAAAATTACATTAATGGAATTGTATAATATGTCTATTTACATAAACATATTTGCATAGAACACACAATTATTATTTACATAGTAATGTATTCGTTTTCTTAAAGTTACAAAAAGGAACAAACAGTCATATCTCGCAAGTTAAAGTCCCGAATAGCATTTTTTACTAGAAACATTAGCGGACATTGCGACATTTCTACAAAAACGGTTCATTTCTCAATGGACGAGTAATATATTTATCTAGTACTGGCAGCCAGTACTAAATAGCCAGTTACTAACTGCAATTCAAAGTTTCAGCCCCGGATAACCTTTTTTTAACTAAACATAACCTAACCATAACCTTTTTTTTAAACTAGCTATTTGTGTCCACTGCTGGTGAAAAGCCTCCCAAGTAGTAACCTTCATGAATGACAATTTGATCCTATCTAATATTATAAATGCAAAAATGAGTTTGTTTGTTTATTCATTTGTTTGTTTGGTACCTCTTCACGCTTCATCTACTGAACCAATCTTCCTGAAATTTGCATACACATAGTTAGAAGTACATAGGGTACCTTTCATCCCGGCAAAAAGCACTGTTCCCTTGAGAAATTCACGCGGGCGAAGCCGCGGGCAAAAGCTAGTAATTAATAAACAACTATATACACAACTTTAGGTTATATGTACAGTCGAGGGCAAATAAAACTGACACCCCTACCTCACTATATCCTATCTCAGTAGGTTCAAGTTTATCTGATCGACTGTACACCGTTATTAATAAAAGTGCATCGTCATTCTCATCTGTTCTATTGATCAATAAATACTTACATACAACAGGGTTAAAAGTCAAATCAAACACTTGATTCTAAATGTCAAAAAACTAATAAAAAAGAAATCAAAAAATGAATTTATTTATCAATCAGACTAAATTACGATAAAGTATTTTTCGAATTTCATAGTTTAATGTATAAAGTCAATTTTCCGACATGATACTAACTTTATGGTTTAGATTTAAGTCTACGCACGACGACCTATGACTATGATTAATCTATATTTTAATGAATTAAAAGTGTAGTCTATCTTTATATTTTAACATTTTATTTACATAGTAAAAGAAGACTTAATTAGTTTATATAGACAACCGGTAACGGTTACATAATTAGGATAAGGTTAGCGCGAAGTTGCGAAAGCCAGAGGCGCAACAGCTTTTATACGCTTTTGTATCGTAATATCACTAGGTTATTCCATTCTTCCGCGTGCGGTGCGCTTTGATGCGCAAGCGCACACTTGCGATTTTTAGGCCGATCTACGAAATAATGACATAGGGCAGCATTTTGGGTTTTTAAAAACTACTACTTTTTTTGATATTTGAAATATTGGTCCGAAATATATACTAAAATTTCAGAAAGTGAAACACAGAATTTTGAGTTTTTTTTTTAGCTGATGGGGGAAATTCATAATTGAATTATATTCCACACATTTAGGGTTATCAAAAAACCTAGTAACTTTAAGGCACCAAAAAAGTAAAAAAAATGTTCCCTTGTGTGAACTACTAGCTTTAGCCAGGAAATTTTTCCACGCAGAACTTATGTTAATATCTCCGGTTCTAAGCTGAGTATCAAGATGAAACCTACGCCAAATTTTAAGTTAGACCTTTAGCAATACAAACGTGTAAACCGCATCAAATTTCATTTAGTAGTTTTTGCGTGATGCGCGTACAAACATTCTAAAACAAACTTTTTGTGTACTATTGGCTCTAGAGGCGTGAATTATTTGTACAGCTCGGAGCTCTTATATAACATAAATTAATAACAATAATTGTTTCAATAAACCAACTTGGTTAACAAGCTTCAATGATCTTAGTGTTATTATGATATGATTTTAATTTTGATTACTTTATGAAGAACCTACATTTGCAAGGCTAGATTCATCGAAGATTGAACACGACTGTAGAGAACTTATTATTAATGATTATTATGATTGAGTAAAATTTAATACTTATTAAAATTATGACACAGTTTGCTTGAACTCATGATTGATGTTATCCAATAATAAATAAAAAAATTGAAGAATCAATTTTTTTACTAACGCCATTTCAAATACCATATCAAGCTTTTAGATTACATAATACATACTCGTACCTAGTTTATAGTTAGTAATACATATCTAGTTAATAAATACCTAATTAATAAACAACATGTGAGATACTACTTTAATTTATTAAAAATAATGTGAATGTTAAATCTTTAAAAAAAAACTAGTACTTAATTACCTACTAGAAATTAAATTAATAAAATTGAAAAACCAATTTCAGAACCATACATACTTCAAAATGGACAGTTCCGCATTTTTTGGAATCTGAAATGTGCGTGCCTTTTCCTCGTCAAACTAGATTGTAAAATTCACAGGTAGGCAAAAGAGGCATGCAAAAAACATATAAAAATAAAGTCTGATATTTTTCTGAAAATATGAAGAAATAAATATTTTTTTATATAATATATAGTTTTTCCAAGTCCTGAGGGAAACAAACGTGCTAATTCATCATACATTTATTTGTATACATATATATATGTGTATATATTCATCAATGACGTCAAAACTTTGGCGGATATCCAGTCCGCCGAGGGCGCCAACTGGTGATTCTCACATTTTTATTATTTTGTTAAAGGTCCAACCGTTGCCCAACTCGTAAATGTCACCGGCTCTCTTAACTTTGATGCTGAACGAATGTTTGCTCTCATCGACCTCCAATATGTCAACATCAATGTCTTATTGACATTTATTTGTTCTTTATCTAGTTCACTGGTAGCTTCTGAATTCAGTTAGTTTGATTCTTTTTAGGGTTCCGTACCTCAAAAGGCAAGTGCGGAACCCTTGTCACTTGGTTGTCCGTCTGTCTGTCAAACTTTTTTTTCTTTGAAATGCTTAAAAGTATATTTCAGCAGTAAAATAATTAAAATTATACGTCAACGCGATCAGGAGATATTACCGTAAATGTTGCGAATTTTTGCATATTTTGCGATTTCAGACAGCAATCAAAACCTATGGGGTACTTCCCGTTGACCTAAAATTATGAAATTTGGCAAAAAGCAAGGTCTAACAGTACTTGTACGTGTACAGGAATAAATCTGAAAATTGTAAATATGTTGTTAGAAGTCCAGAAAAAAGTGTTACAAACTTATAATTTGGAAAAATAATAAATTGGAAGAGACGGCTCTTCCAATTTATTATTTTTCAAAATATCGAAAGTCGCCGCTCCAACGTTTCCTAGCCCTACCACGGTATTAAAGAGTAAAAGGAATGTTAAACATAATGTTATAGTACTTTTTCTGGTAAGAAATGACATTTTGTAAAAATAGGTTTTTCATAGAGCTATAAAAAATAATAATTAAAGAAAGATTTTTTTCTATGTCTATGGCTGTAAGTAACTAATTGAATAATCAGTTCGGGCGAAATGAGGCAGACAGCCACACAACTATTGAGCAACAGTGCGATGGCCTATAATTATCTATATTACGTTTATTACGTGTGTCTGTATGTACAACTGTATCTATTATGCAAGTCTGACCGCGCAGAATAAGTGGAATAAAATTTTAATAAACTGTTTACCGTCTAGTCTGAGATGTTACTTTAACAAGATTGCAATAACAAAAACATAAATTGACAGACTTAAAAGACGTTTAAAATAGCACCTTATAAATTTGTCACGTATACAAATGTAAAAATGTTTGCATAATAATAAAACAATGTATTCATTTAACAAACTTGTTTTCATTTAACAAATATAAAAAAATGACCTCTATACGGCGGTAATAGTAGCGAATAAATGCAATAATTTTAGGTCCTTTCATATTAATCCTTCAACTAGGAAGAGGGTATGCTGTATTGCGTCTATTGTCAAACAATTGTTATCTAAAACTTCGTGATTGAAGGACAACAATCTCGTGCTCTAGAAAAAAAAAAAAAATTTATGATTTATTAAGGGGCTGTTTGAAACTTTATCAGTTATAAAGATGGAAAACTATATTTCGTTTATGAGTATTGGATGTGGAATGTGAAAACGTCACAGGTTTTTTTCTAGAATAGTAGGCAAACGTTGTGGTTGTCCATTGGCAGCGGTGATTACTTACCATCAAGTGACACACTTGCTCGTTTGCTGCCCTATGTTATAAAAAAAAAACGAGAATTTTGCTTGCCTGGTTACCGCAGTCCATGGACACCAGCAACCCTGAAAAGGTCGCTGTCACTATTTTTGGCCAACATTGATGAAAAAAGAAGATTGTTTGAATTCTTACACCATCTCACTTCTAAGATAAGATTGCACTTGAAAATACCTTCTCTATCTAATCGAATGGACTACACTCGATTTGACATACCAATTTATCCGATCATAATCGCTGGCACGGTTGTGTAACAAAAAAGTAGAAAGAAAAAACATCTCGGTTATGAGTCTACTGGATATCATAGGGTAAGCGGGTTTGTCGGTGAAGGCTCCTTGCGAAATTGTGGATTTGTAAGCTGTAGGAATTTATCGGATCTGATTAGTTATATTAGTCATTTCATTTAAATATTCCTTTCAAATACTTTGTTGGCTGGAAGAAATCCTTACTGAGAACTGATTGTACGCCTCTCTTTTTGTTTCACTCTGTTTTGTATTTTTAATGTATGTGCAATAAAGGATTTACAAACAAACTAGTTACTGATCATATCCGCTAGTTAGGCTTTAGATTAACAGGCACTAAATTAAACTAGAAAATTTGAAGATGTAGAATTTAAAAAAAATGTAAATGAATAAATTGATAAAATAATGATTACAAAAATGGAAATAGGTATATTGAATTTCCTTTAAGTATAAAATAAAGCTACTGGATATAATTCCTCTTTATAATTCTAGCTGGAAGAGGAAGGCTGAAAATTAAGCTAAAGAAAAAAACAACAACGCAATGTAGTACTTAGTACCTACTACACGACTGTATAGTAAAAGAATGCAATTAATTTTATCCAAATTAATCCAAATACATTTTTAGATGAATCAATAGTTCTAATCTAGCCATGGGGTCCAAAATCCCACAATTTCTGAAATACTTCAAGGACTTTCTTGTATTGTAATAAATTAGTTAGTAATTATTAATGGTTACAACATTGATGAATTATATGCACTAGACTACCTGTTATCAACGCAGCATTTCGTTCATTACATAACTTATCTCAGAGCGTTACGCCGCCGATGCAACGCGAATGCAATGAGATACAGTTTCCGTGATGTTTACATATATTTAGTTTCCTTGATGTATACATATACGTATATACATATGTTATTTAACGATGTTATCGTGAATGAGAGCCGGAAAAGATTTTAATCCGAGACCAAAGATATATTTACGCTTGTTTTAATGCGGTTGCGTATTATTTCTACATTAAGTTAATTGATCTTATTATTTCTTCTTTATAACTTTAGATACATACATACATATTATCACGCCTTTTTCCCGTGGGAGTAGGCAGAGACTATCGATTTACACTTGCTACAATCCTTACAGATCTCTCTTGCTTCCTCTACACTCATCACTCTCTTCATACATATATACTCTCCGGTTATCGGTGCTTCTAATATCTCCCTTTTTAAGGAGGTCCGCAATCTGGTTGGAGTGCGTTCTTCGAGGTCGACCTTGACCAACTCTTCCATTCACCTCTGCATTATAAATACCTTTCCTCAATCTCTTTTCATCCATCCTCTCAACATGCCCAAACCATCTTAACATTCCTTTAACTTAAGATGGTTTTATATAAGTATAGCCCTTCCCGATTTTATGATTTTTCCATAATCATGTCGCTAGGATTGGTAAGTTGGCATCAAATAGGAGATATGAACTTCCTACTATCATGTAGGAGATATCCACAGGTATTTCTGGTTAGCTTATACTATTTTTTCAGGATCGAAATCCGGGGTACATCTATTTAAGTAACTATACAGAATCACGTCTTTATCCCTTACTGGGCAGACAGAGCTACGAGTTGTGAGATTCGAAGGCCACGCTTAGTTGTATAGTGCTAACATTTCGCCTATGAAAGGAAAAATTTCTAGTTTGATTGATTTTTATCATCTGCGCGGAAAGAGGAGCAGCTGGCACATTCTATGATTTTTCTTCACTCCCAGACCAGCGTGGAAGATAGTACAAGTAACTATACACATCTAAATAACTACAATTGTGCACAAATATATATAATTGGATGCTGCCTGATTGACTGACATATTAATCAATACAAAACCATTATCGTTGACACTTGATTACTAAGAAAGTATTTTAGGAAATTCCACACCTCAGGAGGTGAAAACCGACATTAAAAAAGCTTAACATCCTGTTGAAGTGTGTTCAACTATCTAGTAACGCAATGTTGGAAATAAGCAATAAAATAAAATTACACAATTTCTTCAGAAGCTATCTGAATCCGCGTATTTCCCTCGACCAAGTTAATGAAATAATCGAGCGTCCGGATCGGTGCCCGACATTCAGGTTTCCTTGTATCTTAGCCATTAGAGTCTGTTTCATATTATAGTTCTTATGGTGTCATGTTGGCAGTAAAACTAGTCCTAATCCTATCCTAACTAATATTATAACTGCGAAAGTGAGTTTGTTTGTTGGTTTGTTTGTTTATTTGTTACCTCTTCACGCTTTATCTACTGAACCAATCTTCCTGAAATTTCGCATACACATAGCTGGAAGTACGGAGAAGGACATAGGGTACCTTTACTCCCGGGAAAAAGCACAGTTCCTGTAGGTAATTCACGCGGGCGAAGCCGCGGGCAAAAGCTAGTAATATTATAAAGTAGCTATTTCTGCGGCTTTGTACGAGCCTTGGCTTAAGATGTTCTAAAGTTGAAGTACTTTCATATAGAAATTAGATTCATTCAATTATTATTGTTCATTAATTGCATCTGAGATGCACAAAAATCCAAAAACAAATGTTCTAAAGTTGCCGTTGACAACAATCATAGCTATGAAAAAAACCTAATCGTTAATCTAGAAATTAATAATAACATTATGCCAAAGTAACAATGAGATGAGCACTCCAGGTACTTAAAAAATAACCCTTAAGAGGCTGCTATGCGAAATGATAGTTTGTATGAAAATCACACACAATATACCTAGTTCAGGAGCGGCTTTTGAATATTCACGTCAGTACTTACTACTTACTACCTTTCTTTTGATAATACCTACCTAAATACAGGGTTATCTTGAAACCGTTGGCCAAATTTTCGCAGCAGATTTGGTTGATGAAATTGAGCAGGTTTCCAAAAAAATCTATGTCAGAAAATGATTTTTTTTTTTTTGCTTCCCATACACATTGGTCGATCAGCTGATGGGACTTAGTACGAAAAGTTAAAATTTTATGTTATTCTATTACTATAAATTTCTTTCGGACGAAGTTGTATTCCAAGTACTGAGCACATTGTAAAAAGGACTTTGTTCAAAGTGTATGGGGGCTTGGCTTACTGTGGACAGTTCGTTCAATAAATAATAGTATTATCATTCATCATAATTAATCTCAAATAGACTTTCTGAATATATATTGGAGTATGAATATCTATAATTCAAATATACCATTTTAGTAAGTATTTTTTGCGTTTCCGATACTTAAATCATAGATGTCGGCCTTTACGTGTGTTCTGGGATGCCATTATCTAAAATAATATTACATTTAATTAGTATATTTTTATTCTTTGATGAAAGATTGTATTAATTAGGTATTTTTTACCAAAATATATTAGTTTTATTTATTAAGTACACTCATATCACTTCATATTTATATTTTAGAATGAAGAATTATGTATTTATTTTAATTTTTACTTAAATAATTCAATATTGGTAACACTCTATTCTTGGGCGCGGATTGATTTTGACGTTGACAGTTATTGACAAGTATCCAAGTGTCAATGTCGACCGACGACAACCGGTCAACGTCAAAATCAAGCTACGCTAAAGCTTCGCTAAAGAATCGAGTGTTACCAGGTAAAGAAAAAGCAATATTGATTTTTTTTTAGTAAAAATTAAAATAAATACATAATTCTTCATTAACAATATAAAAATGATGTGATATGAGTGTACTTAATAAATAAAACTAATATATTATGCTAAAAATATACCTAATTAATCCAATCTTTCATCAAAGAATAAAAATATACTACTTAAATGTAATATTATTTTAGATAATGGCATCCCAGAACACACGTGAAGGCCGACATATTTAACTTGAGTATCGGAAACGCATAAAATACTTACTAAATGGTATATTTTACTTATAGATATTCATACTCCAATATATATTCAGAAAATCTATTTGACATTAATTATGATGAATGATAATACTATTATTTATTGAACGAAATGTCCGCAGTAAGCCGGCGATGAACAATGTCTTTTGGCCAGTAGTTACAAAATAACCCTGTATAATATAATGACATGATGTTAATTTATTTATAACATATTTGCTCGTAAAATGTCACTTATTTTACCAATTTCAATATTGCTTTGTATCTCATTACGCACTTGTGCGTTATTGTAAAGTTATACGCACGCTTCGTCTAAAAACGAACGATACTTTTTTAAATCTTAGCAAATAGTTTTTATGTCAGAAAAGTGGTGAACATTTTATGAATAAAATTAACTTTAGGACATAAAATAAATAAAAATTTAATTCGTTAAAAATTAATTTTGACAATAAATTACAACCATTTATCTGTAACAAAACACAAAAACGTTAATTAACTTTATTAGTAAAACTGGCTGGTTTTTGTGCGTTTGCCTAAAAAAAAAGCGCTGATGCGCGCGTATATTCCGCGCGCTTTTTCTTTGGTATTGTCGTTTACCGAGTTTTATGTAAATATTTCTATATTTGACCGAGCGAGCGAAGCGAGCGAGGGCTATAATTCAAGTTGTTCTATATTTGACCGAGCGAGCGAAGCGAGGGCTATAATTCAAGTTGGAGCGAAAAACACATTGTTTGTATGTATGTATGTATGTTTGTTCCGCGATAACTCTCGAACCGTTGTTCCGATTTTGATGAAAGTTGGAATATATGTAGGGATGGTTAATAGAATTTTCAAGTTCGTTGGGCATCAAAATCGGTCCAGCCGTTTTTGAGATATTTAATTTTTTGCGAAAATAAATATTGTATTTTAATAGTCGCGAGGTCTACGTTCGCAGCGAACGACTAGTTATGTTATAAAACGTCGTATGATATACGTGCGCTTTGAAAATTACAGCCTCTGCTTTCTTGTAGCAATAGCAATATCGCCTCGGCTGTAATTTTCAACTTACCGCACTTATATCATAATGTACTATTATGTAAGTTACCTCACCACATAAAATAAATAAATAGCTCGATGATGTCCACAATAAATTAATTGACGGATTGGTAACTGGAGAGATTTATACCGTGAAATTAACATACTAGGCAGATTAATGTAAATTTCCAAGGTATACCTAGTTTGTGCGTTGCGATGTCACACCCAGTTTAAATTGCCATAGTTACACGTGCATATGTAGCTTATAATTTAAGACGATTAATAAATAATCCTAACTAATATTATAAATGCGAAAGTGAGTTTGTTTGTTTATTTATTTATTTGTTTTTTTGTTACCTGTTCACGCTTTAACTTCTTGAAATTTTGCATACATATAGTTAGAAGTACTGAGAAGGACATACGTTACCTTTAATCCCGGGAAAAAGCACTGTACCCGTGGGAAATTCACGCGGGCGAAGCCGCAGGTAATAGCTAGTTTTTCTATATAATATAAGCAACATCCTACAACACTCCACGCAAAAACAAAAATTACCAGTGCTTCTTTACCAGTTTGTCGCTCTATCTTACATCTATTATGTTAGTTATCGTTACCAAATATAAGATACAGGGCAACCTTGGGTAGCCCAGTGAATGTTTTGTCAAGAAAACAGGGTTTTACCGCTTTCGTTATAAACCAGTCCAGCGGCTAACAGCTGTATCCTTAAATTCAATGTAATAGCTAGAAACCTACACACACATAAGTAGTTCCTAGACTGGTTTCATGATTTTATGAATAATAGATAGGTACTGATATCTTTTAGTACCTATACATTTTAACCAACGACACAAATAGAGGGGTGATATAAGTTTCACGTGTCTGTGCATTGTGTGTTTCTGTATCAGTTTCATCGAGTTCCCAAACTGATGAACTGATTTGGATGTAGTATTTGTTGAAGGTTTGCCAGAGAGCTACGGAGCCCAGCATTATTGGTGTCAGAGATGGGTTTACGCCGCCGGGAAGAAACGTTTTCCGCCCGTTTATTCCTGAGCGACAGCCCAGATGGGCTGTCGCTCAGGAATAAACGGGATCCGTTGGTGTCAAATTTGTCAATCTAGTAAGAAACACTAAACTGCTCTCTATGGCGAAAATCGTTGATGTGGCAAAAAGGCAGCTATTGGCTAAAGTGGGACTGGGCGGGTCACATTTGTAGCATGCACCCGGAGATATGGACTCAAATTTTAACCAACTGGGTTCCAATCGATGGAAGGTGAAAATAGAGGAAGACCAAAGAGATAGAGATACGTGGAGGAAGTTAAGGGAGGCTTTTACCTGGCAGTGGTACACAAATAGCTAGGATTTTTTTATAAGGTCTTAGTTGTGTTCTTGACCATGATTGAAGGAAATCGGTGTAGCCGTTTAGAAATAATCAGTATTTTTTTCTTTAATATCAGGGGTTTTTGTAAATTTGTAATTTATATTATCTATAAACATTTTTTTTCTAATCTATCACGTCCCACTGGCAAAGGTCTCCATGTAAATATATAAATGCTAATCCTAATCCTAACTAATATTATAAATGCGAAAGTGAGTTTGTTTGTTTGTTGGTTTGTTTGTTTGTTTGTTACCTCTTCACGCTTTATCTACTAAACCAATCTTCCTGAAATTTCGCATACACATAGCTGGAAGTACGGAGAAGGACATAGGGTACCTTTCATCCCGGGAAAAAGCACTGTTCCCGTGGGAAATTCACGCGAGCGAAGCCGCGGGCGAAAGCTAGTATTTAATAATTTAAATTGAAAATCGAACACTTATTTCAACTGTTTTCCTATAATAAAAAAAATTTGACATGTTGTCTTATTCTTCGAAATTCTACGGGAAAAGGCTTTAATTAAATATTTCAACAAAACACACACAAAAAATAACAGACAAAAAACTTGTTAAACCCCACCACATCACCACAACCTACGATACTTCTTATCTCAACAAATATTGTACAAAATGGCATTGTATACATTTCGAAACAATTTAGAAACATTTTGTGTAACGTTCCGTTTTTTCATAATTGCGTGTTTCCTGTAGTGTCGTGTTATCTTCCTAACGAATCCACTGCCATTCTTTGATGACTGCTCTATACCATCGCCGATTGTAGACGATTGTGTCGTAGAATTGCTGTTTTTACTGTACACAAAAACGTTTTTTTATTAAATAAATATTTAATAAATCTGCAATCGGCGATGGTGTAAAAGCAGCCAATCTTTTTCATTTTTAATTAAGTTTAGTTTCGAAGAAATTAGTTATCTATAGGCTTGACAAATAAATTGGGTTTGCTATGGCGCCTAAAACTATGCAATGGTTTGTATATTTAGGTATTGAATAAAGAATATACATATTCAGGTCATTGTATCAACCTGATTAGTGATGTGAGAGGTTTTCAACTCAATTCGTAATCTGATTAGAAGTCACTAAACCAGTGTGAACTAGATTTAGTGACTGCGGCCTGATTAATTGCATAATGAATGAGGCGTTGGCGATTGTTTTTAAAGATTTTTTTTTATTTTTAACTTCGTGTTGTTTCTGTGTAACATGTATATCTACATTTATTAAAGTAGGTAAAATATATTACACTAAAGACGCCCCACATTTTTTTTCTTAAATATCTATTATGCATGTACAGACATAGACCAGTTATACTTTTATTATTTGTATTGATACCTATATGTCTTCAAGTAAAGGATTTCTAATCAGATCTACTATACAAATGTGAAAATCGCATCAAATATTTTTCAGTAGTTTTTGCTTTATACAATTAAAAATACACAGACAGATAGACAATTCTAAAAATAAAAAATTGCCTTATATTATCCCTAATAGGGACAACTCACACATTTATAAAAATCTCTCTATCTGCATCTACAAATATATGCATATATCAGTAACCATTTAATTATGTATATAGACTAGCATGTGCCCGCGACTTTGTTCCCATGGGAATTTTGGGAAATCTTTTCTTTGTGCTA
Organism: Ephestia elutella; assembly: GCA_018467065.1. Lineage (NCBI taxonomy): Eukaryota > Metazoa > Arthropoda > Insecta > Lepidoptera > Pyralidae > Ephestia > Ephestia elutella. Next base: position 12,853,368 of record CM031570.1, on the reverse strand, counting down.
TCCTATACTCTCTAAGGATTCTACATGCCAAATTTCAGCTTCCTACACCCAGTAGTTTTGCCTGTGCATAGTCTGTTAATAACTCAGTCAGTAATGGAAGAATTTTGTATTATCGATTTACTAAAAAGGTTTTAATTTTGCTAACCTACCTCATTGTCTAATTGTATATCACGATTGTAGGATATTCTCAACTTTGTCAGAAGAACTATAAATAAAATACACCTACATTATCTATTCAATATATATTAAGGTCACCTGAATATCACCCACGCTGTTACATGCTTATGCATAAATTATACAATATTTTCTAGGTTATGTCTAAATATTCTAGACCTAAATACGTTATTCTATTGTCGTCGGTATATGCAACCTGTATAATTATACACATTATATTATAGGATGGATGGATTATAAAGGGAGATGTCGTCAAGGAGGATATGCGTGCCAATGGTCTCACAACTAGAGATGCCGAAGATCGTTTGAAGTGGAGAAGAAAAAGTAGGAAAGCGGACCCTGGGCTCCGACGCGTACGCTGAGGATGCAACCGGGAAAGCGCTCAGGGAGCCAATTCTCACGCAATCGTAAAAAGTTCACGTTCGTAAAAAAGTTCGAAATTCGATTTTTTTTCGAAGGCAACACATTTTGCGTATTCTCAGAACTTCACAATCGAAATATTTCGATCGAACATCATTCGAACGCAACGAGTGGTACTGACCAATCGAAATAACTCGTATTCGAACTTCAGCTGATAAAATGAGTTTATTTAAGGTTATGTGGGATAAGTTAAGTTTGATTTTGGCGATTTATTTGTTGAAGTTTTGAAATCATTTGATGAAAATGAATTAAGAGGAGTTCAAAGTCGCCTTTTTCGGGAATTTGGTTGACGAACATGTAAACTTCCCACTTTTTAACTTGGGGTTTCCACCAAATGAATTAAGTGGAGATTTTCTCGACACTGGCATATTTTTTTATCCATTCCCTTCAACGTAACAAAACTATAAAATAATAGGGTAAATATTAAATACGACCAAACTTCGATCACTGACATTGACACGAAACAACTTTTTAATACGTTCCTTATTTTTCAACACAACTTAGGAAATATTCCAAATTTTACTTTTTTAAACGTTTTGAAACCGTTATTAATTAAATATTATTTTTTTAGCTTCGTAAATTTCGGGATTTTGTGAAAATCACAAATTATTAGGTAAAAATTACAATCTTGTTCCAAGCGTTTTTAAAAACGACGTAATGAAATGTAATAAATTGTCTATGGTACGTTCCATTTGACAGTTCGAGTGGTAATTGTTCTATCGTGCCCCAGAATACAAAATATAGGAAACGTACGAACTTTATAGTAGAAACGACATCTTCGAATAGAAACTACCACACGGAAAAAGTTCTATTACTTGAGAATCGGCCCCCAGATGAGAGATAGAAGTGACAAGAGGGCTGGCTGCTTTTTCGCACAAAGGATTGGCATCGCTATCTAATGCGGGAATGCAGCCATTCTTTGCTCTCTGCCTAACGGGCATTCATTCAATTTCTTATTTAATTTTAGTTTCGCATTTTTTTGTTACTTAGCTAAAAGAATTAACAAGGGTTTTACTAATTTTGTATGTGTGTATTTAGGTTAAGGAGTTTTTTTATGGTTTGTATTAATTAATAAAGGATTATTTTTTAGAAGAGAAAGAAAAGAGTGATGAATGTAGAGGAAGCAAGAGAGATCTGTAAGGATCTCTCTAGCAGCAAATGGAAATAGCTAGTCTCTGCCTACCCCCACGGGAAAAAGGCGTGATAATATGTAGGTATGTATTTCGAAGAAATACATTTTTTTAAATCAAATTTATTTAATCAAATGTTTACAAAAATTATATAACTAAGGACAATTATTTTAAAATAAAAAAGAACTTAAACTACCTTAAACACTAATACTACCTATAAATAAACATTATAAATTAAAAATCAAATTCTAAATTAGGTGTCCTAAATAAATTAGTAAATTTTAACAAAAATTTTGTTTAGTTTCTTGTCTGTCTGCAATCAAAGCCTACAACTTTGTGTGCTGCTCAATATTACGGCCTAAGGCTGGTAACACCGAACTGGATGCGGGAATACGATGCGGTGGAAGGAAAGACTTCCATCTTTGCGAGTCTATCTTCGCTCACCTACGAGTAAAACACGGTCGATACAATTTATGTAAAAGGAAATACAGTTCTTCTTCATTCAGCGCCTATATATTTACAGTTCGAAACACATTACCCAGGCTTCAGCGCCAACACTTCATAGTCCTTCGAGCCGGATTCTCATAAACTTGCGAAACACAAACCTCAGGTATTTGTGTTAATTACAAAAACATCACTTAGACGAAGCTCAGTCAATTAGTACACCATAAAGCTGGTAATTTTATGTATATTTATGGAAGCTTATGAAATTTGAAACATTGTAAATTTAAAGTTAGAATAAAAACGTTATTGCTACTTGACCAGTAATTTTCTATTCTTACATGAGTTGGATCTATTATCAGTCATCATCATACTATCATAATCCTAATCCTAACTAATATTATAAATGCGAAAGTGAGTTTGTTTGTTGGTTTGTTTGTTTGTTACCTCTTCACGCTTTATCTACTGAACCAATCTTCCTGAAATTTCGCATACACATAGCTGGAAGTACGGAGACGGACATATGGTACCTTTCATCAAGGGAAAAAGCACTGTTCCCGTGGGAAATTCACGCGGGCGAAGCCGCGGGCGAAAGCTAGTCATATTATAAAGAAGAAGTGTTTGCAAGTTTGCGAGTTTATTTGTAGGTAATCTTAGAAACTACTGAACCGATTTCAAAAATTCTTTCACCAATAGAATTTACATTATACCTGACTAGCTTTTGCCCGCGGCTTCGCCCGCGTGAATTTCTCTTCCCTCGGGAACAGTGCCTTTTCCCGGGATGAAAGATACCCTATGTCCTTCTCGGTACTTCTAACTATATGTATGCGAAATTTCAGGAAGATAGGTTCAGTAGATGAAGCGTGAAGAGGTAACAAACAAACAAACAAACAAATAAACAAACCAACAAACAAACTCACTTTCACATTTATAATATTAGTTAGGATTAAAATTGGCAACAGTTTATGTACCTCCCGTTCGAAGCCGGGGCGGAGCGCTAGTATACAATATAATTATCTCACACCGAGAGCCATAATCTAGATTACTGTATCACTGTGTCACCTTTTATATTTTTTCTTAGAAATATGAAGCAATACGAACAGACGTCGTATTGCTTCATATTTTGATGATACAGTTCCCTAACTTACCTTACAGAATCACGTCTTTATCCCTTACACGGTAGACAGAGTCATGAGTCGTGAGACTTGAAGGCCACGCACGCAAGTGTTGTTATTTGTGGAATTGAGATGCAAATATAGTGACAGGTTGCTAGCCCAAACATAACATGGTTTATTATATTATATTTGTTTCTTATATTTTATTTTTGACTGTACACAATCTATAGTGTATGTATAAAGTTAATAAATAGCCCCTCTGGCATGTTAGGCGACCAAAACTGTTTCATGAGTTTCTTTCGGCATTTCTTCTCAGCAGTGGTCGTTCTGAATTGCTAGTAGTTTGTAGCTTTGAGACATAATATATTATGATTAAATAATTAGTTTTCGACGCGAAAAAGAGCCTTCTTTGAAGTCCAAGTTTCGATAAATAATTTTTGATTTTATTTGCCCATCCTAGCAAGAATACCAATTTAAAAACCCCATTCTTTTGATTGACATCTACAATATGGCAATATAATCCCAACTAATATTATAAATGCAAAAGTGAGTTTGTTTATTTGTTTGTTACCTCTTCAAGCTTCATCTACTAAACCAATCTTCCTGAAATTTCGCATACACATAGTTAGAAGTACTGAAAAGGACAAAGAGTACCTTTCATCCCAAAAAAAGCACTATTTCCGTGGAAATTTCACGCGGGCGAAGCCGCGAGCAAAGCTAGTCTAAATATAAATTTAAAAAGTATCTTTTTTATACAAACTTTCAATTTCTTCGGGGGTTGATTAACCTATGTGTGTCCTTGGGTCTTCAACTATTCATACCAAATTGCATCAAAATCGGTACAGGAACTTAGCCGTGAATGCGTTACAATCAGACAAACAAAATTTACGATACTTCGTATAATGTATTCAAAATATTTGTATCTAGAACAGGTTTCAACTTTGCTAATTCATTTAAAGAGTATTTTTTTCCCAAAATTCCCATTGGAATGATACCCGGAACGCATATAAAGTTTAAATAAACATCGTATAATGATGTATACCCATGAATCTAATATAATAAAAAATACTACTGCAATATAGTACTTTATCAAAGTGTACACGCGTAATTTGAATATCTGCGGTATAAAAGACATCAACGAGCGATCATTATTTTGGCTCATCTTTCAAACTTATATATGTTGTTTGTTTGCGTATACGAATATTAAAAAGAAAAAAAAGGAAAAAAAAAGTCTCCTTAAAAAAGAAGATATTAGGAGCACCCATAACTGAAAAGCATGTATAAAGAGAGTGATGAGTGTAGAGGAAGCAAGAGAGATCTGCGTAAGGATCGTAGCAAGTGGAAATCGCTAGTCTCTGCCTACCCCTACGGGAAAAAAGGCGTGATAATATGTATGTATGTATACGAATATTATAATGATAGTGAAAACATAAATTTACGCGGGAGAAGCCGAGGGCACAAGCTAGTTAGATATATAATCTGAAATTTGTTTTTATCCATTACGGATGTATTTGCGGATTATGTTTGATTTATCCATTCCCTGTGTCTGATAGATCTTTTAAACTAAATGACTGATTTTGATATGGTTTTCGTTGTCAATTAGATTATTTTATCCGGATAGTTTAGATATAGGAGTAGAGAGATGGAGTTTGTTGCGTCGCCTCTTCTCCACTTGCGCTTTGGAGGCGGTGGTAACCTTAGCTTCAAGTAATTTTATGACGTCAACTAACTAAAAAACAAGAATGTGACGATTTATAAGTGCTTTTTTTAAGCCTATATGAATAAAAATAATTGACTTTGACTATAATACATACCAGTGCGAAGCAGGGGCGGGTCGCTAGTGACAAATTATATTTGAAAGGATAGACTGCTTCTAAGTAAGCTCGCTACACCCTAGACCTCATCTCTGTCCTCGGGCAAGATTGTCGTCAAGAGCAAACCCATCTTTAATAAAAAATAAAAAAAAGATTTGATAAATTTGATAACCTCCGTGTTTTAAAACATTAAAAAGGTTAATTTAGTCATATACTGCAGTTATACTAAATGTTAACGTAAGTATAACAAGGATAACATTATACTGTTCTAATTTTAAAACAGACTTCTTGGTTTTAGTTGCAGCAGCCTTGGCACCTTCTAATGTTTTAACGGAGGTCGTCATATTTAATTAAGTCTTTTGTTTTTGACTCACTTTACAAAAGGAGGTTTCTAATTTAATTGTATTTTAATGTGTACACGCCTCGGTTTCTTGAAAAGGGACGGAAGTATGTAACAGGAAGAATATCGGAAGGTAGAGTTATATGATTTGAAAAATGAGAGCTCGCGGTTGTAGAGTTAGCCGTTAGATGTTACATATCATATTTATGTGATTACTGTAAGGCTCAATTTTTGATGATACCAATTAATTATTTTGATTTGTAGTAAATATTGGAGTAAGCACATGATTTGCGTATAAATGAGGTTTAAGTTTTAATCTCACGTGGTATGTCATAAAACTCTTGAGTATATAAACCCTTTAAAGTTGAAGTTAAAAGAAAAATTTGAAATGTTTTTTTTTCTATGTGATGATATAAACCAATTTGATTAAGGAAAGATCATGTTCATCGACTGCTATTTCTTTATGATGTACTGATGTTGAAGGATCGAAACAAGAAGAGACTTAAGGGTCTCAGTTTTATTCGGTTTTCCGGTTTTCCCAGGGAAAAAGCAATTCATGTAATTTTAAATTGAATTTAAACCGGCGAGCATTTATGAAAAGTAATAAGTGTAGAGGAAGCGAGAGAGATCTGTAAGGCTCGTAGCAAGTGGAAATCAATAGTCTCTGCCTATTCCCACGGGAAAAAAGGCGTGATAAAATGTATGTATGTATTTATTTGATTGAAAATAATGGAACATTAACGTTAAATATACAGAAAATATCCTGTTATTAGTAACTTTAGCAAACCGTAATTAAAAACACGTTCATGTATGTTTAAATGATGGAAGTTTGGAAATTATAACCACCGTTATCCGGGTGCTTGCTTCTGTTACAAATTCACATATCATTTATACAACTCACAGGATGTTTTTTAGGGGAAGGGCATTTTCAAAAGCCTGAACTCTTATCAATCCTAACTAATATTATAAATGCGAAAGTGAGTTTGCTTTGTTGTTTATTTTATGTTTGTTACCTCTACGATTTATCTACTGAACTCTTCCTGAAATTTCGCATAAATACACATAGGGTACCTTTCCTCCCGGGAAAAAGCACAGTTCCCATGGGAAATTCACGAGGGCGAAGCCGCGGGCGAAAGCTAGTAAAAATAATTTGTAATGAAGGGATACTTGTAATTCATCATCATAATTTCACAAAAAAGTCCACTGCTGGAATTCAGCGGCTGCATTCTAAATAAATTAAATAGTATTTTTGAAAGGTTTTTCAAAATTTTCTGGAAATAAATAAAGGATCTTCTAGAAAACATCACTAAATGATATATTTGTAACTGCTAAATTAGACTTCTGAACTGATTACACTTTTTGCTTTTTATTTGATTTCAAAACTGCCAAAATAAATTAAAAAAATATTTCTTTTTTCAAGAGTAGTAACGCTATTAAATTATCATTGTAAAAAAATGCTAATTAACGCTCATTGAACAAGGGCCCAAGGCGAAGGGATTTCGCAAAGGGGTGACATTGCTTCAACATTTCAATTTCAAAATTGTACACGAAAATGTTAATTCAGCATTGCAAGTACATGTTCATCCTTACTACGACACACATCTAAGAGTCAATAAGTCAAAGAAGAAGGTTGCAACCTCAACCCACCAGGATTGGGTTACGTCATTGGAGTGAACTTAGCATGTGTATAAGTCCCCACCACTTCCCCCTCTTGAGTGGTCGTCTGTCTGTGCTGTTGGAGAAGCCAGTACTGTTCTTGTCACGATGTTGGCAGCACGCACGCTTGTCGTTTTTCTAATTGTCGGAGTTGCGATTGCGACGCCCCCACATGTGCGCAGACGGCGGCAACTGCCCGATGATAACACGCTTCAGCCGATTGAGGTATGTCCGATCTGTTTGCGTTTTGATGCGTGATTTTGCACTGTGATTCTTCTGAGTCGCTATTTTGAAGATTAAAAGTTAGTTTTGAAATATTTCTGTGGAATTGTATATTTAACTTTTCGTTGACCTATATTTGTAGTGTTGCTATTTTGAAGACTAAGTTTAATCGCAGTGTATTTTAAGTGAGTTGTTGTATGCGTCACTTAGTAAATTGACTGAAAAACATAGGTTTTCAAGATTTTTCGCCATGAAATTATGTAACATAAGAGATGATGTATTTACAGTGAACGTGCAATGACTCGCATGTTTTGTCTAGTTTACGTGAAATATGTATCTTTGTGTTAAGTGCGTATCCATTACGCGTGTAGATTACGTGAAGAAACTGTTCTTTATTTTGAAGCGCGCAATGGATGCTGACTTTATCATTTTGGTCCATGTAAACGAGGCAACTGTTTGATGGTATCAGATAAGTTTTGGATTGCATTAGTGACTTGTTATTGGCCAATAGGTTAGTTGTTTTATTACGGAAATTCTGAATAATATGTACATTCTCTTATCAGTTTAAATCATTTTTGATTTACGCATGTTCCATCAGAAATACTAAATCTTTTATGAAAATACATGAACTTATCTGGTAACATACTTTTATTTACGCATCAAAAGATCGCATCTTAATTTACTACTTATAGTTATTCACAGATCATACATAACCGTATGCCCATAGATATCTTTATTAAAAAAAAATAGATATGCATTTTCGATGATGCGCTTTGAAATAGAGTCAATTTGGCTAACCTCAAGTCTCAATTATGTCAGTATATTAGTTTTTTTACACAGTTCTTGTTATTTAGATGTAAAAAAACCCTTCTATTGAAAAAACATTGAGGCGCGATTTTTTTTAATGTTAATTAAAATCGACACCCGACACATTAACCTCGAGCTTCTTAATAAGATGTTTTCCGTCAAATACAGGTTAATAAGTGTTACGTCTGATCTGTGACTGACTGTACAGGCTGTTCAAAAGGAGAGCATATCAGATTACGCAGTATTAATGCAACGTCCAGTCATGTGCCCTTCGTGTTGAAACTACCTTCTTATTCTTGATATCATAATGTTGGTTAACAACCAAAGTGCGACATTATGTAAATCTCTTCGTATGTCCATAAACTTGACACATTTTTTGATAAACCAACCCAACAACTCGTTTTATAATAATATTTGGCAGATTTTACATATTTCATAATGTTTTGTCTAAGTTTTAGCTGAAATTACGAAATTATATTCAAAACCTTCTTGATTAGAACATTTCAATGATGGGTAACACATTCATGTGAAAAGCTGTAAAAGCACCGCTGAACTCATTTACGTGTAAACATAATTCTACGAAAGATGGCTAATAACAGTATTATATAATCAACATATGTATTTTTGTTTCTTAATGTATAAACAATGACATTCATCTATTGTTATAATAAATGGAATATTATAAATTAATAGTTTCAAATATGCAAATGATTGCATACTTGAAACCATTAATTTAAACTTTTTTTATTTTTAAATGTCAAACAAAGGAACATAGTAACAAACTAGACAGCGTTACCTACTTAATAATCATAATCACTATACTTACAGTTACGAATTTTTTGTAAAGAAAAAAAAAGTACCATAGAGTCGGAAGATCGTTTATAAAAGACACGAATCTCATTAACCAAGTCAGAAAGATGTATGATTAGAAACTGAAATAATTATTATTAATATTATGTAACATACATTACTTGGAATTGATGTCAAAAAAGTTTCAATCTTATTTAAATAATTTGCACTATCGGAAAAAATATTGTGTTTTTCATAGAAACTTTCATTATCGATTCCATCTCCTAGCTTTAGTAATCTACATTTAACTGGGGAAGAGACATTTTGGGGAAGGGGTCATTTTGATACAAGAGGATATTTTGTGAAAGGGATATTATGGACCTTAACGTTGCCCTTGGGTCTTCAACTATTTCCATACAAAATTTTATTAAAATCAGTTGCTGCTTAGCCAGAAACTTTTGCATATAATGGTTACAAATGCAAAAAGTTAAAAAAAAAATTTCCAAAAATATTAGACACTAATTAATGATTATAAATTCCAATGATTCACCGATCATCACCCACTAACCTTATGACACCTCATTACTTTATCATCCATTTGCAAATAGACCTATAATAATGGTCAAAACTGAACTTCACTTTCGTCGAAGTCAGTTACGTAAACCACTCGGCCCGGAGATAATCCGTGACGTAATATTATAATTCTATTTATGTCTGTCGGACCTGGTCAAACTAACGCTGATATATTTGAAAATTAGAATTATATATTTCATTTCCCCTTACTTCTTCAGGACCTCATTATTTGTAGGCATCTTTGCATAGGTCAGAATTTTTGACATACAACTTTTTAACTTCTATTTATGATATTCATTATAATTATTCAATCACTTACTTATTATCATTTACGAATTTTACCTATCAAAACACAATTGGATTTTATTATTAAAACCAATTTTTTATATGATTGATTTATCGGAAATACAACTTGGTACAGTAAAATTATTTATAGACCTTGCTCTTAAAATTTAAATTCTTCTTTTTAATTTATTCAAGTAACTACGTGTTATATATTATTTGTTAATTTATGTCAAAACTTTAAAATTGTGTCAATATTTAAGATTGACATTGAACGATAACGTCGCTCGAATCCACGTGCTAATTATCAAAAGACTTTCCGAATGGCAAATTAACAACTTTGAATGTCAATGGCTGATTCTGACTGGTAAATAAACATTTCATAATATTTCATTCTAATGTGATTAGGTATAATGAAGGCTGCATTCTAACCTCGCCTAAAAGTCTGAATGAAAAAAAGGATAAACTTTTGATTCCAATTGAAATGTGTCGGACTCTATTGAAAAATGTTTTTCTTTTTGCTTTCGGTAAAGGGACTACACACAGTCTACTAGACTGATCTGTTTTCTAGTGTGTATGACTATTGCCGCTAATAATCGTCGGAAAGTCATGACGAATGCTTTAAGGTAACACAATTAAAATCTGACACAATAGTTGCACACTTGATAAGTAAGAAAGTAGTTTATAGCTTTTTGTATTTTAAAAATTAATGTGATATGTGTACTTCTAATTTCTAAATGAGTGATTCTAATTTTGATCTTTTTTCTTAGAATTAACTAGCAAGGACCCGGGACTTTTTTCCCGAGGGAATTTCTGGAAATCCTCTCTTAGTGCAAAAACACTCCCTTAGGAACCAGCTTCCTACGCCCAGTAGTTTTGGCTGTGCGTTGTCTGTCAGTCACTCAGTCAGTCAGTAATGGAAGTATTTTATACAAAAAAGTAACAAGCTAATTATTTAAAAATAAAAAACACGACTGACATCTTACATAGCCTATGTCATTCGGGCTAATGCAAGGAATCTAACAATACCTCTCACATCAAAATCTGTTAAGCCGTTCAGGACTTATGGTGGAATAAAGAAATTACATACATACATACATGAACCCTGAAAACATAACACTCCTTTTTTGGTCAGTCGTGTAAAAACCGCGAGCCCCTTTTTAGAACTACAATAACAAGCTGGCCGCTCTTACACACTACAAAAATAGTGTGAGTGTCCTACTTTTATGATTTTATATATATTGATTAAACATAATCTCTTGTCAATCAATAAAATGAGACAAACAAAAACACACAGATTGACATCGCCAGTCGCCATTCACCAGCCGGCGGATCTGTCGCAACATTATGTAAATGTCAGACGTCCATGCGTGCGTTTTGTTTTCAAAATATTCCATAAGTGTTATTTTTGTTTGCCTTCTGATCTGCTGATACAGTACCACGTCTCTATTCCTTACGGGGTTGACAGAGCCAATAGTCGTGAGACTCATGAGAAAAGTAGTGAGAATTTTCGATACCAGAGCGTACAAGATTGATATTGAATATATCATATAATTCAGTACTTGTGTAAATGTGTCAATCAGGTACTAATCTAAAGCCTTTTAGTCAATATCCAATAGACGAATCAAGAGAAGAAGCAAGCACATAAAAACTTCGCAGATGTTTGTAACTTGTTTATTCCAAAACCTATGAGGGTTTTGGAAAAACATGTTACAAACATCTGCATTTATTGCATCTGCGTTTACTAACATGTGCCCGCTACTTCGTTACCGTAGAGATTTCGGGAATTCTCTTAGTGCTTCTCTACATACCCTAAGGAAACACACATGCCAAATTTTAGTTTTGACATTTGAATTGACAACTGATGACAGTATTCTACTATCTGACAGACCTCATTAGCCAGTAGCGCCAGCTAGTGAGCTGAAAAACGATAATCTACATTGAGACACTAAATCTACATTTATAATATAAATTTATAATCTATACATATAATAAAACAGTAAAAATATTTTGTCTGTACAATTTGTATTTTTGACTGAAATGGATAGAGGGACACTTAAAAAGAATAATAGAAAGCAAAAAATATTTTTTGGAATTTCTTGTCTGTCTGTCTGTCTGTATGTATGTACGCGTTTCACCCAAAAACTACTGGACGGATTTGAATAAAACTTTTTTTGTTGTATAGCTATTAAGTCTGGGCAACATATAGGCTATAATTGATTTTGAAAACTGGAACACCTGATGAAGAACCATAACAGAACAGCTAAACTATAAGAAATATGGAAATGGTACCTTTGCAAAAGTTTATCAATCTGACGAGCATTTTCTGTTGACGTATAAAAATCGAAGATCAGAAACATCTGATGAAGAACTCCAAGAGACCAGCTACACTACAACATATATGGAAATGGCTACTTAGCAAAAGTCGTTCAACCTGATGAGCATTTTCTGTTGACGTATAAAAATCGAAGATCAGAAACATCTGATGAAGAACTCCAAGAGACCAGCTACACTATAACATATATGGAAATGGCGCCTTAGCAAAAGTCGTTCAACCTGATGAGCATTTTCTGCTGACGTATAAAAATTGACGATCTGGAACATCTGATGAAGAACTCCAAGAGTTCAGCTACACTATAAGATATATGGAAATGGCGCCTTAGTGAAAATCGTTCAACCTGATGAGCATTTTCTGCTGAACTACAGTTAGGAACACAAAAAGATTTTTCACCTAAGCTAAACTCACGCGGGCGAAGCCGCGTACAACAGCTAGTCTATATCTAAATTTATAAATAGTAGAATCTGCCCCTCGGCATGAGAAAACGCATTCTTCAGATACGCGCGTGTTATAATATAATAATTAATGTAATCATATTTCCGCAAATATGAGTTAAAAACAAAAACAAACAGTTATCTTAAATTCTCGAGGCTCTGTCTACCCCACGAGGGATAAAGACGTGATTATGTATCTGTATATAATTTCGGTTTAATTTAATACGTAGTAGTTAAATTTTAAGATAACTGTTTGTTTTTAACTCATTTTTTAGGACATATGATTACATTAACTACTATATTATATAACAAATCCATGCGTTTTTATTTTAATTGTTATTGGGTGATTATCAATCATTAAAAATTCCGGTGGGGCAAAACACGCCCTCAGGGAAGACTTCAAATGCGCTGGGCGGATGATGTTAAAAGAACAGCAGGTGTGAAATGAACAGAGATTGCCCAAGGCCGGGAGAAGTGGCATAAGATGAAGGAGGCCTACACCCATAGGGTTGAAAAGGTCTGAAGAGAGAGAGTAACATTTCGGAGTCGGATAGGTCATCTACATTGATACTTACTTATTATTCATAATCATTACTTAACTAACTTGACGTTACTAGGTAATTTATGTAATTACCGAACAATGACTTGAAAAATTGATAGTTAAAATATTCATTGCTTATTTCATAAAAGGCATTTTGCTATTTAGCATTACATTTTAAGTTACCTGAATTGAACGAAACAATTTGATAATTCATAAATGAAGACGCAACAGAAGTTCAATGCTGTTTATTCATTTGATATTTATGTATGATACCAATTTAGATATATGATATTGATAGAATCCTTAATCTATTATCACGGTTAACAAATTACATTTTTAGTACAAGTGTCTTGATTGTTTTTTGCTTTTTATTGCGCTGCACTAAGCTGTGGAATAAGCTTCCCTCAGCGGTGTTCCCGAATAGGTTCGACAATACAAATAGAAATACAAATATTTATATGATATGGGACTTGGTACCTGGAATAAATGACATTTTATTTATTTTATTTTATTGGGACCTTCAAGAAAAGAGCCTATCGCTTTCTCAAAGAGTCGGCAACGCATCAGTGACCTTTTTAGGGTCATTGGTATCTATGGACTGCGGTGATTGCTTGCCATCAGGCAACCCGCATGCTCGTTTGCCTACTATTCTATATAAAAAAAAAATATATATTTATAAATATTCTTAGCACTAACTTATTTATGGGTGCATCAAACAGAACGTATGCATATTATATTAAAGGACAATATTAATCATGATCAATATTACAGTAGATTCTATTGAATCATATAAAGTACCTACCTATATTATTTCGAATATTATGACAATAGCTTGTGCCCACAACTTCGTCCGCGCGTAATTTACTATTGTTAATATCTCAGGTTCTAAGGGACATATTGAAATGAAACTCAAAGCAAATTTTAAGTCAGACCGTCTAAAATACAATAGTGAAATCTACATCAAATTTGGTTCAGTATTTTTGCGTAATGTGCGTACAAATATACAGACAGAAAGACAGACAAAATTAAAAAAAATGTATTTGGCTTCTATTGGCCCCATATATATTATATTATATATATTGATATTGATTGATTGATGATAATTGTTATTTTAGTAACTAGTTTAAATAAACCTTCAACTGCATGTAGATAACTTCAAGCCATTTTTAACTTATGGAAATATATCAGTGGTCGTTCTTACCTTGTATTTACATTCATTTCAGCTTGGTCGTTGGCCTCGCCTTAACTTATTTCCCGCTATCGCCTCACACATGTCCAAAACTATACATTATGACATACACGATTATATAAAACAACCGTTCACTACATCTTTATATAATATTATACTTTTAATTCAATCCACAAAAGTGCCGAATCATGTGCGACCTTAAATTTATTTATTTAAACATTCTTATCCTGACTATTATTGTAAATTTATGCGAAAGTGAGTTTGTTTGTTTATTGATTGTTACCTTTTCTCGCTTTATCTACTGAACCAACTCCCTGACATTTCGCATACACACTGTTAGAAGTTCTGAGAAGGTCATAGGTACCTTTCATCTCGGAAAAAAACACTGTTCCCGTGGGAAATTCACGCGGGCGAAGCCGCGGGCAAAAGCTAGCTTTCAAAAAAGTTTTCGAGCCTCCGACGCGCATAGAACTTCTAAATCTATGGATTTTCATAAGTTTCATATATATGGATATGATTTTACATATTTTTATGTTGTTAATCCTAAAAAAATTTAATATATTGTTATGTGGTCATAACGAACGCCAATGGTAATTTGACAAAATTGCTGATGAGTTTGTCACGTTTTGAAATCACGCTTTGTGTCCGCGTGCTGTAAGATTTATACCGCATTCAATTATGTACACTCTTTAATGCTCAGTTTTTACTAAAATCATGGGTTTCCTTAATTATCTTTATAGACAAAATCGGATAACAAAAAAAAAAATAATAGAAAATTGTCCTAATATAGGACACTAATGTTCCCAAGATCAATTTATCTAAGTATAATAATAAATTCTTTATTTAGTAACTTCGTTTACATTATCAGTGTATAATTGGAATCTCCGTTTAAGTATAAAATACTTGTGTTTGGAGAGTCCGCTCTTTCACAGTTAGCATACTTAACAAATAGTCAATAATATAGGTACCTAACTAATAACAATTTTTTAAATACATTTAAAAACTTAAATCATATAACAAAAATATATAATCTATTATTCAGATTTATTTATTTTGTCAGACATCGAAGTGTCAATAATATAACTAGTGATTTTGTTACCTCTTATATGCTCCTGTATATTTAATGGTTTAAATTTGCAATTGCGTGTACATACACCTGTTTACAGCGTGCGTCAGTGTGATAAACATCCAAGTAATAAAATATAGCAGATGGCTTTTCCAGTGCTAAACAACTAACCGATCCATGGCACTACCTGGGCTAGGCGTAACAGGCTCTATCAAAACCCAGAGTAAACAAACAGTAGAGTCAACTCGGGTACCACTATACCAGTTTTAAGTACGCTACCATCCCCCTATGATAGATAAGTGTATAGACCGCCATGCCCATACATCGCACTAATACATTGGTCGAGTAGCTGGCATAATATACTTTTAATTAAATCCACAAAAGTGCCAAATCATGTGAGACCTTACATTTATTTATTTAAACACTAGCTATTGCCCGCAGCTTCACTTTTCCTGCTATTTCCCACGGGAAAAATGCTTATTCCCAGGATGAAAGGTATCCTATGTCCTTCTCCTAAACCCTAAACGACGACCTCCGTGGCCTAACGGTTATCACGCCAGACTGCCACACCGGAGGTCCCGGGTTCGATCCCCGGTCAGGTCAAGATGGAAAATGATCTTTTTCAGATTGGCCTGGGTCTTGGATGTGTATCTATATATGTATTTGTCATAAAATATAGTATCGTTGAGTTAGTATCCCATAACACAAGTCCCGAACTTACTTTGGGGCTAACTCAATTTGTGTGATTTGTCCGTATATATATTTATTTATTTATATATTCTCAAAACTTCTAATCATGTGTATGCGGAATTTCAGGAGGATTAGTTTAGTAAATAAAGCGTGAAGAGAAAACAAACAAAGAAACTCACTTTCGTATTTAAATCCAAAATAAAATATTTTGAGTTTGAGTTTTTAATAATATTAGTTTGGATAGTATATGATATAACATATTTTTAACTTGTTAATATTTAAAAAATGTAATGTATTGTTATGTGGTCTGGTCATGGTATGGAGTGGTAGAGTAATCTTGCACTTGATATAGTCAACAAGGGTCAAAAGTGCAGTAATTTGCCTTATAGATTTTGACTGCACCTTTGACTTTTGACTGTACACTCTACCAATACTAATTTGATTAAAACTAACGTGAGAAATAGTCATAATGATTTTGATACGGATACTCACGCGTCTTGTTAGCCGGATTTACCAATACTTTTTACACTGGTATAGTTAGTAAGAAAGTTAGTCGTAAGCCATTTACTCGACCTGTGTACATCAGACTTAACACCCAGTAAGTTATGTAAGATAGAAAGGATAGCCGTGTGAATCCAACGATTGTATCTCAGACGGGATGTACAGTTCTCAGTTCTTGTTTCGTTGGGTAATACATTCCGAAAATAGTCTCTGTTCTAGTTAGAGTTACGATAAGGCGTTTTAGGTGCCTTGTTAGATGATTCTTTCCGCGTCGGCTGTTATATTTCAAAATATTGTATTGGGTAACCACGGAAGAGGCCATCAGGCGGTTAATCTATACATATAATAAAACAGTAAAAATATTTTGTCTGTACATTTAATATTTTTGACTGAAATGGATAGAGGGAGTCCTAAAAAGAACAATAGAAAGCAAAAAAAATTTTTTGGAATTTCTTGTCTGTCTGTCTGTCTGTCTGTCTGTCTGTCTGTCTGTCTGTCTGTCTGTCTGTCTGTATGTATGTACGCGTTTCACGCAAAAACTACTGGACGGATTTGAATGAAACTTTTTTGTTGTATAGCTATTAAGCCTGGGCAACATATAGGCTATAATTCATTTTGAAAACTGGAACACCTGATGAAGAACCATAACGGAACAGCTAAACTATAAGTAATATGGAAATGGTGCCTTAACAAAAATCGTTCAACCTGATGAGCATTTTCTGCCGACGTATAAAAATTGAAGATCTGGAACATCTGATGAAAAGCTCCAAGAGACCAGCTACACTATAACATATATGGAAATGGCGCCTTAGCAAAAATCGTTCAACCTGATGCGCATTTTCTGCTGACGTATAAAAATTGAAGATCTGGAACATCTGATGAAAAGCTCCAAGAGAGATTTTTCATCTAAGCGAAACTCACGCGAGCGAAGCCGCGGGCGACAGCTAGTCCTAACTAATATTAATAATTTATAAATGCGAAAGTGAGTTTATTTATTTGTTTTTTTGTTACCTCTACACGCTTTATCTACTGAACCAATCTTCCTGAAACGCACACACATAGTTAGAAGTACTGAGAAGGACATAGGATACCTTTCATCCCGGGAAAAAGCACTGTTCCCTTGAGAAATTCACGCGGGCGAAGCCGCAGGCGAAAGCTAGTGAGCTATGAAACCAGAGTGTGCGAGACGGTTTGATTCGATCATTAATTAATAATATACAAAAGGATATATCTATATTTGTTGTGTCCAAAATTAATAAATAAGGATTTAAATGATCAAATTAAAAAAACGGTAAAGTTTTAATATCCTTTACTGAATTATATTTTTTTTTTGTAAATACTTATGACTACGAGCCATTTTTAGACAAAGTTATTCTATTATGTATTCCACAATAGGTATAAGTATACTTTATGACATTAACTTTTTGGGTTATTCCCAAAGTACTCCAAAAAATGTTCCCAAACTACTCCATGAAAAAAATAATATTTTAAATTAAGTTTCATTCTACTCCGCGGTAAAATTAAAATGTTCTCAAAGTACTCCACGCGATTTTGATATCAAAAAGCATTAATTAGAATAAAAAGTGTAGCTGACGTATAGTACAGTCAGGCTCAAAAGCTTACAATATTTTTATGTATAAAGACAATTTTAAATAAAAGACTTTACAATTCAATAATCAACATTTATATATTCCCTATAATTCAACAATTAAACATATTCAAAAATCAACAATCAAAAACATATTCATAAATGAGCTTTTTTTACATATTTTCCACCAAAGAGATTCATGATTATTATGTAAATGTAGGAATTCGGCTTGAGGGAAACTCAAAAAGTAACTGATAAAATTGTATTTTTGAAAAAACTTACATAATAATTTCATAAAAAGAAACATCCAATTTCCGTCTTAGCGGCTAGGTTGCGACTCACATTCGTTGTACATCCATTTTAATAAGCTAACAAGTAATACACATTTTCAATTCAAACTTCCTTTTAACTTTTCTCTCCTTAATTTAGAATCTTATTCAGAACTTTAATCATCACGATATTGTTTAACGATTTTGTGACTGACTGTACATAGTAAAATATTTTATAATTATTTAGATGGAGTAGTTTGAGAATTGATATCAAATAATCTGCGGAGTACATTGAGAATAAATTAAAATACCTATGGAGTAGAATGGGAACAAAATAATAAGTATTTTTAAATAATAATAATTTCGTGGAGTAACTTGGGAACACATGTATGAGATTCTTATCTTTTTAGAACAAAAGAATGGATTACTTTGGGAACAACCCAACTTTTTTGGGTGCAGTTGTTTCGTGATAAAGATCACGGAAATCGCCAACAGCTCTAGAATTATACATAGTGAAACAAGCCCGAATTTTCATTTATTTATTCACAAATATCAATAATTATGTACAAATTGTGAACTAAACGCCATATAGCATTCCAACCAGTCAACCAATAGACCAAACAGCGAGTAGTAAGGTGGTGCGATAAAGAGCAATAAAATAATATTAATTATTACTATAATTATTTTTTCATAACCTATCTCTTAACAATCCCTTTTAACTAGGGTTGCCAGGCGTCCGGATAAAGCCGGACATAGGTAGGCTTTTTGATTGCGTGTCCGGCCAAAATAAACGGTGTCCGGCCTGTCCGGCTTTTGTTAGGCTTTTTACATTTCGCAAACGAGCGTGGCCGAGCGCAGGCGACGAGAGTCGACTGTCGGTCGCTCACGCAGGCCGAAGTGCCATACCTATTATTACTGAGACAAAATCCTCAATAATGTAGGGTGTCCGGCCTTTCTACCCAAATGTCCGGCCAAACGGTTTGGCGACCTGGCAACCCTACATATAGGTATATAATTGATCTTAAAATCCGAGAACAATGATGTAAATTAATCGTTAACTAGATCACATTGTCGCAACAATGCAATCTGCACCAGTTCCCAGATGCAGTATGCAGAACTGTTGTGTAACGATAATCGCAAAAATGCATGAATTCTCACAGGATAAAGGAATCATGTTCAGGCCATATCCGATGAGAAAATTGTGATGACATGCGTAATTATGGGTAATTATAATTACGGGGATTGTGAGTTTCCGGGCGTGTGACTATGCATAGTATTTCTCTTGGTTAGCGTGGTATATTTGTTAATTTCTATATAGCTACCCAAACTTTGCATCTCTATTTTTTCACGTTAGTATATTAATTCAATTAAAAAGATAAATATTACCCCCCGTCTTCATCTCTACAGATTCTGGTATTCAAATAGAAAATATTGCCAATATTTCATTCACATTTCGCATGTTTGGATCAATTTATTAGCTGCGCCCCACGGCTATGGATGCATAGGAATTTCAGGTTTCTAGATGCTTATCCTCATGCCTTTTCATGTGTAAGCCTTTCTTATAAATAGTCTAGCCTTTCTATCATACATAGAAAGATATTCTCAACTGGTAGTTCCGGAAACAGCTAAGTATGTAGATTGCAATTTATTCAATGTATATTCGTCCACATACAGAGTCATTTAATTGTAAGACATATGTTGTAAAGTGACGTCTTTGGAGAAAATGCAGCAGTGGAGTTTGTTGCGCCGCCTCTTCTCCACTTGCGCTTTGGAGGCGGTGGTAACCTTAGCTTTAAGTAATTTTATGACGTCAACTAACTCTCTCTCTCTCTCAGCCAAAAGACGTCCACTGCTGGACAAAGGCCTAACTAACTAAAAAACAAGAATGTGACGTTTTATAAGTGCTATTTTTAAGCCTATATAAATAAAAACAATTGACTTTGACTTTGAATTGTCCTCATTTCTACAAATGATATACATTCGTAACTTCTTTTGCGAATTTCTCTCTATTTGCTTCAAAATAAATCCATAAGAAACCAGAATTTTCTATATATTGAAAAGTATTACCTGTTAAAATATAGAAGGTGTAGTATCACGGCCAAACACATTACCCTCCTTGTGCGGTCGGGTAAAACGCAACAGGTTTGCCACTTTGCGGACACGCTGTAATATTGAGAATTACGACTGTAATTATTACTAATTGTTTTAGTAAAATTACAGGCTATATTACTATTTTTTTAATCCCACATATATCACAACTAATATTATAAATGCGAAAGTGAGAGTGTTTGTTTGTTTGTCACCTCTTCACGCCTTATTGAAATTTCGCATATACATAATAGTACTGAGAAGGACATAGGGTACCCAACTTTCATCCTGGGAAAAAGCACTGTTCCCGTAGGTGAAGCCGCGGGAAAAAGCTAGTTATATTATATATGCGAGAGTTTGGATGATGTGAGGATGTTTGTTACTTTACAAAAAATCCACTGGATGGATTTCGATGAAATTGGGTAGAAAAATACCGGGAATTACGGTGCTTATTATCTCGAAATTCCTCCGCGAGTGGAGCCCCGGGCTGCAGTTAGTATTGTGAAGCATGTTTGTGAGCGCTATTGCCTCATGGTGTCAATATCAATTAACCTATGACCTGCCCTAGATACATGATGAACGACTTGACTCTAACAAATCTTCCACAGACTGCTTACTTATTTACGATGTGACAGACTTGGCAGACTGGCACACAAAACAAGCACTAACAGAAAAAAAACAACAAAAAAATTAAAAAGAACATAAACATTTATACACATCACACAGTTTATTTTCATGAATTCTGGGATTTTCAATATTGAGATATTATTAAAATAAAATAGTTATTTTTGATTCAGGTTGACTGATTTACATTTGACATGATAAGTCTTTAAAAAAAAAGTTTATTGCACAAAATTTCAAAACTGTTGTACAAATGACTTACCTACCTTAAGGCATTCTCTACCAGTCCTCTAAGTCTTTATTTTATCCCGATATTTCCAAAGGAGCAGAGCCGCGGATCGCAATTAGTAATATCATAATTTGTAAAACAATTCTATGTGACTTGTGTTGGTAATGGCCGACCATTACCAACACAAGTCACACAGAATTCTCGATGAAAATATATCAAAAAAATCACTATTAGGTGCCTAATAACGTAACCTCACCTAATAGTGATTTTTTGATGTATTTTCATCGAGAACTCCGAAATAATAAAAAAATCATTGCTTCGACGTACAAAAATTACACAATCCTAATCCTAACATTTCGCATACACATAGTTAGAAAGTACTAAAAACCATAGGGTACCTTTAATTCCCGGGCAATAGTTAGTGATTAAATAAAATTTAAATTCAGTTCACAAAACCATTACAGTCTAGTCCGCAGTGTCTGACGATAGTAACACAACAGGTTTATCTGTGCTCCCAATACGGCATAACCTTGTTTGCTGCAATTTTAAGTAATTATTGTATGAGCAAATTTGACTTAATGACATATATTAAAAAGTGACTAACTTGCACCATTGTGCATGACATTCCGAATTTTCAAAATATTTTTGCATTTGCACGTTATCACATCTTCAATAAACTTTAATTCATTTTTGAACAAGACATTAAATCGTTTAATGACATTTTTAAACATTTTTTTTTTTACATTTACCATGGTATAATTTGACAACTATTTTAGTTTAATTTTGTATCTATTAAAATATATTTAGACCTAAATAAAAATCAAAATATAAGTAAATTTTCGTCATTAAGAAGCTCTTTAAAGTTAATAAGGTTTCATTAAATAAAATTGCCTAACATTTAGGTCGGTGTCAAAGACCTCACGTCCTTCGTTAACTCGTAAAGGGAATCTATGGTCGGAGTTAAATTACTTGACTAGAAATAACTAAGCTCGGTTCGGCTTAGGTATAGTAGATCCATCATTCAACATCAAATTTATCGATTCAACTTCCATTTTTCTCTCTCCAATGCCAACTGTTTTACTTTCTACGACCCGACGATCCCAAAAATTTTTTTCTTCTACTTTCAAGTAAATCCATCGTTCAACATCAAATTTATCCATTGAATGGATAAATTTGATGGCAGTATAGAAGAGAAAAATGGTTTTCTCTCTCCATCGCCAACTGTACTGTTTCACTTCCTGATACGAATGGACAATCACAATTTTTTCCTTCTTCTGCTTTCAATAGTTATTAAGATTTTTTTAAAAATTTGAGTGCGTTTGACCTCTATCTTGCCTGGTGGGAATCAAAGATGAGATCTATAGAGAGAATAGACATGTTTTGAGTTTGCGTGTACCTCCCACGCAAACTCAAAACATGTCTACTCACTCTTGCCTTGAAAACCCTAAAATTAAATACTTCTTTTTTCTTCTATTATATTTAACAGCTCATCAACCCACCCTAATTTATTGCAAATGGCTTCCTTTCAGTCCATCAAGGGTAACTTGATGGTTGACTGTCCCATTGTAAACCGTTTTAATATTTTACAGTTTATCTTGACCCACAGTGTCACCATTGTGGTTTAGGCAACATAGTTGTTATGTCATTAAACTTATGTTCGTCGATAAACTCTTTTGGAATTTATTACTCATCGTAAACCTTTAAACCAGTAACAATAATAGTTTGCCCATAAATAGTATAGTATGTATACTAGATGTGAAATTAAAATCGTTATTTGAAATTTATAGTTCTAGTTAACTTTATCTTTGATGAAGTATTGGATAACCTAATAATTTAAAATTCAGATAAAATAAGTACTTATTGAAGGGTGTACTGATCTTTTGTCAAAAGCAATGAGAAAAACTAACAGATTAAAAATGTATTTAATTCAATTTTTAACCGACTTCCCAAAAAATGAAGGAGGTTATATGTTTCGATGTATGTATGTTTTTTTTTATGTATGTTCGCCGATTTCTCCGCCTATGGTGAACTGATTTTTAAAATTAATTTTGTGTTAAGTGACAAATATCATTTCGTGATATCAGTAGCAATAATACATGAATTTACAAACCTTTCTTTTTCATACTACATATAAGACTAGTTAGTTGACTTTTAGGGGGTCAGCGGATACATTTATCGCGAAGTGATTACGTGAGAGGCAGGTGACCTCGACCCAGTGGTGCTGTCGTCGTGAAACTGGTGTTTTATCCTTATGCTTAAATTCTGAGCCCTGCGGCTGTCTGTAAAACCATATCTCACAAACTTTTCTTTTAATTGTTGAAAAAATATTAAAATGTCCTGAAAATAGTCGGCATTTTTATGTATGCTTTTTTTTTAATTTACAAATACCTTGTGCCGTTGCAGAAAAATTCTGACTTATGACACAGAATTAATATAAGTACTATGTACAGAAAGGAAACTCCCTGCCCCTCCCACAATATGGCACCCCCCGCACTTCTCCCCCGCTCTTGTGTGTGAGACTATGAAAACGTGACGTGTTAGTGTTACTGACGTGTTCACGGATATACAGTTTAATTTGTAGTAGGTATATATGACGCCCCAGTTCTATGAAGCGCCCGCCCTGTGCTTATGATCTTCAAATTGCAGAATAAGTTTTTCCTTGTATCGTAGTTAAGAATTTGGATCAAGACGATTAAGTTAATCCATCTATACCTATAATGAGACTATGGGCATGACAAGGTGACTATGGAAAAATTTACCTACAAGAAGAGCCTTTAGATGAGAGTCGTTAGTCCCTAAAGAAGAATAGGGAGTCGAAAGCTAGAAATCAGAAGAATAAAATTAAAAAAAATTTGTAAAAAGTTATGTAATTTTACTTCGGCAACAACCATATGTGATTCAAAAGTATAAAAATGGCACAATAACATCTAAGTCTGCAGTTGAAATGCAATTGGTAACAATTACAACAAAACCAGTTTCCTAGATGCTTTTAATATAATGTTAGGGTTGGTGTAACACTTACCGACGCGTTGCGTTTGCGCAACAAAACGCGCATGTCGAAGTTCAACATATTCCATTGAAATTTGACGCCTATTCAAATTTATTTTATAACTATTATGCATGTTTGCTTGTAGATACCTATGTTGTAAAAGTTGTAAAGAATACCTTAGTATTTATAATTAGGTTGTGTTGTGTGTAAATTAAGCAATAATAATTAAATAAATAAATTTTGGATCTAACGGGTACAACATGGACAATTATCTATAATCAAATAATTATTTAATTTGCAAAATAAGCATTAACATAGTACATTAGTAATCAGTAGCTATAATAGAACTTTTTACATATAAAAACTCAGTATGTGATGTAAAAAGTTCAGTAAGATACTTTATATCAGGCTAGCTTGCCCGTGCCTTCGCCCGTGTGATTTTTTCACAGGATCAGTGCTTTTTCCCGGGAGAAAAGGTACCCTATGTCCTTCCTATGTGTATTCGAAATTTTAGGAAGATTGGTTTAGTAGATAAAGCTCGAAGAGGTAACAAACAAACTCATTTTTAATAATAGTTAAGATCCCATACACCTTGTACTACCTATGTCTGACGAAATAAATAAATGATTGATTGATTGATTGATAATTTCTACGGGAACACATCTCTGGGGCATATCTAGTAAATCGGTTATTCTTAATCGGTTAATATTGAATAGTAGTTTTGAAATAGATGTATCTAGATTATAATAGCTACCAGAGCAGCTCCACTGTAAGAGTAGATTTGAAAGGAGATCATAATTTTGCAATACTGCGACATCATATGCCATTAGTCAACTTTACATTTTATGGTCGATTACATCAGTTTTGAATAGTCGTCCATACTTCCATATTATAAATGCGAAAGTCTGTCTGTTTCGCTTTCACGGCTAAACCTGAAATATAGTTAAAAACGCGGGGTAAAGCAAAGACTATTTTTTTTCAAAATCAACCTCCAAGGGGCTGAAAAAGAGGTTCTAAGTTTGTATAAAAACATACAAGGTATACTTTGGGCCGCGGGCGGAGGCGCGGGGCAAATAAAATCCGCAATACGCCTTTTTTTTTAAAAATTGGACAAAATTAAAAAATAAATAAAACTACAAGAACATTGAGATAGGTGTCGTTTGATATTATTTTTACAATTTTTATTGCTAACGCTCAAGAAACTCTGTACCTAAGTAAACTTTTTTGAACTTTAAAACTCTTTTTAAAAAGAAGTTAATATAGTACCGCTACTCTCATCTCCTACAAACTTCACATTACCAATATTATATAACAAAAAATCCTTAGCCCCGCATGATAAGCATTATGTATATTTAGTTAGCCGACCGCGGGCGGTTGCGTAATGTTTTCAACACTCTAAACCAAACCTCGACCGGCCTTCTTGCACAAAACGTTGTTAAACAAGGCTCTACAATGTGCTTCTTGATTTTTATGCTAGTAGGTAAATAAAAAAAAACAATAGTTTTTTTTTCCGAAAATGTTGACCTTTTTATGATTTTTTAATTATTTTTCAATAGCGCTTACTTAGCGCATCGTCAAAAAAAAGGGTATTAAATAAAATTAAATTCATAAAAAAAATCGATCGGTGCGCTAAGTGGATTTTTATACTTAATTATTTAATAACTTTATTGTACAAATTACAAAAAAAATTGTACAAATGGTGGACTTGGCATTAACGCCATATAGCATTTTCTACCAGTCAACTATTAGACAAACACAACAGACACAGAAACACACAACACACAAACAACACAAAACACAGATTGAACAGAGATTAGTATTCCCAGGTCAGATTGATATTGAAATAATTCCGATTCGAATCGTTGCTCTGAGAGGATACCTCTACTTGTCGACGTAACAAGCAATTGAACATACATACAACATAATTATATTAAGAATTTAAAACTATCGGTAAATATGTCAAAATACTTGATATGCATATACTCTGGTTAGTGTTGGTGGCTGTGGGGTCAGATAGGATCAGAATGCCATTCACGTACCGGCAAACGAAGCCGGGTAGGAAAAACACCTACTGAATGGCCGGACGATATAAGGATCGTCGAAAGACACTGTATAAAAATCGTTTTGAATCGGGCGCATCTCTAACATTTACGATATTTTCTAGATTTTAGACCAAGATCTATTTCCCCCCCAAATATTTATACAAATACTAGCTTTCGCCCGCGGCTTCGCCCGCGTGAATTTCCCACGGGAACAGTGCTTTTTCCCGGGATGAAAGGTATGTCCTTTTCCGTACTTCCAGTTATATGTATGCGAAATTCCAGGAAGATTGGTTCAGTAGATAAAGCATGAAGAGGTAACAAACAAACCAACAAATAAACTCACTTTTGCATTTATAATATTAGTTAGGATTAGGATATCAAATTTCCAACATACATATTTCATCTTCTTTCGTTTTAGAGTGAATGGAGAAGTATTTATTTCTACTCTTTTGTAGTCTGATTAGATTAGACAATAGAATGGATACTCTCTAGAATCCAACCATAAAATAACTATTTGTACTTATGATATAATTCATAAGTATTACTTATGTTGACTATGTCATATTATTTGCACTTTCCATTATATAACAGACGATAAGTAAACAACCTTGGTTGGTCAAAATTAAGGTACTATTAATGCATTGACGTTAAAAGATTGATAAGTGCAAAGGTGAGAAATATTACAAGTATTTTTATAATGTGACCTTAATTGAGTTTTACATTTTATAAGGCGCGATAATATGTTTGTATCATAGAGCAACACGGACTCCTTCCGGGCCGCGTGCGGAAGTCCTTGTTGCTCGAAGGTTTGTATGATTATTTTTGAGAGGCGTGATCGACAGTGGAGTCTGTACGATAGACTTATTATTTTTTGGGTCTGTGGGTCTGTACCGTGCAGCAGGGAATTATTTTACAATGAAAGATGCGCTGAATGTCCCCGCCTTATTGGATTACAATAAACTTGGGCTTTACGACGTACGACGTTTTTTGACGTTTTTGACGTACGCGTCAAGCAGAAGCATAGTAATTATTCTTAACACTTATAGTCACAATTTTAATAAATAAAAATAGCCAGAGCGGTATAACTCGGCTTATATTTATGGCGGCGGTCAAGGAAGGGAGAGACAAAATTATTTATGGTGAAGACTATAGTAAAAAATGACATTACACATCATTGATATGAGCCATTCCATAGAAATAGGAAAAAAAATTTTTTTTTTTGCTATCTCTATGGAGCCGTTCATTATCTAACAATTTTATTAGTAGGTTTTCTAGGTCCTCTGTCTTGACACTGATTTAAATCCTACTTATATAATAAACGTGAAAGTTTACAGGCTGTTTGTTACTCTTTCACGCAAAAGTTACTGGACGGATTTCGATAAAATTTCGTACAAGGGTAAAACAAAGCCTGGAATAGCATAGAGGGTAGTTTTTATCCCAAAATTCCCACTGGCACGAAGCCCCAGGGCGCAACTAGTATCTAAGACATATGTTAATTGAAATTACTTAATTTTTTCGCTCCCCTTAGACATTTTGGCCTAACCTTGTATTGTAAATAAAATCACAATTACATGCCATCAATAAATCACAATCATTAAGTTATATTTTATGATATCTTAAATTCCAAAGGCATTTTGTATGCCATGACGTTAGACCACAGTATATGAATTTGTGCATATGATTATACAGTTTACCTACAATTGAGCTCATGTATTATTGAAAAACCACTACATTATCACACGTATCGTAAAACATCTTTATTACATTGTTAATCTTGCAAGGTTGAAATTTACGCATTGTTAACAAAACGGAAAACATACGACAATAATTCAGGTATAGTAGAGGCGAATGCAGCTCTTAAATAAGAAGAATAATAGGTGCGAATGTAGTATAATGAATTTTTTTTTTTTTATCCCTCACATAGAAAGGGGTGTTATAAGGTCTATATGTCTATGTATGTGCCTGTACCTCCAAAATTAAAGCACCAATTTTAGGACAGTTGTTTTTTTTTAAATCGAATTTGTCGAAATGGTTTTTAGTAGCTATAACTTGAAATACTTTGCACATCTGTGTTTGGGTCATAGGATTACACCATCAAATCAAAATTTCACCTGAATTAGTCCAGTAGATTCTGAGCAAATTGGCTATGACAGTCGTTTGGACAGACAAACGCACGAGTGATCTTATAACGTTCCTTTTTTGTACGGAAACCTAAAAATCTGTATAGCCGCTTAAATAGTCATTTCTTGTCTAAATTTAGTTTCTTATCAGTATACATATATTGCAAAAACTGAAGTCCTGTATGTGATGTATGTCTCAATTTATGAGTTATCACTTGATCTTTAATGGCCATCGTATATTGGCCGCAAGGGAAGGGTCGACCTTCGTCAGCGCCACTCGCCGGACATTCATATCAACTAGTTTTTAGTCTGTGGACAGGATTAACTGTCATTTTTTCGCCTGGTAATAACCTTATTTGAGGTTCGAACTTACTTCACATGCAAAATATTTTTCCAAAGTAGTTCTCCTTAGAACATACTCGTAGATCAACAGGGACTCCTAATAACTTTGGAAAAATATTTTGCATGTATTTTATAAGACGTGGAGAAGTAGGTAAATTAACGAATTAGACTCCATAAATTGATGAAACAGATTCTTTATCTAAGCCATCGAGATATTGTACTAGTAAGTTGTATTTCGATGATCTAAGCACAGCTTACAGAAGACTATGAATACCAAGAAATCGTCGCAAATTCAAATAGTAGTTTTTGATAGCAAAAATATATAGGTTTTTGAATTCGCAACGAAAGATCGATGCCATTACGAAGAATTGAACGTTAAAAGAATGAACGAAAGTGTGATGAAAATTTTTAATAAATCTTCCAAGTAAGTTGAGATGATGAAAAAATTTATTTTGTGTGTGTGTATTTTGTAGCAAGTATATGAATTGACTGAATTGACCGCACGTTTTGTTTTGTATACATGATACAATTTAATTGTTTGCACTCATGCATGTACTCATTTCAACATTAGTTCTTAGTGAATTAGTGAGTAGTTAATTTTAAGTGCTTTAGCGATTTAACTATAGCAAATAAAATTAAATGAAAATAATAATAGTAGGTATTAAAAAATAACAGAGGAATACTTTCTTTCGTTTTACGATTAAGATTTTTGATTTGATAAATATACCATTTTGCCAACTTTTTTAACTAAGAATAGAATAGTAGGTTATTGCAGAAAATGACTAAATATTTGTAGAAAATTATAAGTATGATAGATAAGTTTCAGATACAATCTGAAAATAAGAACTTTTTACTGTTAATTTATCAGTTTTATATGTTTTGTGTAAAGAAAATTGCAATGCACAAAACTCATTAAAATTTTGATTACAGTACATTTTATAAAATTTCAATTCAAAATTACTTTTTGAATGACAATTTAAAAGAAAGAACACTAGTAGCATTTTTCATAATAAACGGTGGAATAAAAAAAAAATTTATGTAACTTTTAAATTAAATTAGCGCGAATTGGTGACGGGAGTGTACCATGTGTTGGTGAAGGTGGTGTCGGTGTGTGTAGTGTAGTGTAGTGATATGGGTGTGTGTGTGCAGGATGCCGAGGGCGACGAGCAGACCAGGGAGAAGAGGAAACTGGAAGGAGTCACTCAGGCCAAGTTGGGTATCAAGAACGCCGTCCTAGGATTTGTCTTTGGTGTAAGTATTGCCTATTGTAACACCTTAATTAACATAATAAATTAAATATTAATGCGTCCTTTTTTTACTTTTTTTTATATTTAAAAAAAGTAAAAGAAAAACGCGACGGATAGAGAGTGGACTGAATAGACAGGAATGGCGAATCAGAGGGGAGGCCTTGCCCAGCAGTGGCTCAGTATAGGCAAATAAAAAACAAGTAATTGTAGAAATTGTAAATAAAAAGTACTTACTTATACACAGGCAACATAACATCAACCTACTATAACTTTACCTGCAGCTGTACATGACTAGATAGTAAAAAATGCATTTTTTAAATTCGAGTTAAGTAATTTATTTTATTTTATTTGACCTTTATTGCACAAGTACAATGTATGGCACAATAGGTGGACTTAATGCAAAATTATAAGTAATGTTTCTCAATCGATCAAAATTAGATATGTAATCTTCAGGATATTGGTCAGGATGATAATTTTGATAAAATATATCTATATATGCAATTAATTTTGATATAATTATTAGTTTGTTGTAACTTTACTTCAGTAATATTTTACAGTGATAGCAAACAAAGTAAGTTCGAGTTAGTCAGGCACAAGTTTTAAATTGATATAACAGCATATTATAATAATTTCATTAAAATAGGTATTCGAATGATGAATGATGTCTAATGATCTACTGATTTGAAGAATTCTTAGATAAAAGATTTGAAAATGTTACGAAATGCCATCAAAAACTCTAGCATTATGGCTGAAATCTATTTGTTCTAGCAAAAAATACATTATTTAATTTAATATATTTATGAATATTTACTTGACCTTTAAAGTATTAACTTTGTTCAACTTCCCAGCAGCTCAACTAATCTTCAATTCTATTCACTTTATTGTATCCATGGTATTACAGACAGGTCACATAATAATTATAGTAGGTACATCATGGAGCCCTGGTAGAGCACTACCATTACATTCTTAAATATCAATTAGATCTTTGTAAATTAGACCTGAAAATAGATCCTGATTGTGTATTTTTTTTCTAGAAAATCAACCAACTCATCGACGCAAAGACGAGACTAGTAGACACCCTGGACAAACAGAACATCGAGATCAACAAGCAATACGGAATCGAACCGCCTCAAAACGGTCTGGCCTCGCTCGGCGGCGTAGTCACCCAGTTCCTGCAACCAAAGTTACAGTTCATTGGCCCTAAAGTCCAGGCTGTTACATCCTTATTCGGAGGTTCCTCAGGAGGCAGCAGCAGCTCTGGAGGACAAGGTGGGGGTGGTCTGGGTTCCCTCCTCTCTCTTGTGACGTCACTCTCAGGTTCATTCTCCGGCGGTGGCAACGCCAATGCCGGCGCAACAGTCGAGACCATTGACTCTTCAGAGGAAGATGACTCTTCGTCGTGATTGCCTTGACTTTCTTCTAATACATCACGGCACATGTCAAACAGGCTGTAAATAGCATAGACTACTCCAGTGTATAGTAAGTCTATGGTAAATAGAGAGTGATTCTTTTTTCAATTCGTCTTTGCGTGTGATAGACTGACGTCATTCATTTCTCAATAAGCCACACAATCATGCACAAGTGACGTCACACGCAAATACTAGTTGAACCTATTAACTTGTTATATCGAGAATTTGTAAATAAGAATTGGGATGCCAGTGACCTCGATATGGCTGTTAATACGGATTTTTATACCAATTTTTGCTATAACTCACAATTTAAAAAAAGTGAAAATTGTTGTTAACAAAGTGCCGTGATGTATTAATTCTTTGCTAAACTTCGGTTCATAATTCTAGTTTTTGATTTCCATTAGCGTTTTTAACATAACAATAGCTGTGAAGACCGCTTTTCCTTTATTGGTGTGCTTCTTTCAAAACTGTAGAGACATTTGTTTAACATTCGCTTTATTAATTTAAAAAAGAAAACGTGATTTGGGTTTTTGTTTTTATGTAAAATGAAAATCACTTCAAAATCTTTCATTTATTAAAAAAATATTTCCCTTTTGAAAAAGCACACACAAATTTTATTATGAAATTGGAAAAGCAGATAGAATAATTAACAAATAATACATATAGGTGATGAAACAAAATTATTATTTAAAAGGATTATGAACCAGACTTAACATTAGCTGTACAGTGTACATGGCGACTCACTCTCATTGTAAAATTTGTATTTATATGTAAATAGTTTTAGGTGAACGATGGTGATATTAAATATTTTCTTCTAATAGTTGTTTATATGCACTGCACCTCACATGAGTATGTGCATTGATCCATCCGATATATACGTTAGGATATTAAAAGGTTACCTACTTAAATCAGATGCATAACAAGGCACAACGTTTAAATTTTTAGTTAAAGTTTCAAAATTGTATTTAAATGACGGAAAATATTATCAATGTTTTTTCCGGTGATAAACAGGTATATTTGAGTAGGTAATCAAAAGACAAGATTGGTCAATGTTCATACCTTTAAAGGCTATATGATGGTACGGTATGCTTCTTAAGTGAAGTTAGAACCTACAAGGCAATATGATCTTTAAGGCGAGGCATTAAAATCTTTGGGGTATGACTGCACTTATGATTTTTGACTATACTATATCGTATAATACTTAAAAATACCTGCAATATTGCACTAATTATTTTTGACTGATAATACCTGCAATATTGAGCCAAATAAAAATCAAATTTATCCAGAGATGTACCTAACCTCCAAAGGCGCTTTTTCTACTCAATTTTTAGAATCATTACTAAGTCAGAAATAGCTAAGTCATTCTATGTAAAAAGTGTTTATTCGGCCACGGATCAGTGCACAATCTCCCAGCTAGTGTCGTTACATCGATAGTATCAATAATGGTACCAATAGTATCTATATTACCGATAGTATCGACACAATTCAATTGTATCGAAACGCAAAAGTATCAATACTATTAACACAATTCAATAGTATTGAAATGAAATAGTATCGATACTATCGGTAGTATTGACACAATTCAATAGTATTGAAACGCGTGTACTATCGATATCAAAATCTCAAATACTATCGATAGTATCGATGCAACAACACTGCTCTCACAAAACCCGTTAGTTGCGCGGATGTTTTGCATAACTTCCGATGAAGTTTCTAGTGAACTCGGGATAGCTTGAGGAAACTGTTCATTTGATATTGAGGCCCTACCTCCTACGATCGACAACACATCAGATTTACAATTAAAAAATCTTCAAAGTATGAGTGAATAGTGTACCTAGATCTCATCTTTGCTTTGTGCAGCCTTTAACTGTCACGACTCTTGGCTCTGTCTACACCGTAAGGGATAAAGACGTAGTATGTGAATCAGAATTATAAACCTAGACGAAACATTTACGAACTGTGGGCTTGAAGTACGTTTAGACTATCGTATTACAATTTATGAACGCCTAGTATGTACTTCGGCCAACTAAGGGTCAACTGAATGTATAGTCAGATGAAGATAATCTTAACGAATCTTAATGTCAGGGGGTCAGGTTTCTCTGTATCTGACTGTACCTGAATAAAAAGACAGGTTTATCGTATGTGTAAATAGTTATGAAAGCCCGTAATTATTAATAAGCATTTGAAGAGGTTTCGGAGTACACTGCACTTTTGAAAAAGTAAGTATTTGTCACATGTCTTTGCTTCAAAACACCCAATTTAGAAGCAGTGTTGCCAGATGGCAAGGATTTCCCCCAAATTTGTTTCCAAATTCGTTTCATAAATTTTGAAGAAATTTGGGGGGATTTCATTGAAATCTTGGAGGAAACCTAGACAATCATCTGGCAACACTGTTTAGAATGTGTAGATATCATTTACTGATTGTTTCCGATTCTCTACATACAAAGATCGGTCAGAATAAGTTTGTCCTATGACTTTATTAATTGCTATTAAAGCTGTTTTATATTCGCATTTTGTATAAATACCTAGTGCTTAATTTGATTCAACGCTTTGCATGAACCACCACTGTACAATTTTCGCACAAAATATCTACTTATTAAATCACACATATTGAGATTACCACACAGACAATCTCGCATACGAGTGAGAATGCTCGTGACTGAACCTACTAAAATATATTTTTATTTTTCTTTCTTAAAAACATACGTATACGATTTTCAGCTGTATTATTAGTAGAAATCCAATGGACGCTTAGACGATGTCTGTAGTTACATAACAATCATTAGTTATTCAGGAATAGCAGTAAATCCAATAATGGCGGAAGAGATTCCGAACGTTTCCTTACTTTAGAGCCAATGGTATTAAATAATGATAACTGATGAATTTTATAACCATTTCAATGTATTTTATATATGTAGGTATGTCCTCATTATAATTGTCACTCCTTAATACGTAATGATTTTTCACTGCCATCTTTTTAATACCAATTTATTTTTAAGCTTAACATTGGATATTTGCTTCGGTAATACACAAATTAAGTACAGTTTTCTGTTACGATTCTGATTTACGGTTTTCATAATCAGATTGATACGTATATCAATCTGATTATGAAAACTGTATCAAAATGTTATCAGACTATAAGTACACAAAAAAACTTCGTTCATGCAGTTTATTATTGACTCAATAAAATAGAAGACTGGTCAAATAAAAAAAAACCGCTCCTGACCCGTGGGTCAACGGCTATGTCCAACAAGTTGTACACGGGTTAGTAAAACTATCCATAAAATTATCTGTTTTCAGGTTATCAGCTCCTCAATTTGTTACATAGGTGTATTATGTGTAGGTATATTCCCTAGTCCCTTGATCAGAGTTCAATATTGAAACTTTATTCTAGTCTCTCAGGTCAATCAATAAAAAAGTTATACGTATATCAATCTCACGTTGATTTATTATTGTTTATATTTGAAGCAATAAATGTATTATGCTATAACCCTCTGAAAATCTAGTCGCTTGCTCTATTCAATACAGTTTTTATTCATTTCCCGTATAATAAAATTAGGTTCTATTACCCTAATTTTAAATACCTCTAAAATTGGTCATAGAATATTCCAGTGACATGATAAAACATAAACATTTTATAAACAAATGTTTAGAGTTTTGCAATCTAATATGCTAATTTTATTACTATGCCATCCTTGATACACTTTCGCAAGAGTTAACAAAATTTTGCCTTCAAATAACAGAATTTTATTTGTTATGTCAGTAAAAAGTTGTCCACAGGTGGACATAGACCTCTCTCACATATTTGTCCACAATGACTGGTTGCGCCTTCCTATCTTTAAAATATCGTCAGACCTAAATGGTTAATAGTGTAGACTTTTGTGTTTTTTACATTTACGACCTTTGATATGATATTAATTATAAGCAATGCATACATAGACAGTTGCATTTTCACTTTGCACTTAAAATTACCAAGGAATTATTATGTGCAACGGCTAGTGATGAGCCATTCTCGAAATTTTCAAAAAACAAGCGTAAACTTTCTTGGAAACTTGAAAATATTCGAACGAAACATTTTCCTAAGAAACCGAGAAATTCCCGAGATTTTTCGGAAATTTTCAAAGGAATTTTCGAGAACAGGGAATTTCTTGGCGCATCATACTATTACGGCGTACATAGTTTGGTATTAATATAAGGTAT
Source organism: Ephestia elutella (assembly GCA_018467065.1). Taxonomy (NCBI): domain Eukaryota; kingdom Metazoa; phylum Arthropoda; class Insecta; order Lepidoptera; family Pyralidae; genus Ephestia; species Ephestia elutella. The sequence continues at coordinate 12,817,702 of CM031570.1, read as the reverse complement.
AAGTTGGCACAGGACAAAACTGTGCAATGTACGTCGATTAGATTCCACGTTAGGTCTAATGTATGTACATGTACATGCGGCATTACATACAATCATGAATAACGCACTTGTATTACAACTTCATTTGAATCAGAATGCACTGAAATTATTTGCACGCATGTGTAGTTGGCACGTTATTTATTGAAGTCGATTATCTTCTTCAAATAGCAGGGTTATTTCACATGTAATGATTTTAGTTTGAAATGAGTAGAATTGGGGCTATTTTTCATTTCGTTTACATTGGATCATTTTACTCGTAGTATCTTTAGAATTACTATTGACAGAGTAGTGGGAATTTTCTTTTTGATGATATTCATCTCATTTTATTTCATCTATTGACATTGACTTCTTTTGACGAGACGACCGACTTTTGACTTTAACGAAATGTTATTTGAAGTTAAAATAAAATATGTTACAAAATGAAGTGGTATTATTATTTTTATCCGAAGTTAATGAATATCTATAGACAAACATAGTAGCTACCTTTTATAACATCTGTGGACATAGACATAATAATAAATAAAATTTGGTAAAATACTACGAAGTGTGAGAAAATTTACGGTATTTACTATTTCAGAGTTGAATTGATCCAACTTAGTGTAATAGTACACAGTTACTTGTATTATTATTTTTTAATTATTAGCGTACATATTTTCGTCAAACAAGTCATTATGTCACCTCGCAAACGAATCGGTTTGGATGCAACCATATCATCAAACAAACACAGGACTGCATTTATACATAAGTAAGGGTTTGTTGATCTAAGTATAAGTCCATCGCCCCTTGAAACACGCAAAGCGTATCATCTTTAGAACAACAGTGAGGTTGTTGTGGCAATCAACCAAAACAATTTAGGTGGTGTATCGATGTTCACATTTGCCATGGACCCGGCAATAATATAACTCGGTACAGGAAACACAACACATAGGGCGAAAGCGGACATTTTCGGAGTGTAGGGCAAACCCGCAGGGCGAATGTGAAATAAATCAAATAAACACAGTGGGAGTAAAAAAGTGACCATGTCAACGTACTACAAAAATGTATTTAATAAACTTAAACGATGATCCATAACGGCTGTGCAAATGGTGAGTGTAAATAAAAATAAAGGTTGTCATTTAGGTAGAATTGAAATTTTGACTACGAAATAAAAATTATAACTTTTTAATAAATAGGCACTTACGAGACATTATTCACGACATAATTTGTATGATGATTTTAGGTTTGTATATTAGACTTTAAAAAATCTTTTTTGTCTACCTATATTCTGAGTTAAAGAAATTCATGTTTTCGAGTTGTGGTTGGTTTATCTTAATTTGTGTCAAATTGATGCTCAGAATTAACATTATGAATTTCCTCGTCATTATCTTCTTCTTCGAGTCCTTTTCTTTTTTTTGAATTTGTAATGAATATCACGGTGTCTGATATAAGTCGCCTAAAAGGCATATAACAATCACCGCCCTCTAGCGGCAGTTGCCGTTTACATTACCATAATAATGACGATTAAATCATAATACTAATAATCATACCCTGGCCGGTAAAATTGATGGGCCTTTTGCACAGATAACCCCCAATAGATTCAGTATCATTCAATGCCTGTTCGCGTCGAAAGTCACCAAACTTAGAGGAAGCACGCGGGGGTCGGGAGCGGCAGCTGACGTCAACGAGAAAAGGACACACATATACTTGATACTTGGGAAAGAAAGAGATGCTTGCAAAAGACATCAACGTCACCCCATTTTGGTACTCTAGTTCGCAATGTTTCACATAGTTCGACCATTATAAAGTGAACTCTGCACGTAATTTTATTAAATTAATTAATAAACTTACCTGTGGAAAGTTATACCATCCTTTTGGAGATTTGATATCCTTGATGATTTTCTGCCCCATTTTATGGAACATGACTCATTTTTAGACACTCAACAAACCTAATAGATTTTTTCGGAAATTTTCACGAAACAACCTCACAGGTCTGAGTTCTGGTCGACCGCGGACGCCCATACAAGCGGAATCTATTGGGGTTTATCTGTGGCCTTTTGTGAGGCACTAGGTGGATGCGCTTATGCATAGAGGCGTACATCGGGTCAATTGAACCGATTGTACTCAAATGTAAACGTGACTAACACTAGTATTAAAAACAATTGTATACCTACTAACAAAATATGGACTAGTCCGAAATAAAGATTTATTATTATTATAATTAAAAAACGAAAACTTAGAGCACAAAAGTAAAAAACACAAACTGAGTCGTCAAGTCCAACCCACAGAGTGGCACTACGTCGCACCGCCAGACTCGGGACGTGAACTCCGAAACCCCGACGAAGTTATCCTTGATTGGTCCCCCGGACCGCACGGACCGTCCGGCCAGACAGACGACCAGCCCGGACGATATCCCGGTCTTCGACAGGAACAAGGTCAGCCTGGACTTCCCCGGGAACTTGTTTGGGCCGTCCGTGTCCCTTCTCATCAAAACTACTAAGATCATCGGCGATGTTATACAGGTAATAATGTTATAATTTTTTACTACTGTACTACCTTTGAGATAAGGTTACCTATGAAAAGTCCTTTTATGAGCTTTTTTTCAAGAATTATGAAAGTCGGACCATGGTTACTTATGTTATCCCTTAGTACTCCTGTTAAGGTACATGTCACCAAACAAACAACAAACAAAGAAACAAGTCATCAATCAACAATCGAGAGATATGAAAGTTGGACCTGTAGCGAGCATGGCACACGGTCCCGGCACAAATGCGGTAGGCGTTGACACCGAGTGGGTTCGAGTCCCACATACCTATCCGGCTTCCCGTAGTAGGATAGATGAGACGAGGGTCTTTCCATACGTAAACAAAGCTAATTATTAAAAATAAAAAACACGACTGACAAGTTTCTACTCAAAAAGTATATACAAACATATAAGTTATATACATTTTTAAAATCGCCTTTTAAAGCCCTTCAATTTGATACCCCACTCGATAAGATTGATCAAATTTTATTTTTTTGGTCTGCTATTTATCGCATATATAATCCGCCATTTTGTTTTTATGATGACTTCATATAGCCTATGTCACTCGGAGGAATGCAAGGAATCTAAAAATACCTCTCACATCAAAATCTGTTAAGCCGTTCTGGACTTATGGTGGAATAAAGAAACTTACATACATACATACATACATGAACCCTGAAAACATAACACTCCTTTTTTGATCAGTCGTGTAAAAAAGGTTACATTTTTTTCCCGTAGTACACCTGATATGTGAAACATTACAACAATAATTGAAGAATTGACTAACAAACCATAAAGCGCCTGATAGAAAATTAATACTTAAATCTACAGCATACATTTTCTTTGATGATGTTGGCTTGTCTGTTTTCCATTCACTGACGTATTGTTGCTATGATATCTCTTAAGGGGTTTGCTCGCTTGCATCTTTTATGTCGTACTCGAAAATATAAAGGCATAGATTTTTCAATTGTAATTATAGTGATCGATGGGGACATCATACCATGGTCATGAACAATGATCATGTCATGAGTGTGCAATTAATAAAATTATAGAGACATGAGTGCCATATGGACAAGAAAACATGTGTAGAAGAAGCTTACCATATCATCTCAATTTTTCTCCGATCTTTTCTATCTAGTGCGATCTAGTCTAAGTCTATAAAAGAAATAAATTAAACTGTTCCAGAACTCAGCAGTCCGCTACCAGTCATTCCTGAGGCTGTTCCAACCGCTGTTCAGGGGACCCTTCGAGATCAAGGGTCTGGACCCACCCACCACCACCACCACAACCAAGGCACCAAAAACATCAGACAACGAAGTCCGACGTCGATAAAGAATTTGTTTATAAATAGCCTGTTTTAGATTTTCGATTTAGAATGCGGTTTAAAAAAAGCTGGATCTTTCAAAACGAATGATTTCATTCCAACTGGATGTGAAGGTTTTGAAACGCCTATCAATTTTGCATTAGCAAAATTGCCGCTCTGTGTATCAAATGTTTTCCACGTTGAAATAATCCTTGAGTTCGGATCAAATGATGAAACAGGCTATGTAACTAATATCTAAAAAAAAAGGCTATAGAGGTCACCCACCCTAGGATTTAGTTTTAAGAGATAGGTACCCATTTTTATTAACTGCTTCAACAAATATTCAGAAATTATTATTGTAAAAAAATATTGAAGTTTAGTCATAAAAAAATGTTTGATCACATTAAATAATTTTATATGGGGAATTTGGGTATATATCAACGAACTTATATCAATTAAGTGCCAAAATTTCTTAAATTTTTACTTTTCTCATTCTAGATGTTTTTCGTTCAATTCTGCCACTATCATAGAGGCAGTTTTGTTTAGAGGCTTCGTTCTATGGAATGTATTAGTTCCAAAGACTACACTTTTAGTTAGAGATAATAAATGAAATTAAAGTAAATGTTTAAATAAATAAAAAGTACACGTCTATGTTTATACATCCTTTTTTCACATCTTTATTGTAGTTATAAATTTGAGGCTCCACCTTAGAGGTGAAAAATAAAATTAAATAAAAAACAAGGAGTTAAGTTAGTTCACATTTTAAGTCAATTTATAGTCTGATTTTGGCGAAACGGTTGTTACCACATACCAAATATGTGATCACATATACCTACTTATGTGTAGCTTGTGTCTATAGGTATATAAGTAACTTAGTTATTATATATAAAGAAATAACTATGTTGACTTTAGGAATATTGCTCATGGTAGAGGCTGAATAAAACTTTGTTATTTAATTACAAATTGGTAATTTTATTTACACATACCTTAGACTTGCTTCCGATGAAGGAAAACATTGTGAGGAAACCTGCACTCTGGTTGATAATTATCAGCTAGTGTATGAAATGGAGAAGGCAATGGCAAACCACTCCATTAAAATTGCCAAGAGAGTCGTTGTGTGTGTTTCATTCCATATAATGACCACGATCCTCAGTCATGAGGAAATACGACTAAAGAGACCTTAGACCAAACCAAATACTTATTTCGGAATCGAAAGGTGAGCATCTGTACTGATAGGTAGGTAACTAATATAAGATATAATTAATGAATTTAACCATATACACGGTATTTAAAAAAATACCTTGTGATGATAAAGTACAAAATATAAGAACCTAATTCACGAAAACCTTCTGAAATTTTTCTATGAAGCATGGGTAGTGTGTATACAGATAATCTAATAGATCCCAGGTAATATTATAAATTCGAATGTGAGTTTGTTTATTTGTTACCTCTTCACGCTTTATCTACTGAAACAATCTTCCTGAAATTTTGCACACACATAGTTAGAAGTACTGAGAAGGACATAGGGTACCTTTCATCCCGGGAAAAATCCCCTGTTCCCGTGATATATTTTCCGGGAGAAGCCGCGGGCAAAAGCTAGTAAGTATATAAAATTAATCGCTGACTGATTGTTATATCAACGCAGAGTCGAAACTGCTAAACTTAGGAACTTGAAATTTTGCATAGAGATACATTATATAGCGTAAGTGTAAAATAAAAAAACAGTCTTCTGATTTTACTTTTAGAAATGTTTGAGCAATTTACTGTTTTGACGTGTTAGTTTACTTTACAAATAAGAATATTTCGTAGCGCGTCTCAGTGACCCTACACCATGGAAGTAATAGTTATTATGCTTTACATAGAATAGCTAAATAGTTCGGGGTAGGAACAGTAGATGACAGTCTAATACTAAATTTATGATGCATATAGAGCTAAAAAAAGTCACCACTATTAATCTCTTTCTGTCCATATAGTTAGATATAAAAATCAGACGTCTTATTTTACTTTTACAAATGTTTGAGCAAAATTATTGCTTTTTCTTATCTTTAATTTTATTTTGTTTTTGACTGTACACAATCTAGTGTATGTATAAAGTTAATAAATAGCTCCTCTGGCATGTTAGGCGACCAAGACTGTTTCATGAGTTTCTTCCGGCATTTCTTCTCAGCAGTGGTCGTTCCGAAATGCTAGTAGTTTGTAGCTTTGAGACATAATATATTATGATTAAATAATTAGTTATCGACGTGAAAAAGAGCCTTTGAAGGCCAAGTTTCAATAAAAAAAATTGACTTTGACTTTAGGTCGTGACCACCAGTAGCTGGGTCATTCTACTTTTTAAGAAGAAAAATAAATAATTAAAATTCTCATGATTCTTTAATTATTTTGGCTTTATTTTATTAAACAATAAAAACAATGATTGTAAAAATTACAAACAGAGATCGTTACGCAATAGTTTCCGAGAAAATGACCAAAATTTAAAATAAGCGGCTAACAGGAATGATGCTGTACATAACAGATATGATGATTTTGTATGTAAGTGGTTCTTAGCAACGTTAAAAACAAATTATTATTATTTTAAAGTATTGATACCAAAAGCAAATTAACAAAAACAAAGTAAATCAAAATCAAACTAATGTATCAAAAATAATAAAAATTCTAAAATTTTGATCACAGAAATGACGCCACATACGTTATCCTTTGACTGTGTCACACTTTCCCGGTCCTTTCTTCAAGTTTTTCTTGTGTCAACTTTTGTTGGTGCCATCTCATAGCTTGCTTTACTTGTTCTTAACGAATTGTACGTTTTGCTTCATTATTTTCTTTCTTTTTTTCGAGTGTGAGGAGCCAAACTGCAGCGGAAACTATCAATTAATCAATCCTGTGATCACACGATCACTTCTGTTATCGAGGTTTATTTATATAAATGAAAACTTTTTATATGAAAAAATCATAAATTTACTATTTTTTATTTAATATATTGTCAATTAAACCATGAACGATACTTAAATTAAAATATATATATATATCATAACAGGACGTGACGATCACAGAAATGATAAAATTTTGAAATACCCGCTCAATCGGATTCAAAGTAGAGTTATTACCTGTTTAACCTAATGTGTACATAAATAAACATTGAAATCAATGCCGCCCGCGTATAATTGTTTGAGATTTTTTTAAACTTACCTTTTTACAGCTTGAACAGAGATGACACACAAACTTTTACATACCAATTATTACAAACAAAATAGTTTTTTGTCACTAAACAAATGCAAGCCCCTGTTTACTTTGCAGTCGTGCCAAAAATAACAGATAATGTAGTATTGTCACAGCATAAAATTTTACCCATAAGTAAAATGTTAATAGCTTTTATTTACGAAATTAGCTAGGATCACAGAAATGATTACAAATTTGTAACTAAAGTAGAATCGCGTAAAAAGTATTGTTAAATGGCATCGGCATTTATTTTGTTGGCAGTACCATGAATTAGATTATAATAACGCCATATTTGTGATATAAAGAATTCCCTAAACTCAAACTTTATATTTTTTTTTGGTATCGCAATGTGGATACCTTTGAAATGCACAGATAACAGAACGTGATATTTACATTTTCAAAAAAATAAATAAATATCAATTTTCGTTCTAACACCTTTTATTAATAAACCAGAAGACAAAAGACATCTATTTCTCATATTTAATAAAAAAAGAAACCGAGATTAAAATTTATTTTTGCATGTTTTTTGAATTGCACACTTTTTTTGCAGTAGAATAGAATTACCCAGCTATAGCTCTCGTGGCTATGGGTGTAACGCGGCTACGCGTTCATCCTCTTTGGATCTTATTATACGTGCGCTGGCACATACATACTTATTTCACCTGTCATAAATTTTAAACTGTATTCATTCATATTCGATTCTGCATTTTGGTTGTCATTCTTGGCCTAGCATCTACCGATATACAAGTTACTTTCATTGTGAAGCTACAATAATACTATTTTAAAATAATATTAAACTATAGACCCTTATCGGGTCTATTTCTTTACCAATAAATTATATTATACGACCCTGAAGATTATTATTTAAGAGTCTCCTCGTGCGCTATGGCCTTCCAGGCAATGCGGTCCTGAGCCTGTTTTAGGGCCAGATGGAGTTTCATGTGCGTGGTAGATTTTATTATGTCCGTCCATTTAGTCGGTGCTCTTCCCTGACTTCGACGCCCCGGGACATGACCAAGCAGGATAATCTTCTCGAGGCTGTCGGGCTCACGGCGCGCTATATGGCCAGAAAAATAATGCTATACATATAATAGCTAAATAGTTCCGAATAGTAACACTAAATGACAGTCTTAGTTAGTGCCTAATGCCTATAGATGTATATGGAGCTAAAAAAATGTCACCAGTATTTATCTGTGTCTGTCTATTTTCTTATCGAGAAGGTCGCAGGTTAGTAGACCTCTAAACTCTGTGTCGAGTGCGAACCGCCTAATTGCCTCTGACTTGGTTTGTATAAACGGCCACCCAGATTGTGTTGTGACGTTACATTTCGAAGTTTTCTTCCGGAATGTCAGATATTTCCTTCTAACATTTTAGATAACAATTGTTGAACAATAGTCGCAATACCCGATGCGTCCTCTTCGTCGTTGAGGATTAATCCATACTAATATTATAAATGCGAATGTTTGGATGTGAGTTTGTGAGTTTGTGAATTTGTGAATTTGTAAGTTTGTGAGGATGTTTGTTACTCAATCACGCAAAATCTACTGGACGGATTTCGATGAAATTTGGTACAGAGGTAGATAATGACCTGGAATAGCACATAGGCTACTTTTTATCCCGGGAAAAAGCACTGTTCCCGTGGGAAATTCACGCGGGCGAAGCCGCGGGCAAAAGCTAGTGTGTTATATCCTAAACTAGCATGGGCTTAGGACTTTGTGCCCGTGGGAATTTCGGGAAATCCTCTCTTATTGCTCCCCTACTCTCCCTAAGGAACCTATATACCAAATTTCAGCTTCCTAACCCTAGTTGTTTTGGCTGTGCGTTGTCTGTCAGTCATTCATTAGTCAGTAAGTCCTTAGGGAGTATAGCACGGAAGCACTAAGAGAGGATTTCTCAAAATTCCCACGGGAATAAAGTCCCAGGCCCATGCTAGTATTTGTGTAAATATAGAAAACTAGCTTATGCCTGCGGCTTGGCCCGCGTGAATTTCCCATCGGAACAGTGCTTTTTCCCGGGATAAAAAGTAGCCTATGTGCTATTCCAGGTCATTATCTACCTCTGTACCAAATTTCATCGAAATCCGTCCAGTAGATTTTGCGTGATTGAGTAACAAACATCCTCACAAACTCACATCCAAACTTTCGCATTTATAATATTAGTATGGATTATAATGTTTTGTATAAATCCAGACACGAGTTTAAACCCAAAGTAGTTTACATAAATACATACATAGAATAAAGTCTTTATCCCTTACGGAGTAGACAGAGCCAAGAGTCGTGAGACTCGAAAGCCACGCTTAGCTGAATAGTGGGCTCTCTGATGGAATAGAGATTCAGGTATAGTGACAGGTTGCTAGCCCATTGCTTATTTATTTCATTTATTCATAAAGATACATCCAGATTCACAGACAATAAATCCAAAACACCTGCATGTCATACATAAAAAAAAATTAACAAAGATTGAAAAATTAAGAGTGAAAGAATCCCCAGTCCTTATGAGTGAAGGAATCCCCAGTTTAAAGCCCTTGCCCTCAATTGATTTCAAAGTAGTTTTATAGCTATTATAGGTAAGTATGGATTGATATTTCCGCAGTCAAACACCGAAGCCTCATAAGTTTGTACTGTTCTACATTATCCGTATACGAACATTGTAGATTTAATATTGTACTATGCCTCAAGTATATTTTGTACACAATAATTATTAATTAATTGAGGCAGGGGTGACATATATCCTGCAGGTAACTGTACAGCAAGGTGACTAAAGATAGACCATGAATTAGGAAATGCCACAAATTCTTTCATTTGCAAGAAGTAGAACAATTATAAATCTGAATTTCAAATCATGATGACAAGGATGCCTTTTCCCTATAACAATGAAGGCATGATTGATCTATATTTTCATGGTTGTCGTTGCACGCAAAGCTATTTTCTGAATGTTAGGATACCTAAGTTGATGACACTGCGAAGTAATTTCTAAAGTCAAGAAATACAAAATGATCCAGCTAGATTCGAATCGCGGCACTAATGACCCTGCCACGTGACTGTTGAGAATAAGTAAAAGTTCATTGATTTTATATATCCAATCAGAATTCGTATCTTTCTTTTTTTGTACCTAAACTTATGTAAGTAATAGGTATATCCTATACCTACCTTAAAGTAGCCGCCAGGAAGGCGTAGAAAATAAGATCATGATGTACTTATTCTACTGTCTCGTGACAGGGCCTAAAGAAGGTTTGATTGTTAATTAACCTGAACTTTGATTAGGGCCTTGACTGGACAATTTGAAAACCGCAGTCACCTCTAAAAACTGAAACTTGTCAACAGTCCTCTATGCAAGGCCTGTGCGGAAACACATTTTGTGTTATTGTGACTCGTTGGCAAACAAGCGACTGGACCTCCTGTTCCGATTCTGGAGGACTATAGGCACTTCGCAACAGGTTATATTCTGAAAGTCATGCAGTCCTTCTTCAGAATTCCCGATGCGGGTCGTAAGGCATTGGGGTAAGAACAAAAAACCCAAGGTTTAAAGTACTTCCGGACCTCGGACCCCGAGTGTTAAGATAAGATAATTAACATGTAATAGAGTGCAAAAGCTTAAAATATCAGAACAAATGCCGTTTAAATTCTTGCATAGATTCTGATTATGGTTCTATTTGAACCATAATCAGAATCTATGCGTGTTTTGTTCTACAAAACAAAACACGCATCTATATAGCTATGCGTGTTTTGTTCCATCATCATAAAGTCCCTACTGTTGGAACATTGGCTTCCTGATGGATGGGTAAGCTGGATAGGCCATGACCCACCACGCTGACCCAATGCGATGTCCCATATATATTTTTAATTAAATCTAGCTGTTCCTTCCGTGCATCACTGGTCAGTCGGCCCCGCGACCCATAGCCGATCGCTCGGCTTGATTTTATTAAATAGCTTATTATAAATTAGTAGACGAAGGCTGCATGTTATAGTGTTCATCTGTTTTAATAGTTTTTGTAAGGCGCTGCGTAGCCTTGATTAGTTTTAGTGACTAAGTGATTAAATATTACCTTTTGATAATGTTTATTTAAGATAAGGTTTGGATTAATTACAGGATTTTAAAAATAAATTGTTCTGGATAAGCTGTAGTTAAAAAATATTAGGGAAGGCAAAGCTTAGGGTTCGAGATCAATACATTCTGGTTTAAGACTTTATACAATTACACAAATTATGCAATAATAATAGTGTCATTTTTATGTATGTTTAGTTTTAATTATTTTTATTTATCATACTGTTGTTTACAACTGAAAATCGTTTTTATATGTCTTTCATATGATAATACCTACTTAAAAGTTTAAAGTTCTACTAAAACTTTTTCAAACAAAAAATTCCCTACTTAATTTTCCTATTATCTTATCTTAGTTACAATTAAAAACCAATTAGATACCGAATCATAAAAAAACCTCTGTGGTCATATTATTTTTTTATTATTGTTCTTAATGAATGATTATATTCCAAAGATAACAGCAGATATTAGTTAAATGATACCAAATTAATTATGCCTATTGATGATTTAAATGCTATCAATAATAAATTTATAAATTATAATGCATTTGTCAATTAGGTAAGTACATAAAATGGAGACAGTGTGTCTATTCAAACCAATAAACAAAGTGTGTCTTTAGCAATGACAACTTATTGAATCATTTAGGTCACAACATTGATTGCAGATCTTAAAAAATGGTTTTATGCTACTTTTGAAAAATCATGATAAATTGTTCTTAAATTTTAATTACTAGTAACGCTCGCGCGAATACCCTACGGGAACCCGAGAGTGCCCGAGATGAAAGGTATTTTATGACCTTCTCAGTACTTCTGAGTATACGAAATTTTAGGTAGATTAGTTCAGTAGATAAATCGTGAGGAGGTAACAAAAAAAATAAACTCACTTTTGCATTTATAATATTAGATGGGATACCCAGACGCATATTGAGTATCATTCAGCCCACCAGCACAGAATTAATATAAGTACTACCAGGGAAAAGGGTGACTTTCCCTCTACTATCAATACCAGTGTTGCCAACGCGAAGAAAATCCTGAAAACTTAACTAAACTCCACTTAGATTCAAATTTCTCCATGATTGTGGTGGACGTCGTTGTGCTATATGGCTTAAATATGGGTATATTGACTTAAATTCGTCTTAATTGATACTTAAAGTGTGTAAAAAAATCATTTGATTAACCAAAACGACTTATTGCTGTTTAATGTATTCAGAATTTTGACATCCAAGAGAAGTGACGCTTTAGAAACAGGTTTGGTATCTATATCTTCCGTCTTAAGTAAATTCTTATCATTGATAACTTTAGGGTTCCGGACTTTAGGGGGAAAAGGGAACCCTGGATGTGATCATGAATAACCAGGCCCTTGATTCTACAAATTACAAACGTAGATGTCGTACTTCAGTTGTGTCTCAAAAGCCAAAGAAATCGGAATAAAACATAGAAGGCTTACAGAGATCTTGTCACTTTATTTCTATTTCTTTGGTTCTTGAGACACTAATGAGACATGACACGACGGCCTGGTCTCCAAATCACAAATTTTACAACAACAAAAAAAAAACACGACTGCAAGTCAAGTCAAGTAGTAATTTCTGTTTTATTGGGTTCTCCGAAACGGCTCTAACGTTTTTGACGAATTTTTATACAGCATATTATACTATAAAATCTAAATCACCCGTTCAAAGCTCGGTTGTCCAGTTAGTTTTAATTTAAAAGCTGTTTATGTTTTCTAGAAATGTTTGTAATTATTTGATATTTATTTAGACTTAATAAATGGTTATTTTAAAGAAACTAAATTATATAAAATTGTAGTGTCCGCCCATAAAACTTATTTACTTTATTTCTTCTTCTTCTTCTTCTCTCAGCCGAAAGACGTCCACTGCTGGACAAAGGCCTCCCCAAGGATTTCCACAACGACCGGTCCTGCGCTGCCCGCATCCATGCGCATCCCGCGACCTTCACCAGGTCGTCGGTCCACCGAGTGGGAGGCCTGCCAACACTACGTTTTCCGGTTCGTGGTCGCCACTCGAGAACTTTTCTGCCCCAACGGCTATCTGTTCTACGAGCTATGTGCCCCGCCCACTGCCACTTAAGTTTCGCGATTTTGCGGGCTATGTCGGTTACTTTAGTTCTCCTACGGATCTCCTCTTACTTTACGTTCTTTACTTTATTTACTGAGAAAAAAATTAAAAATCATAGCGACGAAAATAACTTGTTTCCATATCTACTAAGCAAGTAATCATCAACCGGTTTAGGCGTTTTAATTATCCTAATAGATGGACGGTTAATAAAAATAGAACAAACAAGAAACTCCTAAAACTGTAATTTATCTTATTTATACAAATCTGTGTATAACTGAACCATTTTAAATATGGTTCACATTCAAAAACGTACCTTTATTTTAACACAATTTAAAAATCATCAATGTCTATAATAAGGCAACTACAATACTAACAATTAGCCATATTGTAGGCTGACTCGGCGAAATGTTTTATATTGTGTTGTGTAATAAAATACGGTTTGCAAATTCTTGTTTTGAACGTCTATGACACTGATTTAAAATTAAAAGTGCTGATTTATAATTAACATTCATATTATCACGACATGATAAATATAATGAACTACTATAAATATGGATATCTGTCCATTAACTAGTTGAAATAAAGAATGAGGAATAAAGATTTTATCGGTAATTCTATAAATTACATGAGCCAGTTATTTTTCTGATTTATTTATGAATACGCTCTTGTTATTACAGTTGTTGATAGATTTTAATTTAATCTTCGATATGACATGTCGTTCTTTCATTCATTTTGTTATCTTATGTAATGAGTACAAACTCACGGATTTAACATAAATACAGACTACAACACTTCAAGTTTCGTAAACCAAAGTATGAAAACATGTAATATATTTTTTAATACAAACTTTAATTTGAAAAATAAATAAATTAAAAAAAAGTTACCATTATATTTTACACAAAATATGTATGTTGGTAGCAGTGGCGTGGGGTGAAAATAAAGAAAGGTAAAGCCAGAGCAAAAAACGGCTAAACCGTGAATAAGCAAAACGTCATATCTTAACTTGTAAAAAAAACAAGACCAAATAAAATACCTAAGGGATAGCCGGTAGGAAAAATATGTTATCGTTATATTTTACAAAAAATATATGTTAGTATAATAGGTATAGAACATAGTTCAGTATCACCAACTGAGAATTTAGTCATAAAGTTAAACCTAACGGTATATCAGAACTTAATAGTATTGAGTTTGTAAGTTCTCTATGAATTCTTATTCTCGGAGGAACCTCACCTCTAGAGAACGCGTCCCCAGGTGGCGGATAGGGGAGAGCCCGACCGATAGCTATCTGGATAGGTAATAGTCCGCCGGATCGGATAGCTATCAGGCCCCTGATTCTACAAATTACAAATGTATATACATATCGTGCCTTAGTTGTGTCTCAAAAGCCAAAGAAATCGTAATAAAACTTAGATTCATTACATAAACCTTGTCGCTTTGTTCAATTTGTTTTTTTTTTTTTTTTTTCATTAAATATGGGTTTGCTCTTGACCACAAACTTGCCCGAGGATAGAGATGAGGTTTGGATAATTAATAAGTAATTTTGATATTTCTTTGTTTTTTGTTTGGATCTTGAGACACAATTGTGACACTATATCGACGTTTGTTATTAGTAGAATCGGCCCCCTGGCGGGTAGGAGCGAAGGAAGTAGCTCCCGCGGACCCAACAGGTCGGAGAAGGACACTTCGTTAACAAACCAAGATGAGTTTCTTCATTACATAAGGACTTATACGACTTTTATCTACCAGGTAATTTTCACAAAGATTTGGATGATAAAACTGAGTAGGTGTCCGAAGAAATCAATAGCAAAATATGACAATTTATTTTTTACTTTTCCATACTATTTCTATTTTATTTTTAACTGTACATAATACATGTATGTATAAATATAGATGGCTATTTTGGCATGTTAGACGACGGCTACTCAGTAGTGGTCGTTCCGAAATGCTAATAAGATAGCATAATATAGCTTTGAGACATAATACCCTATCATTATATTTTTCACTGTCACTGATACGAAATGTCGGCATTGATATTACGGATAGAGCTATCTCTTCTCTATTTATATGATTCCAAAGAGGCGACATCATCCTAGATTTTAATGCAGAACCAATTTTTATTACGATATCTACTTTAGTGTTATCTTCATCAGCAATTTTAATATGGGCTGCTGGAGCCTTCCTTATGGAAGTTCAATTCCCCAGTTCACTTTATAAATAGATATCATTCGAGATTAATGAAATATGTTTCTTATTTTTGACGATAAAATAAATATGCATACATACAGACAGATGACACGCCTGGTGGAATCATTTTCACAGTTTATTTTTATAAGTTTCTTGCAAATTTCGCGTTCCACGAAAGAACTCCATCATAATATAAAACAAATGTATTCTTTTTAAATCACAATTTGGTGGTAACATTAATTAGTAGTCCTCTAACACAGTAGAAATAAAAAGTGTAGTTAATTATATTTAATCATTACATAATTAAAATCAAATTATAAAACGCACTAGCTAATCTTTCTACGTAGTAAACATTAGCAACAATAACAATGATATAATGTTTATTTTAACTGCATTAAGTGCACTGTAGTGATATCTAAAAAGTTTGTGGGATAATAGTCCATCATTAAGATAGCATAATATAGCTTTGAGACATAATACACTATCATTATATTTTTCACTGTCACTGATACGAAATGTCGGCATTGATATTACGGATAGAGCTATCTCTTCTCTATTTATATGATTCCAAAGAGGCGACATTATCCTAGATTTTAATGCAGAATCAATTTTTATTACGATATCTACTTTAGTGTTATCTTCATCAGCAATTTTAATATGGGCTGCTGGAGCCTTCCTTATGGAAGTTCAATTCCCCAGTTCACTTTATAAATAGATATCATTCGAGATTAATGAAATATGTTTCTTATTTTTGACGATAAAATAAATATGCATACATACAGACAGATGACACGCCTGGTGGAATCATTTTCACAGTTTATTTTTATAAGTTTCTTGCAAATTTCGCGTTCCACGAAAGAACTCCATCATAATATAAAACAAATGTATTCTTTTTAAATCACAATTTGGTGGTAACATTAATTAGTAGTCCTCTAACACAGTAGAAATAAAAAAGTTAATTATTTATATTTAATCATTACATAATTAAAATCAAATTATAAAACGCACTAGCTAATCTTTCTACGTAGTAAACATTAGCAACAATAACAATGATATAATGTTTATTTTAACTGCATTAAGTGCACTGTAGTGATATCTAAAAAGTTTGTGGGATAATAGTGCATCATTCTAGTGCGTGTGGACGTCTGTGCCTGGACAAAAAAAGTTAAATAACTTTTTAAAAATGGCGATTCAAGGGCTCGAGGGTCGCAAGAAAGTCAGCCGTGGAAGAGTAGTTTTGTCACAGGTACGTATTTTTTTTTTTTGACGTAGCATATTATAAGTCTATGAGTTATCTATACATATAATAAAACAGTAAAAATATTTTGTCCGTACATTTTGTATTTTTGACTAAAATGGATAGAGGGACACTTACAAAGAACAATAGAAAGCAAAAAAAAATTTTTGGAATGTCTGTCTGTCTGTCTGTCTGTCTGTATGTATGTACGCGTTTCACGCAAAAACTAATGGACGGATTTGAATGAAACTTTTTTTGTTGTATAGCTATTAAGTCTGGGCAACATATAGGCTATAATTGATTTTGAAAACTGGAACACCTGATGAAGAACCATAACAGAACAGCTAAACTATAAGAAGTATAGAAATGATGCCTTAACAAAAGTCGTTCAACCTGATGAGCATTTTCTGCTGACGTATAAAAATTGAAGATCTGGAACATCTGATGAAGAACTGCAAGAGACCAGCTACACTATAACATATATGGAAATGGCGCCTTAGTAAAAGTCGTTCAACATAATGAGCATTTTCTGCTGACGTATAAAAATTGAAGATCTGGAACATCTGATGAATAACTCCAAGAGACCAGCTACACTATATCGTATATGGAAATGGCGCCTTAGCAAATCTTGATTAATCTGATGAGCATTTTCTGTAGACGTATAAAAATCGAAGATCCGAAACATCTGAAACAGTTTGGAACACAAAAAGACTTTTCATCTAAGCGAAACTCACGCGGGCGAAGCCGCGGGCAACAGCTAGTAGATAAATATATCAACACTTTATTGCACCATTTACAGAAAATAACAAAGTATTGACAGCCATATTTGGGCGGAAGGGGAAAGGATAAGTGAAAAGTGTAGGGATAATGTAACTGACCTACCACACATAACTGATTTACCAATTTTTTTTCTATTTAACTTCCCAAGTGATTCTCTAAGTAATAGTACTTATATCAAACTCGAAATTGTTAACAAAGATAGTTGTAGATTATTTAACATACATATATGGAATCACGTCTTTATCCCTTACGATGTAGACAGAGCCATGAGTCATGAGACTCGAAGGCCACGCTTAGCTGAATAGTGGGCTCTCTGATGGAATGGAGATTCAGGTAAAGTGACAGGTTGCTAGCCCATCGCCTAGGAGTGGAGTCCCCAGTTTAAAGCCTCGATTGATTTTTACAATCTGCGCGGGGAGAGAAGCAGCTGGCACATTCTATGTTTTTTCTTCGCTCCCAGACCAGCATGGAATTATTTGAAAGACTAAAAATTGCTGAGAGGCGTCTTGTATTGTCCTTAGAGCACCGATTTTTTTAAATTTTTGCGGAGTAGGTGGCAGCTTTTTATGTTGGAGCTATTGAAATCGGTACTCTGAGAGGAATAGCTCAAATATGTATAAATAAAAAATAAAAAATAAAGTATTTATTTACAACAACGTATGTATCAATAAGTTGTCATTTTCCAACTAATTACCTTAGCGTCGTTAGATTTTATAATTAACTTAACATGATATTATAGTAATTAGTTTCCTTGGCCCTCGATCAGAGGAACCACTATCGAAGGTGATCACCATACCACAAGGTTGTTAATTGAACTTTTGCCCCATATAGGGGAAAAGTTAAAATCTTCAACAATACAATATAAAATTAAAAATAGATTATACTACTTAGACTTGTTTTTCAAATATTATTGTTGGTGTAAAGTGCTGTGAAATTAAAGTACTTATTTGTTGTAAAGTTACTTTGTTATTAAGAATTAATTTAAGTATACTTTATTTGTTGTATACTTATTTAGTTTTGTTTGTATCATCATTATCCACAGCCTTCCGTGACCCACTGCTGGGTATAGGCCTCCTTCGGTCTAGGCCAACCTTCTCTGTCCTGGGTTATCCTACTTCAGTTGTTGCCAGCAATATTCTAAACATCGTCGACCCACCTAGCTGCCGGATGCCTTACGCTCCGTTTTCCGTTTCGGGGGTACCACTCAGTATCAGATTTACTCCACCTTCCATCATTTGTACACTTATTTATAATTAGGTATAGGTACCCAAATATAAATAAGCCAGGGTCAATGGCAGTCGCCTACAATTGTCTCAATCTACGAATATTGAGATATTGATTGATTTCCATCTTATATTGATTAATAGGTCACGGGAATGGATTGTCCATGTAGCTAGTTAAAAATGAGTTTGTAAATTTTCACCTACATAATTTTTGTTGTCGATAAAATTCCTTTTTATTTTTTTAAGCGGTGGCACTGCCAATAGGCCTGTATTCAATCATATATATTTGCTGGGTTAATAAATAATTAAAAAATATTCGTAAAATTTTGAATCTTGAATTGTAAAAAAAGATAAAATAAAATTTTCCTTAACAGGTATGTTAATGATGTTTTTATACGCGTAATAAATTATTCTTAAATTTAAATATCTATCTATATCTAAAATGTAGATATACATAGTTTTAGTTGCCAAAGGATATGGTTAAATTGATAAAACTATTAAACTAAAATGTAGGTGACACTGACGAATTTTATCTTATTGAAAACAAGTTTATTTATGTCTAGGAAATACGTAGAAAGAAAGACTTTGTTTATTAATTCAATTTTATCGATGCTAGTCTAAACTATTACATAGCAAACAAATATCTAATATGTAAATCTGTCATAGCAGTCCTAGCAGTGGAACATTCTACTTATGGTTTAAATGAACAATCTCTTTTTATCTCTATACCCTACATCGTGGTAAGATCGATCACGAAAAAAACAATTGCTTTATCTATAATATGCGCAGCTAATTTATAGAAATGCTTATGGTGTGGGGACGACATGACAACCCTAAAGAAAACACTAATTTTAAAAATGTAGAAGTCTCTCGGTGTTACCATTTGCAAAAATTATTAAAATCGATGTTTAATGAGGGATTTTCCGAGACCCAAATAAAAAAAAATAGTTCCAGATGAATTCATAGGTGGCGCTTAGTAAAAGGCGAGACCATTCAAAAAGCAAAAATGCACGCGATTGGCATTTAAAAAAAAAAACCTAATAAAAAACATCTAAAAAGTATTAATATTGTGATTTGTGCAAGTGTAAAACTGTTATGTGATTTTTTTTCTGCCTCTGTCTGGCTGACAATAAAAAACGCACGATATAGGTAGGTACAGCCATTATTACAACTCGGCTTTCAATAAAAATCCATCTGTTGCAATTTTTTTACACTGATTTTTTTTTCTTAATTATCTGTCAGAAAAATCGCTCATTATGAATTGGAACACGATTGTGAAACGGTCACATGTTTTATTATGGAGTCGTATTTCCCAGGTTTCGAGTTACTACATCGGCATCCGCAGTTATTGTCGTCCAATCAATCTTTGAGTGGCAGATAAGTGGTCGCTGCCCTCTGTGGATAATTCATACAATTACCTACTTTTGCAATTACTAAGCTCCAATCCAACAGACCAATATGCGGATTAGTGGATATTAGGTTCAAAAGAACCGAAAAAATCTTCCTTTCAAATCTTTCTCCACCTTCTTTAGTCGTATTCCTCATGGCTGAGGGTCATGGTTATTATATGGAATGAAATACACGCAACGACTATCTTGGTAATATTAATGAAGTGGTTTGCCATTGCCTTCTCCATTTCAAATACTAGCAGAATAATCATCAACCAGAGTACAGGTTTCTTCACGATGTTTTCCATCACTGGAAGCAAGTGGTGGTCGATGAAAATGACCATACGTGAGTTAGATTGATATATACACATATCACGGGCAGGATTTGAACCTGGGACCTTTGCAGCCACAATTGGGCGCCCTATCGTTTAGCTACCACCACCGCTTCGAATCTTAATACAGAACTTAACTCTTTCTACAGGTGCTGGCATGCTTGGCGCTGGATTTCCTTCTCATCGGGTTGGGCATGTCCATCAGCTTCGTAACCATGGTACTTCCCGAAGTCATGGATGCCGAAGAGGGCCTCTCCATCACCAAGAAGCAGGCCTCGTGGTTTGGTAAGCGCTAAATCTGACTAATGTACAGTCGGATGCAGTGAAATCTGTCTCCCCCTATCTCAAAGAATCCTATGTCAGGGGGGTCAGGTTTCTTTGCATTTGAAATTTAGCTGTAGGTTCCTTAGGGAGTGTAGGGGAGCACTAAGAGAGGATTTACGCATGTAGGTTCCTTAGGGAGTGAAGGGGAGCACTAAGAGAGGATTTACCGAAATTTAGCATGTAGGTTCCTTAGGGAGTGTGGGGGAACACTAAGAGAGGATTTACCGAAATTTAGTATATAGGTTCCTTAGGGAGTGAAGGGGAGCACTAAGTGAGGATTTACCGAAATTTAGCATGTAGGTTCCTCAGGGAGTGAAGGGGAGCACTAAGAGAGGATTTACCTAATTTCAACATGTAGGTTCCTTAGGGAGTGTAGGAAAGAACTAAGAGAGGATTTACCAAAAGGACTATGGGCGAAATCGTCCCCACCCACCAACAGAAATGAAACATAGGTCAATCGACATATCTTCGGAAGGTGATATTTTTTTTTACTATGGGGTCGTTAACATTTTACAAATATTTATCCTATACATTTTTATATGGAGCCCAAATATTTTTACAAAATGTTATTTTTTTAATTAACCCCACTGATTTATAAAAGAACTAGGATTTTAATGAAATAGAGGATACTTTAGGAACACTTAGGCATCAGTTTTATTTGTGTTTGTAAATCCCATACATTTTTATATGGAACCCAAATATTTTTTGCAAAATGTTATTTTTTTAATTAACTCCACTGATTTATAAAAGAAATAGGATTTTAATAAAATAGTAAATACTTTAGGAACACTTTGGCATCAGTTTCATTTGTGTTGGTAGATCCGATACATTTTTATATGGAGCCCAATTATTTTTACAATTTTTTTTTTTAATTAACCCCACTGATTTATGAAAAAAAAAGTATTTTAATGAAATACATTCATTTTAGGAACACTTTGGCATCAGTTCCATTTGTGTTGGTGGGTGGGGACGGAGCCCATACATTGGTGCCCTATGTCCTTTAGCATGTAGGTTCCTTAGGGAGTGTAGGGGAGCACTAAGAGAGGATTTACCGAAATTCCCGTGGGATCAAAGTCCCGGGACCATGCTTGTTTGAGGCGAAGCTAAGGGCAAAAGCTAGATATGTTTTATCATGTACGATAGGTTACGAGTATAAACCTATATTGATAAAAAGCAATGGGATTACAATTATACAACTGTTATTCCACGAGATATTTACCTGAGACGTTGATAAGATACAGACTGCAATAATAATAAAATTTATTTATTTAGAGATCATTTGATTTCAGTTATGATTAGATACTGGTGCAAGTATATCAATATTTTACATATTTATTCTGTTAGATTTAATTTTTACAAAATGTCTCTTTTTTACTCAAAATGTTTCCGTTTTTTCCTTTATACTAAATATGGTTTCTCTATTTATGTTGAATCAAAAATACATTGATGTCAAATTTACAAAACCGCTCAACAAAAAATCCTGAAGGGTTGCCAAGAGCGTAATCACAGATAATATGCAAAAAATATATAACAATTAGTAGTATCAATAAGTATATGGAACAAAGTTTTATGTAGTTATAGAGACTTGTGGTTTGTAACAAGGACTCGACCTCTCACACTTCATTTACCTTTAGTAATTTCCAACGGTATTTCTTGAGTACCTTCCATGTACCTACATAAATCCCGCGGCTCATCTAAAATTACCCTAGAATTACCAAAATATAATAATCTTTATGGAAAACAACATTTACAATACCAAATACCCAAATTAATAAACAACCTACCCTTAGCACTAAAACAAGAACTTAATACCAGAAATATTAAAAATAAATTAAAAACATATTTTATTAATAAAATTAACGACGACAGTTAAAATCACCCCGTGTGATACCGGGACGGGCTTAGATGCATACGCGCGGCATAGCAGAATAAGTTTTGTACCCACCTACATATTTTATTCTCGACGATGAATGTCATGCCAGTGTACGTTTAAACCTAATAACTTGGTTTTTGTACACTGTTAGCAGTTAAGTTTTGTGACAATATGTGTTTGAATTAAATATAAATAAATAAATAATCTATCTTTATTGACAAGCTTCGTTATAGGTCATAGTTGAAATGGAGCAGGAAGTTACTGTAAACCATAGACATAAAAAAAACATTCTTTAATAGACCTACAAACTTGATTGTCAAATGAAGCCCAAAAACTTTTATCATAGTGTGCTCCAAATTCAATTTTTTTTACAGATTGTTTACAAATTTCACAAGAACCAAAACACACCAAAAATGTCAAACTTGACAAAAATTAACCTCATATAAGATATTACCTGTCCTTCACCAACATAGGCAAAAACCATATCTGACATCCCGCTTCCTCAGCTGTCTGTGTCTCTAAGGATTTTTGTTTCTAACTCTATGCTGCAAACTATGAAAATACGAGTATATAAGAATGTATTTTAGGTAGGTAACAATATTTTTTTAAAGTTGGCCGTTATGGGATGCCCGACAGATGTAAAACATCTGAGCATCGTGGCACGACGGGGCTGTGTCATGTCATTTGCCGTCACGGATTTGAGTCAGGCATATTTAATTTTAGGTAATTAACCATAGGTATTTTGTTCTATGAATTTTTGGTAGTGTCCGACCGAAACTAGTTTTACGACCGAAACCGAAACCGAAAACGAATTTCGGCAACGGTGTCTGTTTCGGCCGAAACCGAAACCGAAACTTCCTTACAAGGCTCATATTTTGAGGGAAAAATAAAGAAAACGTTATTATAATCAATCAGTCTTTATTGTTTTCTCTTTAAATCACATAGATTTCTCTTTAAATCACATAGTTACTAATATCACAATCACAATAGGTATAAGTAGTTACTTAATAATTAAGTAATAAAATAAACAAAAATAAATCACTTTTATCTTTAGAACAAATAAACTTAAACTTCTTTCTTATAAACTCAGTTTGACACTTTTTTATGAAAAGTAAAAAAAAAGAAAAAAAAAAGCTAAACGACTGTATTATATAATACTATAAATTAAGTATAAACTATGATCGTAATCACAAGAATGCAGAACAAGAGGTTAACTTTTACATAATGCATTAAAATTGAATTTATAAAGCGCCTTTTTACTCTAAAAGGTATCAAATTATGTATTAAAAAAGAAAAAGAAGGATTTATGTCTAGATTTCTTTTAATTACTCGCAATATTCAGGACATCTACATAACCCGTCCCATAGTCGGGTCTTTTACCTCAATAATTTCCCAAAACAAAATTGATAGTATATCTACTGTACTTGCCACTTGGATACCTTGGTGATAAATATTAAAATGAACTTTGAAACTCTGAATCCATAATATTATCACCATGAAATGCACTATAGTTATTACTAACTTCCTAACTAATGTTTGTTTACGAATAGCATTTTCGAACCAAAAAAAATAATTATAGGTTAGATTAAACTTGATTATACTTTTATCAGTCATATTGAATATATTTTTGATGTTTACTACCCGCTCTTATGTTATAACGACATAAAACGAGAATTCTTACCAATAACTTACCAAATTCAAAATAAATCACTCGAAAATTCGCCACCACAACAAAACAAAACGAACAGAAAACAAACAAGCGAGCGAATCACGACATTGGTTCTGATCGTATTCATTCACTCAATGACCGATAACAGCGCGGAAACTCCCGAATGCACATTCGGTTTCGGTCGTAGTTTCGGCAAGTTTGCCGCCGAAAACGAAACTAAACCGAAACTCGTGTTTTTACCGAAACTCAACCGAAAACGAAACCGAACATTCGGTCGGACACTAATTTTTGGCATTTTGCTTCTTAGACCTTTTGATTTTTGGACAACTTGATCATAAAGGAATTTAAATCAAAAGAGTTTAAATACAGGATTTAATTTCGACTTTTTTATTCTAATTGAGAAAAATTGTGAATTAAATACTGTGTACCAAGATTTTTTGATAATTCTGAATTTGTTACATTCGTACAACCTGAAAAAGAGGACGTTGACATTTATTACTATAACTATGTTATATTAATACTTAATTCGGTCCGACGTAATACATATACACGCCTGATAACATAATATGCAAGGAGAGGTGAGACTAGTACATCAAATAAGTAAAGTAGTTTTTCCTACTTGTCCTATCATGTAAACAATCTTTAAATGTCTTTTTACACGACTGACCAAAAAAGTAGTGTTATGTTTTTAGCGTTCATGTATGTATGTAAGTATGTATGTATGTAAGTTTCTTGATTCCATCATAAGTCCTGAACGGCTTAACAGATTTTGATGTGAGAGGTATTGTTAGATTCCTTGCATTCCTCCGAGTGGCATAGGCTATGTAAGTTGTCAGTCGTGTTTTTTATTTTTAAATAATTAGCTTGTTATGATTTTATAACAATATAAATTAAAATAGACTTGTTAGGAAATTACTTTCGTGGTTACTAAATGTTTTACTTTAGAATGTTTAGGTTTGAACTAATATTTAATTTATTTTCAACAAAATTCAACAAAAAGTACTGTGAAGATTGTTTACATCATAGGACATGTAAGAAAAAACAGAGTTTACATCAAATCCGCTTTATCCGCACGTATAGAATTACTTCCGACTGCAACCTGTGTGGTTTCCGTCTTAACCTGACTTCAACTAATACACTACACATATCGATCAATAGTAAGTAATAAGTCTACTTTTATTACATACATACATAGAATCACGTCTTTATCCCTTTATAGTCAAGAGCCAAAAGTCGTGAGACTCGAAGGCCACGCTTAGCTCGGGCTCTCTGATGGAATGGAGATTCAGGTATAGTGACAGGTTGCTAGCCCATCTATGAGTGGAGGACTCCCCAGTTTAAAGCCCTTTCCCTCGATTGAATTTTAAAATCTGCGCGGGAAGAGAAGCAGCTGGCACATTTTATGTTTTTTTTCTTCGCTTCCAGACCAGCATGGAAGCAACATTAGCCTTTACATAACATGGATAAAATAAGTAATAATAATTTAAAAATAAAGTATTAATTAATAGTAGGTATTAGTAGTATTAAATTTAATATATTTTTTACTTATTATTAATTCGACTGTAATATTGTCAACCTATTGTTACTTGTAAATGACAATAATTTATTAAGACCGAAATAATGCGCGTGTAACATGGGCAGTACTTATATTAATTCTGTGATATGGGTTAAAACATATTATATTGGTTGAAATTAATATCGTCTTGATTTCAAGTCCAAGGTTGGTAGTGACTGCTGGATTTCTTTATACTTAATTAACTTAACCTCATGCCAATACTATCGCTTTGTAGCCACATTAAGTTACGACATTGAAGGCTTCTACTTTATGATTACGAGAAGCTTTTTCTGTTAAGGTTGCACTAGCCGCGAGCTCGAACCCAGTGGCGGGCGCGGCCAAAAAGCAAGCTGTTTCACCTAGCATTGTGTCCGACAGAGATAGAATCAGTGATGAGCAGTCAGACGCTATCTGTACGCATACACCGAGCGCACGCACACAAACACCTGTCCTCCGAAGCGAATGAAACGACGTTAGACGATTCACAACACCGAGCCGAGCCGCGTCGGGCGCGCCGCTATGCCTGCCGGTCGGCCAAAAGCCAGACAGTACCTACAATTTCGTACAATATAACTAAAGGCGCGGCGGCGCGGGCGTTTATATACCTATAGATTGCTTATTATAGTCAGGATATAGACATACCTACCTATAGGATAGAAGATTCACATAAAATGAGTAATGTAGGTACTTACCTACCTACAATGTTGTTTTTATCAGGTGCCCAGACATAAGAAACAAATAAATAAATAAATCATAATCATAACATATTATAAAACAAAGTCCCCCGCGGCGTCTGTCTGTCTGTCTGTCTGTCTGTTCGCGATAAACTCAAAAACTACTGAACGGATTTTGATGCGGTTTTCACTAATAGATAGGGTGATTCATGAAAAAGGTTTTAGTGTATAATTTGTTTAGGTTTTGTGTATATTAGTTGAAATATGACGATAATTGTTAAGGAAGTCGGAAAAAAATTTGCCGCCCGGCAGCTTTCATCGAAAACGCTGTCCAATTCCTAAGAGATGTATCAAAATCATGTATGGAGGAATTGTGTATCTATAATAGGTCTACAAAAAAGTCCGCGATAGCATATATCTAGCTTTTATATTTCAGCCACAATAACTAATTTTATGTTTTAAAAATAATTAAAATCGTTACGTGTTTTTTAACTGGTGATATTAACCAGAACTTATTAATCCTTATCAAATTAAACAAGTCTATCGTCACAAGTACTTAATATATTTAATATTTGCTTTTTACTGCATGTAATTTGGATCAATAGTTTCCGAAATACTACGAGTTATCTAAATACCAGCAACGCGCCGCGAAACCACCTAGCGAAGACTCAAGGCGCAGTATGGGTAGCTATCTCTGAGCGGGCGCGTTTTCGTATGTTTTTACACGACTGACCAAAAAAGGAGTGTTATGTTTTCAGGGTTCATGTATGTATGTGCGGCCTGTGGTGTGGGCGGCCTGTGGTGTGGCCCTAGAATAGCACCAACCCATCTCTTCCCGTGGGTGTCGTAAGAGGCGACTAAGGGATCTAAAACACCGGAGGATGGGCAGCAGCATCCTTCCGCGTACTATGACATCACACTGCGATCGCCAACCCGCCTGCCAAGCGTGGCGATTACGGCAAAACCCCCCTATGGTTGTTACACCCATAACACGGCCCCTAGTCCCCGGCGGCCCCGCTATCCCGGACTCTGGTAGCGGTCACGGTAACGGCGGGGCAGGGGGTGCTAAGAATCCCCGGCAGATGCCAGGCTACCAACCCCGACGACCTTTGGCCCTGGCAACATATAACACGTGCACACTGCGGACCGACGAGAAGCTCGCTGAACTGGAGGAAGAATTGAGCAGGTTACGATGGGATATTGTAGGATTATGTGAAGTCCGAAGAGAGGGGGAGGACACCATGATCCTCAAGTCCGGAAACCTGCTCTATTTCCGGGAGGGCGACCAACTGTCCCAGGGTGGTGTCGGGTTTATCGTCCACAGGTCCCTCGTCAACAACGTGGTCCAGGTCGAGAGTGTTTCGGCGAGGGTAGCGTACCTTGTACTCAGAATTACCAAACGGTATTCGTTGAAGGTAATACAAGTATACGCACCGCCCTCATATCGCTCCGACGACGAGGTAGAGACTATGTATGAGGATATTTCTAGAGCCATACATAGCTCCCAGGCCCACTATACCGTTGTGATGGGGGACTTTAACGCGAAACTGGGCAAACGAAGCGATGATGAGCTGAGGGTGGGGAATTTTGGATATGGAAGGAGGAATGCACGTGGTCATCTGCTGGCCGGCTTTATGGAGAAGGAGGGCCTCTTTATGATGAACTCCTTCTTCAAAAAGCCAAAACAGCGAAAGTGGACATGGTTGCATCCTAATGGCGTTACAAAAAATGAGATTGACTTCATCTTGTCGACGAAGAGGCACATATTCAATGATGTCTCTGTGATCAATGCCGTAAAAACAGGAAGCGATCACCGATTGGTAAGAGGCACATTGAATCTTAGAATAAAACTCGAAAGGTGTCGACTGATGAAGTCTACGCTCCGACCAGCGCCTATCCAGCTCCAAAACCCCGAGAGCTTTCAGCTCGAATTGCAGAATCGCTTCGAATGCCTGGGAGACTGCGAAAATCTGGACGATTATAATGACAGGTTTGTGCAAATTGTCCAAACAGCTGGGTCTAAGGCTTTCAAAACCCGCCGTTCAAAAGGAACCAAAAGATCTCGGACCTCACCAACAAACTCATGGAAGAAAGACGAAACTTGGTTCTGCAGTCCTCTGACGATGCTGCTCAGTATCGGCGTCTAAACAGACAGATCTCCAAGTCCTTAACTCGTGATTTACGCCAATTCAATACTGACCGTATTGAAGAGGCGATCAAGCGAAATAAGGGCTCAAAAGTGTTTGCAAGGGATCTGTCTGTTGGTCAAAGCCAACTGACCAAGCTGAAGACTGAGGATGGCAGAATCATTTCGTCGAAGCCAGAGCTGTTGGAAGAGGTTGAGAAGTTCTACGGACAATTATACACCAGCGTACGCACACCTGTCAGTAATCTGGCCAAAGATCCAAGAGCCAGATTGACCCGACACTACACCGAAGATATCCCGGACGTCAGCCTTTATGAGATTAGAATGGCTCTCAAACAGTTAAAAAACAATAAGGCACCGGGTGATGATGGAATCACGGCTGAGCTTCTGAAAGCAGGTGGAACGCCGGTATTAAGAGCTCTTCAGAAGCTATTTGATTCCGTCATACTCGAGGGACAAACGCCTACGGCATGGCACAGAAGTGTGGTGGTACTTTTCTTCAAAAAAGGTGACAAAACCCTATTGAAGAATTATAGGCCTATCTCACTTCTGAGCCATGTCTACAAACTGTTTTCGAGAGTCATTACGAATCGTCTCGCTCGCAGGTTTGACGACTTCCAGCCTCCCGAACAAGCCGGTTTCCGAAAAGGCTTTAGTACCGTAGACCACATACATACGCTGCGGCAGATTATACAGAAGACTGAGGAGTATAATCAGCCATTATGCTTGGCGTTTGTGGACTACGAGAAAGCCTTCGATTCGATCGAGACCTGGGCTGTGCTACAGTCTCTCCAACGGTGCCAAATTGACTATCGATATATCGAAGCGCTGAAGTGTTTGTACGAAAACGCCACCATGTCGGTCCGTCTCCAGGATCAAGGCTCCAAACCTATCCAGTTGCAGCGAGGGGTGAGACAGGGAGACGTGATATCTCCGAAACTGTTCACCGCCGCCCTGGAAGATGTTTTCAAGCTTCTGGACTGGAGCGGACTCGGCATCAATATCAACGGCGAGTACCTCACTCACCTTCGATTCGCTGACGATATCGTAGTCATGGCTGAGACCTTGGAAGACCTAGGCACAATGCTCGATGGCCTCTGTAGAGCCTCTCAACAAGTGGGTCTAAAAATGAACATGGACAAGACGAAAATTATGTTTAATATCCGTGTCGCACCCACTCCTCTGAAGGTTGGAGACTCTACACTCGAAGTTGTTGACAATTATCTATACTTGGGACAAACAGTTCAGTTAGGTAAGTCCAACTTCGAGAAAGAGGTCAACCGTCGAATCCAACTCGGCTGGGCAGCGTTCGGGAAGCTTCGCGATATCTTCTCGTCCAAAATACCGCAGTGTCTCAAGACTAAGGTCTTTGACCAGTGTGTGTTGCCAGTAATGACATACGGAACAGAGACGTGGTCGCTTACTATGGGCCTCATAAGAAGGCTCAAGGTCACCCAAAGGGCGATGGAGCGCGCTATGCTCGGAGTTTCTCTGCGTGATCGAATCAGAAATGAGGAGATCCGTAGGAGAACTAAAGTAACCGACATAGCCCGCAGAATCGCGAAACTTAAGTGGCAGTGGGCGGGGCACATAGCTCGTAGAA
Organism: Ephestia elutella; assembly: GCA_018467065.1. Lineage (NCBI taxonomy): Eukaryota > Metazoa > Arthropoda > Insecta > Lepidoptera > Pyralidae > Ephestia > Ephestia elutella. The sequence continues at coordinate 12,787,541 of CM031570.1, read as the reverse complement.
CAGATAGCCGTTGGGGCAGAAAAGTTCTCGAGTGGCGACCACGAACCGGAAAACGTAGTGTTGGCAGGCCTCCCACTCGGTGGACCGACGACCTGGTGAAGGTCGCGGGATGCGCATGGATGCGGGCAGCGCAGGACCGGTCGTTATGGAAATCCTTGGGGGAGGCCTTTGTCCAGCAGTGGACGTCTTTCGGCTGAGAGAGAAAGAGAGAGAGTATGTATGTATGTATGTATGTAAGTATGTATGTATGTAAGTTTCTTTATTCCACCATAAGTCCTCAACGGCTTAACAGATTTTGATGTGAGAGGTATTGTTAGATTCCTTGCATTCCCCCGAGTGACATAGGCTATGTGAGTTGTCAGTCGTGTTTTTTATTTTTTAATAATTTGCTTTTAGTAGGAGGTAGGTATCATTAAAAAAACCGGCTAAGTGCGAGTCAAACTCGCGCACCGAGGGTTCCGTACACGAAAAGCATCTCACATTATAGCTCTCACTGAAAGACCTAGAAATTTCAAAAACAAACTTAACTTTGCAGTTTGATTCCTAGGAATCGTACTGCATCGAGCGCAAAAATAAGTTTGTAACATTTTTTATTAAACTTCCAACAACATATTTACAGTGTATGTACTGTTAGATCTTGCTTTTTGCCAAATTTCATAATTTTAGGTCAACGGGAAGTACCCCGTAGGGTTTGATTGCTGCCTGAAATCGCAAAATATACGAAATTTCGCTACATTTACGGTAGGTACCTAATATCTCTTGATCGCGTTGACGTATAATTTTGATTATTTTTTTGCTAAAAGAGACCATGTATCCGAGTATTAGATATTAATTTCAAATTGATACCTTTAAGAGTCCTAAGAAAAAAAAGTTTGACAGACAGACGGACAACAAAGTGATCTTATAAGGGTTCCGTTTTTGACTTTTGAGGTACGGAACCCTAAAAACCGGTCAAGTGCGATTCAAATTCGCGCACCGAGGGTTCCGTAGACGCTAATCAAGTTTTAAAAACAAACTTAACTCTGCAGTTTGCTCCCTAGGATTCATATTGCATCGAGCGCAAAAATAAGTTTGTAACACTTTTTTTTTAACTTCCAACAACATATTTACAACTTTCAGATTTATTCCTGTACAAGTACTGTACTGTACTAAGTACCTTGCTTTCTGACAAATTTCATAATTTTAGGTCAACGGGAAGTACCCCATATATTTTGATTGCTGTCTGAAATCGCAAAATATGAAGTACCCCATATGTTTTGAGTGCTGTCTGAAATCGCAAAATACTCCTGATTTTTTTGCTCAAAGTGACCGAGTATTCGATATTACACCTCTGAAAAATAAAATAATTTTTTTCGATATCTTTCAAATAACTGAATTGAATTCAGATATTTAGTTTTTATTTTTATTTTATTTACTTGAAGAACATTTTAATTTGACACAATTTTAGTACGGAACTCTCAAAAGTAGAATCATATGGTTCAATCAATAATTTGTAACTAAATTTATATTATCTCTATAAAATTCAATAACAATTCATGATTTTTAAATGCCGGTGTTAAAAATGTATTAAAGGTGGTGTTATCCACTCATGTTACGTGCTCCTCGAAGTTTAAGTAAATATGTACTGGAATATCCGATCTCTGCTTATAAGGGTTCCGTTTTTGCCTTTTGAGGTACGGAACCCTAAAAATAAATATATTGTCCACCCGAGCGAAGCCGGGGCGGGCCGCTAGTATAATCCATACTATCCATACTAATATTATAAATGCGAATGTTTGGATGTGAGTTTGTGAGTTTGTGAATTTGTAAGTTTGTGAATTTGTGAGTTTGTGAGTTTGTGAGGATGTTTGTTACTCAATCACGCAAAATCTACTGGACGGATTTTGATGAAATTTGGTACAGAGGTAGATAATGACCTGGAATAGCACATAGGCTACTTTTTATCCCGGGAAAAAGCACTGTTCCCGTGGGAAATTCACGCGGGCGAAGCCGCGGGCAAAAGCTAGTAATATTATAAATGCGAACGTTTGGATGTGAGTTTGTGAGTTTGTGAATTTGTGAGTTTGTGAATTTGTGAGTTTGTGAGTTTGTGAGTTTGTGAGGATGTTTGTTACTCAATCACGCAAAATCTACTGGACGGATTTCGATGAAATTTGGTACAGAGGTAGATAATGACCTGGAATAGCACATAGGCTACTTTTTATCCCGGGAAAAAGCACTGTTCCCGTGGGAAATTCACGCGGGCGAAGCCGCGGGCAAAAGCTAGTAATATTATAAATGCGAAAGTTTGGATGTGAGTTTGTGAGTTTGTGAATTTGTGAGTTTGTGAATTTGTGAGTTTGTGAGGATGTTTGTTACTCAATCACGCAAAATCTACTGGACGGATTTCGATGAAATTTGGTACAGAGGTAGATAATGACCTGGAATAGCACATAGGCTACTTTTTATCCCGGGAAAAAGCACTGTTCCCGTGGGAAATTCACGCGGGCGAAGCCGCGGGCAAAAGCTAGTATAAATATATACGGACAAATCACACAGATTGAGTTAGCCCCAAAGTAAGTTCGAGACTTGTGTTATAGGATACTAACTCAACGATACTATATTTTATAACAAATACATATATAGATAAACATCCAAGACCCGGGTCAATCTGAAAAAGATCATTTTCCATCTTGACCCGACCGGGGATCGAACCCGGGACCTCCGGTGTAGCAGTCCGGCGTGATGACCGTTGGGCCACGGAGGTCGTCGGTAGAACACTTACTCAATGTTTATTTGAAGTTTTTCACGCCTGTTCTTCAGTCAACCAATACAAAATCCACTCAAATCAACAATTTCAATTACGTAGGTAGTCCAATTCAACGCCAAGTCAGATATAGTAGGTAGGTAGTATCGAAATCTAAAGGAGTGAGCCGAGCGAATAACGAAAGTGACGTAAGTATTGTGCAGGTGTGCGTGAGCTTCTTCCCTCCGCACCGCGCCGCCCCGTCCGCCCGGGGAACAATATTGAGTGAAATGCACGACAATTCATATCAAATCGTGCGCGTGAAAAATTGCGAAACGTCCTTTGGAAAATCGGGTTTTCTGAAAAAACTACTGCTCAAATCAATCACAAATAAAGTTTATTGGAATCTTCGATAACTGAACTTTGTCGGTGCGGTTTTTGTTTTCGATATTTTACACTTCTTTTATTACTTATTTACGCCCAAAGTTGTATTAAAATTAACACGAAAAACTTGTCACCCTTCTACTTCATATTCTCTACCTGGATTTCAGCTATTTCGTAACGACCGCATCGGAAGGCGTGGGGCTGGTGTCGCCATCTATATTAGATCACACATTCCCTGTAAAATTATTTCTGCTTCTACTTCGTCTAACCCTACACTAGAACCGGAGTATCTTTTCCTTGAAGTAGCACTCTCTTACACTAAAATTCTTCTCGGCGTCTTTTATAATCCATCTTCGGAAATCGTATTCCTTCCTCTTCTTGAAACTCTTCTTGAAAACTTCATCCCAACGGTTGACCATACCATAATCATGGGCGATTTTAACACCTGTTTGATCAAGAATGATTGTCGAGCCAAATCCCTCAGGTCCATTGCTGGAAGCTGCAACCTAACTATCCTTTCTCTTCAAGCTACTCACTTCTTCCCTAAGTGTATTCCCTCTCTTCTAGACCTTATATTAGTATCTTCACCTGATAAGGTTTCTGATCATGGGCAATGCCCTGCCGAGGCGTTCTCTTATCACGATCTTTTATTTCTCTCTTATAAAGTCCGCCCGCCTAGAGCAAAGCGTAAAGTCCTCATGAAGCGTAATTTTAATTCTATTAATATTGATAATTTACGTGAGGAAGCTAGGGGTTGCGATTGGTCAGCGGTAACCAAGGCGGAATCTGTGGACGAACAAGTGAATATTTTCAATAAACTACTTCTGGACCTCTATGATCGCCATGCACCTGTTCGACCTGTCCGAGTTAAACACCTTCCTGCGCCTTGGCTGTCGAACGACATCAAGGATCTTCAGAATAAAAAACAAAGCCAAGGGAAAATTCAAGTCAAACCCCGATAGATACCGCGATCTTTATATTAACGAACGAAATCGTTGTAATAAGGCGTGTAGGGATGCTCAGCGACGACATATCCACCAATCGGTCGAAAATGGTGATCCAGCCCGCGTCTGGAAATTTCTGAGGTCTCTTGGTGTCGGCAAAACTCAGCCGACTTGTCCTAATACTGTTGACATCAATGGTCTAAATAGTCACTTCTCTTCCTCCCAACTTCTTGACAATAGTATTAAAATTAACACCCTAAATTCAATCTCTTCACACCCTCTTCCAAACTATACCCAGTTCTCTTTTACAGAGGTTGACGACAGTGATGTTAGAAAGGCAGTACTGTCAATATCTTCGAATGCCGTGGGAAACGACGGCGTTAGTCGTACTATGATTATTCCTATCCTTGATATCCTCCTCCCAACCATTTCACATATTATTAATTTCTCCTTGACATCTGGTGTATTTCCATCAGCTTGGAAGGATGCTCATGTTACTCCGTTACCTAAAAAAAATAATCCTGCATCATTCTCCGACTTTCGGCCGATTTCCATACTCCCCTTTCTATCTAAAGTCCTTGAACGTATCGTGCAAGAACAATTGAACAGTTTCTTAGTTAGAAATAACCTCTTAAATCCTTTCCAATCCGGGTTTCGTCCTGGTCATAGTACGACTACTGCTCTGCTTAAGATTTCCGACGACATTCGTTTAGGTATGGATGATAAGCAAGTTACAGTGTTGACATTGCTCGACTTCAGCAATGCTTTCAACACTGTAGACTTTGATATATTGTTGGCAGTGCTGCGTTCTCTCAACATATGTTCTGATGCTATTGAATGGTTTCGTACATATCTGTTTGGGCGTCGACAACGAGTACGTATCGAGGATTCCTTCTCCTCCTGGTGTTGTACTAGTGCTGGTGTGCCGCAGGGCGGCGTGTTATCTCCTATTCTTTTTGCTCTCTTCATCAACTCTATTACTCTACAGATTCAAACCTCCTACCATATGTATGCCGACGACCTCCAAATCTATTCGCAATCTAAAGTTGATGACCTCTCCCTTACAATTAACGTTTTAAACGAAGACCTGGAACGCATCTCTGCATGGAGTAGCAATCATGGCCTTGTTGTTAACCCTAGTAAATCGCAAGCTATTATCGTAGGTAGCCCTCGTCTCATCTCAATGATCAATATGCCTAACCTTCCAAATTTAGTCTTTAATGGCACGATTATTCCATTTAGCGATAAAATAAAAAACCTAGGAATTTTCTTTGATAAAACTTTATCTTGGTCGCCCCAAATTTCTGAGATTGGCAGGAAAATATTTGGTGCAACAGCTTCTCTGAATAGGCTTAAAAACTTCTTACCCACCGAGACCAAAATCACGCTTGCCCAAACTTTGCTTTTGCCTATCTTAGACTATGCGGACTCCTGTTTCCTGGACATCACTGAGGAGCAATTAAATAAAATCGAGCGTCTCCAGAATCTCTGTATTCGCTTTATATTTGGTCTTCGTAAATACGATCACGTGTCCCAATATCGCACTCAACTTAAATGGCTCCCCATCCGTCTTCGCCGTAATTGACATATTCTATCTCTCCTTTATTCTATCCTTTTTAATCCTTCCTATCCTCATTATTTAAAAGAACGCTTTGTTTTCCTTCGTGAGGCAAACGATCGACCCTTGCGTAGTTCAAATAATCTCCGCCTTATGATTCCAAGACATCTCACTGAGATGTACTCTAAATCGTTCACAGTCCAGGCAGCGCGACTTTGGAATGCCCTTCCTTTTAACATTCGATGTGCTCAGACGCTGGGTAGTTTCAAAAGCCAAGTTAAAACCCATTTCTTTGAAGGTTCGCATTAGGTGTTTCTCCTTACCTTTCCCCTTTCCCATCTTAGTGTAGTGACAATCGAAGTTTGTATGTACATATGTATATATATATATATATATATATATATATATATATATATATATATATATATATATATATATATATATAGTATATATATATTAATGTAAGTATTTTATATTTATGTGTGTATATTTATTATATTATTTTATATTTAGTTCATCAATTTATTTTATTTATTTATTTTTTACATATGTTGTACTCTTTATTGTCTCAATTTTCTTTTCTATGTCTCTGTTCATGCACCGCCATTTATGTTCATCTCTTTCCGTTCACTTAGGTTGCCTGGAAGAGATTGCACTTGCGATAAGGCCGCCTATTGTACATATTTTACCTATATTAGTCTCAATTTGTATCCTTTACATGTTTTTGGTGCAATAAAGCATTTTTACTTACTTACTTACTTACTTACTTACTTAAAGTTTGATGGCTCACAACTTTAGAGTGGCTTTTTATTTTACTATTCTGGATCCGTACAGACAAAATTAATAATGACACAAAACGATATCATGTTTAACTTTGGATGTACAATGTCAAACAATGGAGTAAAACCCCCCCGAAATTTGTATGGGAAAATTATCGACTAGTGCAACCTTAAATAGGATACAGACAAGATTGATAGACGTGACATATTTTTTAAATAGTCGAGATAAAATTGCCATGATTTATAAAATTGCTTCTTAAACAAGCTAATTATTAAAAATAAAAATCACGACTGATAAGTTTTTACTCAAAAAGTACATACAAACATAAGTTAATACATTTTTGAAATCGCCTTTTAAAGCCCTTCAATTTGATACCCCATTCGATAAGATTGATCAAATTTTATTTTTTTGGTCTACTATTTATCGCATATATAATCCGCCATTTTGTTTTTATGATGACGTCATATAGCCTATGTCACTCGGAGGAATGCAAGGAATCTAAAAATACCTCTGACATCAAAATCTGTTCAGCGTTCAGGACTTATGGTGGAATAAAGAAACTTACATACATACTCACATACATAAACCCTGAAAACATAACACTCCTTTTGTGGTCAGTCGTGTAAAAAAAGAATGAGGAGTGGAGAAATTCAGTTGCTGTAGGTATCAAAATGGCCATCCAACATAGTACCTACTAGCCGTTAACTGTTGCCTACGGCAAAGAGTATCTTGTATCACCCCCGAATTTTAGCCACTTTAACATGATTTGACCCCCAATATGATTGAAACAGTACCCTGATTTTGGCTCTTGAACTATCCCCATGCCAAATATCATCAAAATCGGTTCAGTCGTTTACCTTTTGAAGCATAATAATATTATAATTTTTTTAGTACGCCTACCTCGCTTACTAAATTGTATCGGTTGACTCCAGTGGCCAGAGCCCTAAATATGTTTAATTCTAGACATATTTTTCACACTGTTCACTGACACTGTTCGTTGAAGAAATTCACAGAAATTGCATTATTATGTGTACCAAATTTATAATTTTTCTATATGTTTTTAGCGATGTTGGATAAGGTTAAGCCTGTAATGACGTGTCATTACAGGCTTAACCTTTTATATTATTTATTTTATATACAACGCGTGCGTTGTATATAAAATAAAATGAATAAATAACAGACAGACCTTAGCATTAGTTTATTAGTAAAGATGTATTTTTACTATTCTCATAAACGTTAAACCAATTTCCAGGTAGCCTCGCCTTCCTTTGCCAGCCGCTAGGCAGCCTATTCTCCGGGCCACTGCTCGACCACTTCGGGCGAAAGAAGGCCCTATTCCTAGTGAACATACCGCACGTTATCGCGTGGATCCTCATGTACTTTGCCTGGGACGTGCCGTCCTTATTCATAGGGAACGCGTTGCTAGGTATTGGCACGGGAATCATGGAGGCGCCTTCGGTCACTTATGTTGGAGAAGTCAGGTAATATCCACATTTCTTTTCAATAGCATAGACAATTCAAGCTAAAGAAGGCAGTATACCTAGTGAGCTTACAGCACGTTATCGCGTGGATCCTCATGTACTACGCCTGAGATGCGCCGTCCATAATTCTTATTTATTGCTGGTAAGCGGCATCATGTAAGCATTTGTCATATTTTGTCATTTATTCGCCTTTCTTAAATTTAATAGCAAGCATTGTCTATCGTGCTTTTGCTGTAATAACAGATATATAACCACATCTAATAGAAGATTTAAAATTAAAACATAAAGCAACACGGACTCGCAGTAGCGCGAAAACTCTTGTTGCACAATTTTCATTTTTTTTGTATAAATAATTACTTAATTATAATTTTTAATATTCCAGCGATCCCCGCCTGCGCGGACTCCTGACGACCCTTACGAACATGTTCACCTCTGCAGGCATGTTCACTGCGTACCTCCTCGGCACTGTGCTGACGTGGCGCCAGGCGGCGCTAGTGGCGCTCACCATACCTCTCACTACTATGTTCTTAGTATTATTTGTAAGTATAGCCTGACCAGAAATATAAAAACCCTGAATTAAAGGCAGCACTTATGCGTTTTATATTGCAACATTATTGAAAAGAGTAGCGGATTTATGGGGGGGAGCACGGGGGCACGTGCCCTTCCCCACCCCCCCAAACTGCTATTTTGTGTACATACTGTGGAAGCAGGTTCCATAACAGTCACATATCAAATTTAGATTCTAGTTGTTAAAATAACAGGATTTAGTAGTAATAGTTTTTTACAAGTTTATTTCCAAAAATTAATCCACCACCATTAGTGATGGATGAGCCGTTCTCGAATTTTTCAAAGAAAAAGCGGAAACTTCCTTAAAAATTTATCGGAAATATTCTAGAGAACGGAAATCGGTGCCCTTCCCAGAAATAAAAATACTGGATCCGCCCTTGATTGAAAGTCAAACGATGACAGGAGAAATGACAGATGGGTTTTTTAATTAGTTGCCAGTATAAGAAATTAGTTCTATTGCTTTTCCGCAACATGGCGAGGGTTTTATATTCCTGGTCAGGCTATACATACCTAGTGGGAATAGTTCACCATCTCAACACGTTCACCTCTGCAGGCATGTTCACCGCGTACCTCCTCGGCACTGTGCTGACGTGGCGCTAGAGGCGCTCATAATACCGCTCACTACTATGTTCTTAGTATTATTTATAAGTTCTATCATGCCAAGAGCCAAAAGTGCAATAAGAATCTACAAGGCAATATGATCTTTGAGGCTAGGCAATAAGGTATTCGAGGTATAACTGCACTAATGACCCTTGACTGTGTGAATAGTTTGACATCATCTCCACCAAAATAAGTCTCCTGTTTGATATATGCCTCTCCCTAGACTTCCACTTCTTCTTATTTAAGAACTGTGCTATTGTCAGTGGAGTATACGTCAGGCCTCTCTACACTATCCTTTACATTATATGTCTTGATATGACACGAAGCCTGCCTTTTCTTTCAATTGGCTTACATATAACTCTTTCTGGATAGATTTTAAATCGTTTAATACTTTTAAATGCAGGATATGAGATTTATGGTCCATGTGACAGCAATTCTCAAGTTCACACCTACTTTATCACTAATCCACCCAAAGAGATGAAAGGTAATTCCACCCACTTCCTTCCATTTTCCGATTGGGGTTTCTACTTATCTTAGCCGCTTAGATGATAAGTCATAATATTGGTCATTGGACAAAATATAATGATTTATCTTCAAGTTTATCATAAGTGACTCAATGGAGAATCCACAATATCCTACACTTTACACTGATCATACCTAATCCGAACAATAAAGTAGTATAATACGAGTAGTACTTTATCTCACAGATAAAAAGTCATCTATTATCTCGAAGTTATGAAATATTTATCATATCACTATGAAATTGTCCTTGGTCCAGTCTAGATGTCCTCACTCAAAACAACCGTGCTAATCAAGAATAAACGGGATATCATCTTTAAAAAAATATATGCTGGCACTTCATCATATGGCTATTTGGTATTTGATGATGTTTCAACACAAGAAGAAGGTAATGGTCGATAAATAACCGTAAAATAAGACAAATTGATCTACAAACTCAGAGGTAATCAGGCCGAGTCTAACCCCGTCGAACCATCTCTTCATAATGTTAATAATTCATATATTAGATCCAAGTTCATGTGCACTCACATACTTTTTAATTGCCTAGGTACCTGAAACTCCAATATGGCTACTATCTAAGGGTCGCCAAAAAGAGGCTTTACATTCCCTCTGCCGTCTCCGAGGCTGGGTGAAGCCAGAAGATGTCAAAGAAGAGTTCGACACCCTCATACGCTACAATGACGTCATACATCAATGCGTCATATGCATGAAAGACGGGAAAGACGAAAAAGATGTCCAACCATGCGAACATGTAAACGCAAAATTGATCAAAAGAATAGCACTGAAGCTTAAGCATGTTTTATTCGTAAAAGAAACGATGAGGCCGTTCGCTTTAGTAATGGCCTATTTCCTATTTCACACGATGAGCGGATTAGCCCCAGTGAAACCGAATATGGTGAATTTGTGTTCGGCGTTGGGCATGAAATATGATGCCAAGACAGTCGTGGTAAGTAAACAATAGAAAATAGAGCGAGGTACTCTGATACCATTATGATTATCTAAGTTGTAAGTTCTCTTTTGAAAAAGACTAAATGATATAAATCTTGCCGCAGATTTTAAATTGAATAGGTGTTTGTAGAAAAAAAAATACTTACATAAATTTGTAGACACTTACCGACTGCAGACAAACCTTGATAGTACGCCATATTAACACCATAATTTCTACTAATCGACAACTTTGATTAGATTTGGTAAAGATTTCCAAGAACGGTACAATAATTTAACTATTCTATCAGTTGAAATTGTCTAAAAAGTCATAAATCCATTTTTTATTCCAGGTCTTCATTGGAGCAACAGCAATCTGCATGAACATCCTCTCAGCTATCACAGTCAAAGCCATTGGAAAACGAAAACTAGTTTTAGGTGCATTACTAGGCACAGCGTTTTGCAGTCTTGGCATCAGCATATACGCTGGCACCAGTTTGCCTACCGACGTATTCTCTTATGAAGCTCACACGTTCCCTAAGAAGGGGGAAGTGCTGCCTGTGGTGTTGTTCATGTTGCTGGTCTGCTTTACCAGCTTGGGGATACCTTGGGTGCTGTTGTCCGAGGTTTTTCCATTCAGGTAATATATCGTCATCAGTGAAACTTCACCAAAGTTGTGACAATCCACGAGGGGTACCTTGTCATGTTATGAACCAACAAATCGTAATTGACTTGATTTGTGTCACATCAACTTATATTAATTCTGTGACACCGTTACATATATGGTCCAAATAATATTAGATATGTGTTGCCTTAGTATTCGGACTTGCTCTGAGTTGTCAAATATTCTTCTTTGTAATAAATGTATGATTGTATAAAACTAAGTATTACGACCATCGGTTTATGCAAAAACGAAATGCTACCTTTATCTACTAAGGAAGTCGTACCAGTCAACTGGACAATCCCAACTGTACTATTTTTTTTTATTTGATGTTGTTGTTACTCCAGGAGCCGCGGTGTGGCGACGGGTTTGGCGGCCGCTCTGAGCTACGTTATCTACTTCCTCTCGTCTAAAACCAACTACAACCTCGAGGCCACTTTCCATCTTACTGGAACTTTCGCTATTTACGCCATTTTCGGTTTTATTGGCACCATTTATTTATATTTCTTTTTGCCTGAAACCGAATCGAAGACATTAGTAGAAATAGAAGCCTTCTATAAAGGCGAAAAGAGGATATTTGCCGATGATTTTCTTATAAACGCTATATTAAAGAAGAAAGAAAATATAAATAATGGTGCTGCCAAACCTATGCTAGTCAAATAATTTATTTATAGTTTTAGCGTGGGTTTGGCAAGCTCCGAAAAGGACGACGTGGAATGAAACAGGCGCAGCTTCACTTACGATGTTTATTCGACACTTTACTATACAAGGTACATTTGTCACGGAATAATAACACAAAAGATATGAAATACAAAATGGTAGCGCGGGAGCAGTACCAGCTCGACCGGCGCATGACATCCGTTCGGTTTGGCTGTCAACGTACGAGAGAGCGAAGGGCGTGTCGCTACGTGCCAGGGTTCGATTCGGGTTCCTTCGGGAACCGGGAATGCACGAGCGAGCGCGCGCCCATAGATAACACAGATAAAGATTACTATACATTACAAAGAATTGGCACTACTCATCGCATGCTCTAAGGAGGGCGCTGGTGTCCCGCTATATACTCCCCCTCCAGTCCAAGTGCACGACCTCGTTCTTGGACTGGTACATCCTGAGGAGTTGGAGGGAAATCCTCTACATCCTCAACCTTATGCACAGATTTCCTACGTCTAGGACGACCGCGCCTACGTTTAGGAACTACACGAACTGGCGGAACCAAATCACGACCATGAAGCGGTGTCAGCTCTTTGGCGTGAAACTTCCCAAAACTCCTGGAATCCCCAACTGGAGCCACTTGAAACATCGTGGAGCTTATGTCATCAGCAAGCATCTGCTCCAGCTTGTCTTCCATCACTTTCTTCCTTGCAGGGGGGAGGCGGTATGGTGCCATGGCGATGGGCGGATGATCTCCAGTCTCAATCTGATCCTTAAAGATATCTGCATAATCAGCCAAGGGTTCAGAAAGCTCATCCACATTGTCCCCACTCACATGCGCAACATCATGCTTATATAAATAGCTGACACCCGCTTCAAAGCACAGAGGATACAATTGGTCACTTTCCCCAAATCCCCACACAGACTTACAAAAATCAAAAGTTAACCCCGCATGCTTAAGAAAATCTATTCCTAGTAGCGTCTCATTATTATTGGAATCGGGCAAAATTAAAAATTCTGTGGGCACAATTTTGTCTAAAAGCCTAACCTCAACATTTGTGATGTATACTTTCATCACCCTAATAGAACCGTCAGCAAGTTTAATTCGACGTGAGGTTGGTTGTAGAGGATGCCCCTTTGAAAGGAGGAGGGCATAAAGAGTATGACCTGCGATACAGCCTTTAGCACCAGTGTCGACTAATGCAGTACCTTTACAGTTTAAAATTTCTATTTGCAACAACGGTCTGTGAAAAACAGAAGTAGTAGTAGTACTTGACTCCCCCTGGACCGAACCCGCTACAATATTTGATGTCACTTTATCAGAGTATGGCAAGTCACACTTCTCCTTGGTATTTAGGAACACAGGCCCCTCCTTTATTTCAGAACTAATACTATTACAATTGCCACCATGATTCACATAAACATTACAAAAAGAGTTCAAATCAGAATTCCTAATAGCGCACTCCCTAAAATTATTTTTAACATTTTTATGATCAAAATCTTCTATAAAACTTTCATAATTAATTTTACCAACATTCAATGAGTGGCTATTCATACTATTATTGTTTTCAAAACAATTACTATAACATTCAGAATTATTTGAATAATATTCAGAATAATGTTGAGAGGAACTTTCATTATTATCATTTTCAACTTCATAGTTGCCCAAATAAGGTAAATTAAATACTCTACTCTCAAACAAAACATTAGAATTAGTTTTATGGGCATTGCCCAAATGACTACCTAGGCAAATACTGGGGTCTCTACCCTGCAAGTTACATGGCTTATAACATGCACATTTACACTGCAATTTACATGGCTTATAACAGGTACATTTACCCTGTGATAAGTCATAAGCGTCATGCATACATAAACATTGTATGTTGTTATCATAATGCGAGTCCATAGCATAAAAAGCACTAACACTTCCCGGATTACACTTTGTACACTTTGCACGGATAACACCACTTTCTCCGCAACCATAGCAAAATAACTTATTGCTCACATTTAAAGGAAAATGGTTTACACTACCTTGTGATTCACTTTGAACACTACTACCTACGATCAGCTGTGGCTGGGCAGGCTGAGTAACGCCTGCAGTCGCGCTTCCACCAACACCAGACTGGGTCGGCGCCTGGGGCAGAGGCTGCGACCCCGGTGACCGCGCCGCGCTCGATAGCGCTGGCGGCGGTACTCGCTGCGGCGGCGGCGCCCGCGCCCCGCTCGACAACGGCTGGCGCGGCGTCTCACGAAGCGGAGATGGCGGCGCCGGGACCGATTTGGCCCGCTCGGCGACCGCATCCTCGACACTTCGTGCTCGCCGTAGGAGATCACTGAAGCTGTCAATTGTTTCTCTTTCTATTCTCTTCCTTATCTGTATATCTAAAAGGCCGTATACCATGTCAATTTTTACTTTTTCAGTTAAATCGCCTTTCGGCAATTTTGACAGTAGCGCCCTGGCCTTAGCCACAAATAAATCTGTTTTCTGCGTCCCCTGTTCCATGCGAAATAATTCTTTATAGATTTTGAAAGGCGGTTTTCGTTCACCGAACGCGCAATTCAATTGTTCAAGTGCGTCTCGCCAATTTTCGACTGAAGCTTTGATTCCTTGCCACCAAGTGCCGGCATCATGCGACAACAGAAGTGATAGCCCCCGCAGGGCATTACTATCAGAAATCCCAGTGGCAGATTTATATACTTCGACAGCATCGATAAAATTCTCCACCGATTCTTCTTCTTTGCCACTAAATTTTGCCTGGCATCGTGCAAAATTCGCACCAGACGCATTCAAAATGGCGGACTCCCTGAATGAATTCGGGGTGGATTCCCGCCTGCTCTCTCTCATCTCCTCCAGGAGGCGCGAACATAGATTCGCTTGAGAAGCCTCGAACGCTTCAATAAGTTTCGCCATATTACCTCCGGACATGTTTCCGTCTTGTATGTCGTCGTCCTGGCCTCGCGTCAGAGATCTAGCTCGTGTTCGCGGCCCCACGTTGGGCGCCAGTTTAGCGTGGGTTTGGCAAGCTCCGAAAAGGACGACGTGGAATGAAACAGGCGCAGCTTCACTTACGATGTTTATTCGACACTTTACTATACAAGGTACATTTGTCACGGAATAATAACACAAAAGATATGAAATACAAAATGGTAGCGCGGGAGCAGTACCAGCTCGACCGGCGCATGACATCCGTTCGGTTTGGCTGTCAACGTACGAGAGAGCGAAGGGCGTGTCGCTACGTGCCAGGGTTCGATTCGGGTTCCTTCGGGAACCGGGAATGCACGAGCGAGCGCGCGCCCATAGATAACACAGATAAAGATTACTATACATTACAAAGAATTGGCACTACTCATCGCATGCTCTAAGGAGGGCGCTGGTGTCCCGCTATATAGTGTAAATTTGAATAAGTACTTATATGAATAATTTTATTAATCCAGGATAATAAATGATGAGAATTTCTGAATAAGATTTTTATAGATTTGTGTATTTTAACAGTAAAATCTACCTCCATTGTAAAGTACAAGTTTTAAGTTCATATTATTATTTGCCTTATTAATAAAACATTAACAAACACGACCTGATATTTTTCAATGAAACCGAATTTTGTACCTCTGTCTTTTTTAGATTTATTGTAGATCAAACAATTAAACAAGTAGAGTAACTTTTAAGCGAATCGAAATATGAGTACTGAATATGAAGGATATTGATGCTACTTCCGAATAAAATACTACGCTATAAAAATAATGAAAGTTTGTGGCGTGGAGAACTTTACTGCATCCAATATTTTTAATACATTTCAATACATTACTTCAACTTATTTTCATTTAAAATTCTGTGAAAGTCTCTAGTTTCTCCCCTAGCTGTGGTCATCCAACTCCATCCGCCAAAATGGCATTTACTATGATTCTCAGTATAATGTAATCTTTTTGTGCCATTACTTTCCGAAGGTTCCTTTTCTGATGAAACTTTGTCTTTGTGATCTTCTTCAATTTGTTGGAATTCGCTTGCTGCCTGGTTATCCTCATTGCCTTCGTTACCCTCATTGCCATCATTACTATTATTGTCTTCATTACCGTCATTGCAGTCATAAACATCAAAAACTGAAAAAGATATCAAGGAATCTTAATACAACTATAATTCATTTGAATTAGAATATATTTTGATAAGCCTAACAAATGCTGAAGATATTTTTATTGTGTCCTATAGGACAGAATTTCTTGATATAGTTTTAAATAACTTGATATAAAACTTATCAAAATACTTCAAATACCATTGTATTTATTAATAAATAATCTAAAGGAAATAAAACTGCTAAATAATAAAAAAAATACTCAAAATATATAACTTTATTTAATTTATTTTCCAATAACACGATTATTATATTAACCTATCCTCAAAAAAGATTTTTTAAATGGTTTTCGACATTTTTTTGATTTGCACGATCTGAGATAATTCCATTTTTTTGAAGTTGTCATAGGATATGGGAGATTCTTCTTTTTCAATGTTCTCAAGTATACATTATTTGTAGTATCATAAGATTCCGTAGCATTTTTATCATTAAGTGTTTGTTTTATTTTATTTGTGCTACTGTAATGTCTATCAATGGATGTATATTTTTCTGTAATGACGTATGTATTCTTATTTGATGTGATCTTTTTAGTTACTTTTTTATCTTTTTTAGTTGTTGTTACTGGACTTGATTCTACAGAATCTGTCATTATTTTTGTCAATCTTACTATAGAAGTTTTTGTAAATTCTGGGGTATCAGTTTTCTTTTCTAGGGTATCAGTTTCTAATTCAACAGATATATTAGAAGTTTCTATCGTAGATTCTACATCTGTTATGCCATCAGTTACAGTTTTATCATTCAATATGGGCTCATATTCTGCAAAGAGATTGTATCAAATGATATTATTTCAAGAATTATTCCATGTTCAATATACAACAAAATAGGATTGTTCATTAAGAAAAAAGATTAAAACTGTGTAGTATATCACTTTATTTCATTTTCAAAATCATTGGGAAATTTTAGAGCTCTGATTCTTCCATTGCCACGTTGCCTCCGCCTTGTAGTTAACCATGTCAATGGTCCGCGACATCTATTTGATCTACAAGCATGGGGATACCACCAAGAAGGAGTCAGTCTTCTTCTAGTTATAAAACCGTCAGCTACTTCATGTGTTGTTTTAATGGAAATTGAACGTTGGGTTTGTGTTGTTGTGGGTGTATTTGTAGTGATTTTTTTTGTGCTGGTTTTAGCAGTAATTTTACTAAAAATTTCTTCTGGTGATGAAGCTGCCTTGGTAGTAGTTGTGTTTATGACTATTGTTTTAGTAGAGACTCCAGTGGTCGTAGATGATGTAGGGGCCTTAGTGGTCGTAGATAAAGTAGGGGCTCTAGTGGTAGTAGATGAAGTAGTAGATCTGGGTGTCATTGGAAATTTTGGTGTTGAAGTAGTAATTGTTGTAGTGGTAGTAAAGGAAGATGTAATTGGTGGGTTAACTCTAGTGGTCGCTGTAGTGGTAGTAGTAGATTTTTTTATAGTACTAGTCATTGTAAGTTTTTTGGGTGTATTAGTAGTGGTGGTAATAGTTATAGGATTTTTTGTCATGATTACAGTCGCAGTAGTCGTAGGTTTTTTTGTTGTGGTTGTAGTAGTAGAAGTCATAGGCTGTCTGGTTGTGGTTGTAAAAATTATAGGATTTTTAGTCGTGGTAGATATGATCATAGTGGTAGAAGTCACAGGCCTTCTGGTTGTAGTAGTAATGGTTGGTTTGAACGGTGTGGTAGTTGTTTCAGAAAATTCAAAGTCAAAAGTGAGACGTGTAATTTTCTGCTTTTTATGAGTTGTGGTGGTAGGTATGGTTTGTGTGGTGGTTCTAGTTGATATTGTACTTGTCGTAGGGAGTGTATCAGTAGTATCAGTAAATGTTATTGTTGTCATTGTTCTACTAGTCGTAGATCTAGGGTTTGTTGAAGTGGTAGTAAATAAAGGTGCTGGCGTAGTAATAGTAGTTTCCCAAGTTCGCGGTCTCCTACAATCGGGAAAGATATCTTTGGGTCGCTTTTTTCTTGGTGGTGTTGTTACAATAATGTTTTCATTCACTACTTCAGGAAATGCTTGAAAACCTGAAATTTCAGTATATTACACTAGCTCCACCTTTGCAACTATTTTTTGTTTATACGACAACTAATTTTGCGTTGAATCACGTTTAAAAGAAAGCTTATATATAAAATAAAATAAAAATAAATGATTGGAGTAAAACAAGAAATCAATTTCAAGGGATTTAATCCAAACATCAGTAACAACTATCAGTTTGACTTTGGGCGCAGTCGCTCTGCAAAGTATATTCTGAAAGACAAAAAAATATTATTGTCATATTTTGAGTCTAATTTTACTCCAATCTTATTTTATGTTGATTTTGAAAATGTCTTTCTGACTTTTGTCAACAAGGTAGATTTTTATAAGTATTTGGTTAAGTAAGATTTAGGTTCTGACCAAAAAGCGACATATTATTAAACATATTCATTTTAAATTAATTGAATATGTATGGCAGTTGTCGGTTAAAAGCCTAATAATAATCATTACGTTTACGTAACAAACAACATAATATAATATGATATATATATAATTGAAATAAAAAAGAATCAAATCCTACCTGTAACGTAATATCTACTCAGGTTAGTCACAAGCTAGCAGGAATCCATTGAGTTACAAATTCTAACAGCTCCTAACTCCTAACCACGTTGCTGTTTTTTTTAAACAGTAAAGGACGTTATGAGCATGAGTAAACACTAACACTAGCACTTTGAGTACTAACTTTTCGCCTAAACCCGCATGAATTGGCTAGCATTTCAGGAATACGGCATTTTCTATTGAAGGTGATCTGTACCAGAGATGATGATAAAGAAAATTAAACTAACATAAAGACAGAAGAAGAACAGAGAACAGGCAGAGAGAGACAGGACAGCAAAGGGCTTTAGCCCAACAGGGACACAAATGGCTAGAAAAAAAAACAAATAAAAAATAACGTACGTGTGCCATAATCGCAATTAAACTCGTACATATCACATTTGTCAAGGAAATTCCGTTGGGAGCCATCCGGACACCGACCACACACCATCTGACTGTCATGGACGCAGGTTGCCGCCATATTGCAATAATTTACTGGCTGGAAATAAAAATACCATATTTGTTTTCTTTTTAAAGATTAATTAATTGATTCATTATAGTAGTATTTTTTCGAGTAAGGTGTTTGAAGCTTTAAATATTTGAGACTTATAAAATTATTAAATTATTTTCTTATAATAACACGTCATAAGAATGTCTCCAGACCAATGGGCCCGACGAGTGACGGACTGGATCCCTCCTAATGGCAGGAGGCGGCCGGGTCGACCACGGATGCGCTAGAGCGATGAACTAAACAAATTTAGTAAAGAGTGGCGCGATGTAGCCTTGGATCGGGAGTCTTGGAGGAGGGAGAGAGAGGCCTTTGCCCAGTGCTGGGACATTGACGGCTATTAAACTAGTCGTTCGCTGCGAACGTAGACCTCGCGACTATTAAAATAACATAATTCAGTTCCCTAAATAAAATCTAGATGGCGTTATCCAAAGTTAGAACACGCTATGGTTTCGTTTGCTACATAATCGTGGACGTTTTTATTAATATTTCAAAAACTACTGAACCGATTTTGATGCCCAACGAATTTGAAAATTCTATTGATATTTCCTACATGCCTACCAAATTTCATCAAAATCGGAACATCGGTTCGGCAGTTATCGCGGTACAAACATACATACATACATACATACATACATACATACATACATACATACATACATACATACATACATACAAACAATGTGTTTCGCCCCCAACTCGATTTAGAGACCTTCGCTCGCTTCGCTCGCTCGGTCAATAATAATAAAATAAATATTTCTTATAATTTTTATAATGAGAACCCGAAATTAGTGAAGGTGTATTCATGATTGTGATTGTAAATATGGAGTAGCTAAGTATAGTTAAAGAAATTGCATGAGTCGTCAGTGGTATTTTGTCAATGCTATGGAGTGAGGGCGCACTCGAAATTTCGAGATAAAATGTACCCTATTCGAGAATTTATTCTATCAGTGTATCTGGCAACAGTTGTTAAGTAAGCGCTTATATTTCAATTAAAGCACCTTGCTAAAGTAGGTACCTAGGTGCTTTAGGTCAAGCTGTGCAATAGCTAGGTGCTTTAAGTCATACTGTGCAATAGCTATGTGCTTTAAGTCAAGCTGTGCAATAGCTAGGTGCTTTAGGTCAAGCTGTGCAATAGCTAGATGCTTTAAGTCTAGCTGTGCAATAGCTAGGTGCTTTAGGTCTATCTGTGCAATAGCTAGGTGCTTTTGGTCTAGCTGTGCAATAGCTAGGTGTTTTTGGTCTAGCTGTGCAATAGCTAGATGCTTTAAGTCTAGCTGTGCAATAGCTAGGTACTTTAGGTCTAGCTGTGCAATAGCTAGGTGCTTTTGGTCTAGCTGTGCAATAGCTAGGTGCCTTAGGTCTAGCTGTGCAATAGCTAGGTACTTTAGGTCAAGCTGTGCAATAGCTAGGTGCTTTAGGTCTAGCGGTGCAATAGCTAGACACTTTAGGACTAGCTGTGCAATAGCTATAGGTGCTTTAGGTCTAGCGGTGCAATAGCTAGGTGTTTTTGGTCTAGCTGTGCAATAGCTAGGTGTTTTGGGTCTAGCTGTGCAATAGCTAGATGCTTTAGGTCTAGCTGTGCAATAGCTAGGTGCTTTAACTCCACCAATCTTCTGAAGAAATACCTAAAAGCTTAAAGAACCTAGATGTAATCAGGTGCTTTATATACACCAAACAGTAGACTTATTTATAGTTGGCGAATAATGCTGTCTGATACCAATTTTGACCATTAAAAAATATTTAAAAGATCAAGAAAATAATTTTTAAATATTAATTATTTTATATACTTATTTTAATTTGGATAGTTACATATAGAAGATGGCACTGTATCCAAGGCGTATACGTCAATGCTGTAACAAATGTACAAAATTATACCTAGTAGTTACTAACTCACGTAAAAATGTCTTTAGGACGCCTGAGTACCAGCATATTCTAATAGTACTAGGATATTATATAATCTGTGCCTATAGGCATACTAGGTATAGCTCTGTCCTTGGTCTCTAAATTTGAAAAAAAGGGTTAAAAAATAAAATACTTACTTACATATAAATTTATTCTAACTCCTAACTAATATGACGAGCAGAATTTGGCAACACCCCAAAAAAAATATTGTTATTTAAAACTAAATGGTTAAAGTTTTTTTTTTACGTTTTTTTTTTAGAATTTAGTCTAAACTGTTTTTTCACTTTTTTATTTACAAACTATATAAATTTACCTATATAAAACTAATAATACGTGTTTTATTCTAAACAAGGAGAACATCTTACCAAATAACACTACAATTATCATTTTAATTGGCTTTGTTTATACAAATGCATAATATGCAACTAAAATGCATTTGTGTAAAGGAGAATTCTCAGCTTTACACGTTCACATCATAATGCAACGTTCTTATCGATGCATATAAAATATTTATTTTGGGTCTGTATATTTACTGGGTATTTTATTATTTACTTATGTATAACAATAAAATACATACTTATTTTTTTAATTTGTGGGCTGGCAAACGTCTGGTACAAGTCGGTACAACTTATCCCAATTGTATTTCCAATTTTTTTAGGAATCTTTTTATATAAAGAAAACGGTTGACTGATTTAATATACACACTAACGAATTGCAAAGCCATATATATTAATTTCACTTTTACCCGACTGTAAAGGAAGGTTTACGTTTTTCGCCGGTATCTCTTGTATGTGTGCAATATTCTATCAAACGTCTGGGTGGATTTTTATACCTTATGGTACCTATCTTTGAATTCGTATCGATAGTCCAAGGTATTTTTAGACATGTGCCGTCAATAAAAAAAAATATTTTATTTATATAAATTTAATATTTTTTTATATACCTACTTACTGCAAAAATGGGTTTAAAAGTAAAGACAAATGCATTTTATCATATACAGGCGGGGTTTTAAGTCTTTTTAAATTTACGACGTGTTGTTATAGATTTCTTTGGATGCCTACTCAATTTCATCTTCTTCTTCTCTTCTTCTTCTCTCAGCCGAAAGACGTCCACTGTTGGACAAAGGCCTCCCCCAAGGATTTTATCCATGGAGGGTTTTGCCGTAATCACCACGCTTGGCAGGCGGGTTGGCGATCGCAGTGTGATGGCATAGTACGCGGAAAGATGCTGCTGCCCATCCTTCGGTGTTTTAAATCCCTAAGTCGCCTCTTACGACACCCACGGGAAGAGATGGGTTGGTGCTATTCTAGGGCCACACCACAGTACTTAATTTCATCATCACCTGCAAAAAATTATCTGATGGATAAAAAATCGCCGATCTTTACAGACACTTTTCTTTCGGCGTGGAAATCTTGCTTATCAAATGAAATCACATCATATACTCGTACTTAAGATGTTATCACAATAACCAAGATTGACAGATATGACTAAACGGATACAGACTCAACAATTCAAGATATTTATGGCTCTGAGTAATTTGTTGATCTCGCGACAGACAATTGTACTAGTTTGTACTTGGATTGTACTTCGAAATAATCCGACTGATCCTACTAATATTATAGATGCGAAAGTTTAGATGTGCCTTCGTGAATTTGTGAGGGTGTTTGTTACTCAATCACTCAAAATCCTCTGGACGGATTTCGATCAAATTTGGTATAAGGGTAGAAAAATACCGGGAATAGCACATAGGGTACTTTTTATCCCGAAATTCCAGCAGTAGCGAAGCCCCAGGGCGCAGCTAGTATTTTAATTAAGAAAGTTTGGATGTGAGTTTGTGAGGATGTTTGTTCTCAATCACGCAAAATCTACTGGACGGATTTCGATGAAATTTGGTATACGGGTAGAAAAATACCGGGAATAGCACATAGCTTACTTTTTATCCCGAAATTCCTACGGGAGTGACGCCCCGGGGCGCAGCTAGTATTTTAATTAAGAAAGTTGGGATGTGAGTTTGTGAGGATGTTTGTTACTCAATCACGCAAAATCTACTGGAAGGATTTCGATCAAATTTGGTATAAGGGTAGAAAAATACCGGGAATAGCACATAGCTTACTTTTTATCCCGAAATTCCAACAGGAGCGAAGCCCTGGGGCGCAGCTAGTATTTTAAATAAGAAAGTTTGGATGTGAGTTTGTGAGGATGTTTGTTCTCAATCACGCAAAATCTACTGGACGGATTTCGATGAAATTTGGTATAAGGGTAGAAAAGTACCGGGAATAGCACGCTTACTTTTATCCCGAAATTCCCACGGGAGTGACCCCACGGGAGTGACGCCACGGGGTGCAGCTAGTCTTTAATATCTTGAGGGGCTCCTACGAAAGCAGCAAGGCATCGCTTTGTGACTCGATGCGGAACTCGGCGTCCTACGTGAGCTTCAAACATCTTTCAACATCAACCCCTTATAAATGGTAAAATAAGGTTCATTTATAAATATTTAGGAAATGAGAAATAGATCATTTTCCAATTCATCAAAGTAGCGAAATTCGAAATTGAATGTGAAGCATGCTTAC
This sequence comes from Ephestia elutella, assembly GCA_018467065.1. Classification (NCBI taxonomy): domain Eukaryota; kingdom Metazoa; phylum Arthropoda; class Insecta; order Lepidoptera; family Pyralidae; genus Ephestia; species Ephestia elutella. The sequence continues at coordinate 12,764,093 of CM031570.1, read as the reverse complement.
TCCAGCGGTGTACTATCGTAATGAGACGTACCTAACACTTACAATGAGGGGTTTTCCGAGACACAAATTAAAAAAAATATAGTTCCAGATAACTTTATAGATGGCGCTTAGTAAAAGGCGAGAGAAACAAGCTTATTATTTAAAAATAAAAAACACGACTGACATCTTACATAGCCTATGTCATTCGGGCTAATGCAAGGAATCTAACAATACCTCTCACATCAAAATCTGTTAAGCCGTTCAGGACTTATGGTGGAATAAAGAAATTACATACATACATACATACATACATGAACCCTGAAAACATAACACTCCTTTTTTGGTCAGTCGTGTAAAAATTCCATACAAATAGCAAAAAATTCACGGTATTAGCATTTAAAAAAAATTTAAAACAACTAAAAAATATCAATATTGTGAGTTGTGCAACTGTCAAATTGTTATGTGATTTTTTTTTCTGCCTCTGGTTGACAAGAAAAAGCGCACCATATAGGTTCAGCCATTATTACGACTCGGCTTTCATAACGCTATCTGTTGAGATTTTTTTAAACTGATTTTTTTTCTTAATTTAGCTGTCAGAAAATCGCTCATTGAGTGCAGTTCTTTGTTATTTCTTGGTTATTACGAATTTTCAAGACTTCTGAATGTATGTAGGTTTGTAGATATTCCGCTGTCTTTTGTCTTTGTATTTCTGAAGAAAACAAACATTAAAATCGTGTTTTGTTTGTAATGAAACATGACTGTGTTATGTTTAATTATTGTTGCTATCTTTATTGGTGTCCTATTTTCTACGGATTCCAATGTAATGAAAGGCTCTAATGTACACACTTTCTTAGTCATCACATTATTTAACGAAGGCTTTTTAAATGATAGCTAAATAAAGGAAATGATCTCAAGAATATCGGTCAGGTTTATTGCAGCTATAATGATGAACTATTGAGTTCACTAGAATCCCCTGAAGAATCAGGCAAAATGTTTACACTAAATAGTCATGGCCTTTAAACATGTTAAATTTTAGGGTTCCGTACAAAAATGCGTCCACTATTCAGCTAAGCGTGGCCTTCGAGTCTCACGACTCTTGGCTCTGTCTACCCCGTAAGGGATAAAGACGTGATTCTATGTATGTATGTATGTACAAAAATGAAAAAACGGAACCTTTATAGGATCACCTGTGAATCTGTGGCTGTCCGTCCGTTTGTCACAACGAATTTTCTCCGAATCTACTAGACTAAATCAGATGAAATTTGGTAGGATGGCGTAGTCTTGTGATCCAAATACAGATGTACAAAGTAAATATTATTATTTTTTTAATTAGTGTCATTTTCGGGGGACAAAATAGGAATTAAAAAAAAAATTGTAAACCTCCTGTGTTATATATCAAATGAGAGGGATAGTTATGAGGATCTCAAATATATTTTTGTTATAATTGTAAAATAAAAAGTTTTGATTTTATTCATGAAAGAAGAGGAAAAATGACCATCCCCATGATCTCCGAAACAACTGAGCCTAAAATTTTGAAAATATACAAAATATTGTTCTTTGCTTGTAGATTACAGGAAAACCTATAAAAATTGACATTGTACGGAACATTCTCCACGCTAGTTCAACTCGCACTTGGCCGTTTTTTTTATTAACTACTCTAGATTTTCAGTTAAAGTTCAAAGGTCAATCCTTCCTTTAGGTGTGACATGATTCACAAGGCATCACAAATTGATCTAAATCTGATGATTCAAGCGAGACTCCCTCATACGTAACTGTGTTATCATTTATCAATAAATATAAAACTCTAGGTGTCAGCACGAAGCAACTATTCGTGTATGGACAATTTTCGTATGAAACAACGTATTGCTGACACTAGTAGTTACATTACTATTTGTCCGGACGACACACGTCCGTGTCTTTGTTAAATAAAAAAAAAACTAACCTAATTTAAAAAAAGAATACCTAATAAAAAATAAATCGTGACTAATTATTTTTTTAAGTTCTAATAAATCGTGACTTATACTATATTTTTTGTTCTTCTGGAACAGTTTCTTAGATAAAAAATATTTGAATTTAGATGTTCGATTTTTACAAAAAAAATGGTGAACAAATTTGAAATGGAATTGGTGAATCCTGTAGTCAGCCGATTGAGATCTTGGACAGCTCAAGTAAGTGTTATTTTTTAAAATAGACAAACACGCGTACGGCCCACCAGCACCGGGCAGAAAGTGGACAAGTTTGAGCGTTGGTGTTACACTTGTTTGTAAAACAATAGGGAATATGCATGTTTTGTTTTTTATTTTTTTAAACATTTCTACTCGTTTTGGAGTTATGTGCTTTCTCTATTACATTCTTCAGAATCCATTAGGTGGTTTAAAATAACCCCCACGCGGTTGACGCGGTGTATGGATTAACTGACCTTCTAAATCACTTGACAAAAAAAGGATAAATAGGTCACCAGACCAACTTACTGGATTAAAAGCTATTAACGACCGAAACCTTTCGCGCCCCTTTTTTATTAAGGCGCTACCCAAGGCTAATCAGAGGGGGTGAGGTTACTTTTCGAATTTTCTATAATTTGTGTTTTTACTAGAGAGTTTTCGTCAGACTCTTAGGGTAATTATTTTAGAGGTTTTCTTTTAATTGTGATAAAACACTAAATATATTTTAAAAAACAAGCCACTATATTAAATAATTGTATTCTTTATTTAATTCTTTTAAAAAAATCTACTGTTATCGCTTAAATTACGGTGATTTTCGACCATAAAGGAAAAAAAACAGGATTATGTATTATTTTTTTATCTAGTCTTATTTATTTTATTTGTAATTTGATTCGATATAATTCTAGTTTAGTATTTTTTCTCTTTACGGGATATTTTTCCTGCTTCAGTACTTCTAACCTATGGTTCACATTTGACGCTTAAAGACAGTACGTTTTCGGAAAATCCTGATTGGGTATGCCATTAAGGACATGGTCTCATGTAGGGCTTGTTACCAGTACCAATTTTTCCATACAAACTCCTAGAAAGTACCGGTACTTTCGGGTAAATTATATAATTAGATATAATTATTATATACATAGGTGGTCAGCTAATTAGGGACACTAGTCGATTTTCATACAAACGAGGTTACTTTGAAGCCTTCAACGCCATAATTGATCTAAGCTGTGATCTGATAATGGCCATCCAGGAATAGAATGGAGGACATCCAGATCGCTATACATACCCAACTGATCAGATCAGCATTCTAAGAGCTACTCAGCTCAGATTTCTGAGTTTCACGATTTCCAAAATATTTAAAACATTTAATAAATTGCATATGAAAAAAAATCATAAAATAGTGTTTAAGCTTCTTTCCTTATACGTAAAAGACACACTATCTTTTTTCCCCTTAGAATTTTAGACTACGTGTATTGTCCTAACTACTTAAATTTTAACGTTATGCACTGTGACGCAACACGTCTATTGCAAACTGCAAACACAAAATATCTATGTGAAGAGCCAACTGAAACATAGGTACTGGCCATGTACGAGTATAATACGAATTTCAAATTGTAATTAGAAAAAAAAACATAATAAAAACAAATGATGTTTGCGCCAGCGTCATTTATTTTTAAACAGATACAGAATATACAATATTTACTGTTTATTTTACGGTTGACATAAAATTATCACTAAATATTATACATATACTTTTACGTAACTGGCAATAAATCCCTACGATACAATGTACTACAGCATTGTTGTTATCAATAAATTTGATATACCATTTTGTTTTGCTTGTGATATCTGTTATATCTTAAGTTCTTAACTGTAGGTATAGGTTAAGTTAGTCCCATTAGGGCAATCTACGGAAAATTTTCTCTTTGTTGTTTACCTATATATTGAATCGTAAAAACAACTTAGATATTTTAAAATTCCAACCTTTGTTCAATAAAATAATTCATTTTGATAACTCTGTTAATTTATATTTAATTATATATACAGCACCAATAACTATTAAATTGTTTTATAAAGACGTGACAACTTGTGTGACCGTGAAAATAACATTTAATCTGTATTATTTACTTTGAAACAAAGATACTTTAGTAAAGTCTAGACATTGTTACTTAGTACATATAATCCACAACAAGATAATAAACTACAATGTTGTATTTATTTATTTTCCTAATATAAAACTAATCTAAGTAAAGTTGATAAGTCACATAAATTCAACGGTACAAAAGTACGAAAAGATATATAGTAATAAAGCATACTTATAGGGTACAGCTGTTGTCCTAGGCTTCGCCTGCGGAAAATAGTAGGTATCTACAAAAATAACCCAAAGTGTTGTAATGGGGAATAATCAACCTCCAAGGTGCTGTATTGGGGGGCGAAAGTTAAAAACATATAAGAAAACATATAAGAAACTTTACCGCGATCGGAGCAGCAGGCAATCTGAATCTTAATTCCATCAATAAATCCCCTATACAGCTAAACCCTCGGTATTGTCTTCTCCGTTAGGAATAAAGACGTGATATGTAACATGTAACATTATGGTTAGGTGTAAGACAACTTTAGTAATAAGTACTTATTACTAAAGTTGTCTTACACCTAACCATAATGTTACTCCCTACTGAGACCATAAAATGCGAATTGATCTATGCCAATAATATCATGATATGACAGCTCACTTTTATGTCAATATAGATCTATACTGTACTAACTGCGAAAAAATACTCTTTATTTCTTACTAGCTGCGCCCTGGGGCTCCGCTCCCGCGATAAAAACTTCTGAATAAACAGGACATACATATATAGAAGCACGTCTTTATCCCTTACGGGGTAGACAGAGCCAAGAGTCGTGAGACTCGAAGGCCACGCTTAGCTGAATAGTGGGCTCTCTGATAGAATGGAGATTCAGGTATAGTGACAGGTTGCTAGCCCATCGCCTATGAGTGGAGGGATCCCCAGTTTAAGCCTTATTATAGAATAGAAAGTACCCTGTGTTATTCCCGGTATTTTTCTACCCGTGTACTGAATTTCATCTAAATCCGTCCAGTTCTGCGTGATTGAGTAACAAACATCCTCACAAAATATTAGTAGGATTAGATAGATAGATTTTTTTACGTCTATAGGTCAAAGGCACTCAAATTGATAATTAAAAAAAAAAATTATTATCTCCTCATTTAGATGGAATTTCAGATCCGTCTTTCGGTAACAAAATTTACATATGCGGGAAAATACCCTATTTTCTTTACGTTTCAGACACTAGGGAATTCTCAATTAGCACTCAGAAACCAATATTTCTTCAAACCATTTACCTAACAATGACTAACATGAATAAACAAAGACGGTCAACCATGCCGCAAAGTAAATAAGTAGTTTTTCAAATCTATATTCTGACTATACGTTATCCATAGAATTCGCATTAAAAAAACTTAGAAGTGCGAAGAAATGACAATTCTGTGATGTTACCTGTACTGTAGTATGGTAACATATTGCTGACTTACTATTGCTAATTTTTGATACTAAATTAGGTGCTGTGATTTGCGCAAACATGTTTTATCGATTGATAATTACGAATAAATATCAAGTGAACAACGACCTAACCTAATAACTAATCTTGTGTAGGTCATAGACTAGAACTGCCGACAGATAACTTTATGTATACCCCGTGTACCAAATCTCAACGAAACACATATCCATTTTCACAATTTTTTATATATTTTCCCTTATGGGGTAGATAGAGCCAAGAGTCGCAAGATATCCCCCGAGGCTTATTTGTAGAATTGAAATTCAGAAATAATGACAGGTTGCTAGCCCATCACTAGTTGAAGGCCCATTCCTTTAGGCTTAGTTGCACCGAAATTGAAGTTTTTGTTAAGATTAGTGTCAAAGTAGTAGAAGTACAGTCTAGTTATTGCAACGCAGCCTTAGTACCTAAGATGTTTTTTCCTAGCTATTTATATCCCACTGTTGGGCAAAAGCCCCCCCTAACTTCTTCCACGTATCTCAATGGTCTTTTCCTTCTATTTTCTGTCAAACACTCTCAAGTTGTCCGCTTATAGTAAGGTTCTTGAGCTGTGCTCTTGTCGGTGGAGTATTTAAAAGAGAAGGCAGGCGTCGTTGTGTCGTATCGAGACCTTAAATGTAAAGCCGAGAATAGAGAGGTGTGGCGTATTCTCCATAGTAACGTTATAGTATCTGTAGCCTGACCAGGAATATAAAAACCCCCGCCATATTGCGGAAAAGCAATTGAACTAATTTATTATACTGGCAACTAATTTAAAAACCCATCTGTCATTTTCTCCTGTCAAAGTTTGACTTTCAATCAAGGGCGGATCCAGTATTTTTATTTCTGGGAAGAGCACCGTTTTCCTTTCTCGAGAATATTCCCGAGATATTTTTAAGGAAGTTTTTGCTTGTTCTTTTAAAATTTCAAGCACGGCATATCACTAATGGTGCCGGATTATTCTTAATCCTGTTATTTTAACAAGTATAATCTTAACATGATATGTACCGTTATGGAACCTGCCTCCACAGTATGTACACAAAATAACAGTCGGGGATGAAAGGAGGGGGGGGGGTTCACGTGCCCCCGTGCGTGTCCTTTAAATCCGCTACTGCTTTCAATAATGTTCCAATATAAAACGCATAAGAGCTGCCTCTAATTCAGGGTTTTTATATTCCTGGTCAGGCTTTAAATTATTTAGTACTAAGTACATCCCTGACAAAGACAGCACACATAGTAAATACCTGCACGCACGTGCGGAACTCGAAATAGCCACACCCGTCAATATTATCGTCCCTAATTATCACAACATGTCAGCGAAGGCTCTGTCAAGGTTACTTCCTCAATCTACTATCTCCACAGAATTGAGAATAACAAAGCAAATAGAATTGCCTTGCTGTTCTTTTATGAAAACAATATCTACTCGCTAAAAACAAGTGAAAATTCGATTCGGTTTAATGTATGTGTCGGCCACGGAACCACAACAAGACAGCGTGTGTAGAAGTGGCTTTCTACGTGGCAGGTTTGAACCACTGTAACCAACCATGCTGATTGACGCGGAATCGGGTCTTTGGTCGTTTCGTACCACAAGCGATTCGAACCGCGATGTGAATCGCTCAAGTAAAAGTTCTTATTGAATGGGTCCTTTCGCACTGCACAGTGGTTGGAGCGGTGCGAATGGCTCAATATATCCAGTAACTAATCGGTACCTTGGGCCATTCGCACAGCTCACGCCTTCCTTGTGGTGCGAAACGACCAAAGACCCGCGGAATCAGCATCGGATTGGAATGGCGTCACTCACTGTCATCAGATTAGCGTCCTTATTCCGTTGACATAAGAGGTTGGCTGATCGGCTTTTTCCGATTCCGCGTCGATCACTGTGGTTGAACCTTTATACAGGCAGACTTTTTAAACACAGGCCTAATTTTCTTTTTTGCTCTCCCAAACAAACGGACCGATCATCGTTTTTAGTAGGTATTTGAAGTCGAAATTTTATTTTCTTCGTTTACTGTAAAAAAAAATTATTTCATATTGCTTAACGCATATTTAAAAAAAAATACTATAGTATTATTCAAAGTTCTGTGGCTATCTCCGTTTACTGTATTTTAGTTAAATTATGGTGATTACCTTGTTTGCTGCGATTAGTCACACTTACCTACATAGTAATGAACTTTGTTGATCTAAAATGTGTTAGAACCATAGAGTTGTAGGTACATAATTTTTTTTTTTTTTTTTTATTTTGTTTATTAGGTTCATCTACAACTATTACAACAATACATGTAAAATATAAACTTGATAAACTTAAATTCTAATTGCACAGTCTTTTACAGATAAACACAGCATGCATTATATCACTTAATCGAAGAGATTTTAAGATAATTTTGAACACAAAGTTTCCAAAGGTTAATAAAACAATTTTTTAAAGAAAACAATACAAACAGAAGAACACAAAAATATAAACATATAATTAGGAGAAACATTTACGAATTTTATAAGTATTATCAGTGACATCAATTTCATTGCTGTGCTTATTATAGAGGTTGCACAGACGTGGAATCGGCGAGTTGCGACCCATCTTGGTTCTACGCCAAGGAGAACAAAAAAGCGCCCTTATTTCTTTCCGAGGGTAATGATAAGGAACTTTAAAATTTATTTGACTTAAAAGTTGCGAACAGTCAATTTTATTAGAAATTAATTTGATAAAAAATGTTAAGTCCAAAAGATCACGACGCTTTTCAAGTGTTATCATTTTATATCTACTTAGCCTATCTTCGTATGACTTAATTATTTTAGCCTTACCCTCTGAAAAAGCAAGATGATACAAAAAACGCTTTTGTATTCTCTCGATCCTCAGCATATGCGTTGCATAATGAGGTCGCCACACCACACAGCCATATTCCAAGATACTTCGAACCAAACAGTTATAGAGCGCAATTTTAGTTTGTCTATTTTTGAATTCTTTAATATTACGGAGAACAAATCCCAGTGTCTTCGATGCTTTACCAATTACGTTTTGTATGTGAGGTAGAAAAGTCAATTTGTTATCTAGCAAAATTCCCAGGTCCCTAATTGTTTCCACTTCAGTTAACACGGAATCATTTATTTTGTATTTGTATCCCATTTTATTGCTCGTCCTTCGCGTGAAATTGATGTGCACACATTTATTAGGGTTGAGATGCATACCATTAACCTGACACCATGCTTCAAGATTATGTATATCACCTTGTAAGGCTTCTGCATCAGCAATCGAGTTGACGGCTTTGAAAATTTTTAAATCGTCTGCATACAAAAAAGGTATGGAGTGAATAAAACATTCTGGAATATCATTTAAAAACATATTGAACAATATAGGGCCAAGATGTGAGCCTTGAGGGACTCCAGATAAAATAGAATGTTGCTGCGATTCAAACCCATTAACAACTACAAAAAAATATCTATTCATGAGATATGATCGCAGCCAATTTAAAATAGAACCATTAAATCCATACTTAGAGAGCTTTACTATCAAGGCATCGTGCGGAACAGAATCAAACGCCTTGCTGAAGTCCGTATATATAACGTGACCCTGATTTCCTTCATCAACCGTTTTCATAATCACTTCCATAAAGCTAGCAAGATTTGTCACAGTCGATCTTGCCTGCACAAACCCATGCTGATGATCAGTCAAATATTGTTTAAAATGATTTTGAGTAGCAACGCTGACAAAAGATTCAAGAATTTTACCAAAAATGCTGAGTATGGATATAGGGCGATAGTTTTTGACGTTGGATTTGTCATCCCCTTATGTACAGGCACAATCTTTGCAACCTTCCAGAGATCAGGAAAAACGCCTGAACTTAACGACTTATTGAAGATAATAAGTAAGGGTTTGACCAGACTATTTGCACAGTTTTTTATAAAAAATGGAGGGATGCCATCCGGACCCGCACCCTTGCTAATATCCAATGTTTTCAGTTTCTTGAGTAGGTCTTCATGAGATATTTGAAGTAGAGAGAAAGTCTCCGAAGTGTAATCAGGATACTGGACGTTACTACGGTCAGTTGTGTTAGTCGAATTATCTAAATAAACAGAAGAAAAATAAGAAGCAAACATATCACAAACCTCATTGCCATTACTAGATTGTACATTATTATGAAACATCGTGGAAGGGTAATTACTAACGTTCCTTCTTTTAGATTTAATGTATGACCAAAAGTGTTTCGGATTTTTATTAATATTTGCCTCCATATTTTCAATGTATGTATTGTAACAGTCCAAGGAAAGTTTATGACAACGTTTTTTTGCAGCTTTAGTTCAATTTCATCTCTAGGGTTGCTATATTTTTTGTACCTTCTTCTAATATTCTCCTTTTCTTTTATTCTCTTGATCAATTTACGTGAAAACCAAGGTGGAAACTTATCCGGTAATTCTCTCAACTGCGGTACGTGTGAGTCAACAATTTCATTAATTATTTCATAAAAATAATTGACCATGTCATTTACATTCGTAAAATTTGATAATGTGGATGTCCAATCCACTTCGTTAATTAAACCATTTATAATTTCATAATTCGCTTTGTAAAAATTTAACATTTTGTTATTAGTATTAGTTTCCAGAGTTAGTGTTTCCGTAAGTGGTACATTAATAAGTAAAGGAGGGTGTTTAAGATGAACCTTACTTAAAATTTTATCTGCAGTCAGAACTTCAACTTTATCAACGTCACCACACACCAAATCCAATATTTTACCGTATGAGTTAGTTATATGATTATATTGATGTAGGTTATTAACAGAAAGAAAATCAACAAAACACTGAGGTTTGCCAGGCAATATATAAGTAGGTTCTCTAACGCGATTCCAGTCAATGCAACTCATATTGAAATCTCCAATTATAAACTTAGGTAAATCACAAATTTCAAACACGGCACTGCTATTATCTACAAATGCATCCACTGCTATCCTGGTCACCGGAGGGGGGAGATATACAGCACATAATGCATATTTATCACAACTTTTGTCAGTTTTTAATTCGAAAGTTATCCAAAGATTTTCGATGTTGCTTTCCCACTCGAGCATGCGAATTGAATTAAATGATTTTCGTACAGCTATCAACACCCCTCCCCCATCCTTTTTACTAGTTTTACTAAGATCTCTATCCCTCCTGTGAACAGTATATCTCCTATCGAATAATTCAGTATCAGCAATATCGGAAATTAACCATGTCTCGGTTATGACAATGATATCATAATTACTATTAATTACGTTACGGTAAAAATCGACAACCAATTAACAAATAATTAACTTCATGGTTTATGGTGAACCGCATTATACCACCACCACCAGTAGTAAAAGGCTTTTATTACTACCTTATATGTATACTTATGTATATGGGACGTAAGAAATAGATAACCAAAATGGACATAGGCGACAATGGCGTTATTATGACGAAACGAGACGAACGCGTGTGAAAAGTATATATAGATTCGTCATCAGAGGCCATTTTAAAAATAAGTTCGCTGTTTAATATTTTGTTTACTGTAAATTTACTATACTATCTCAAATATTAAAGTACGGACTGCAGAAAAATCAAACGTTATTAAATGCAATTAAAGATGATTTTTTTTTTCAGATAATAGCATGTATGTCTCCGAACCTTCTGCTGCTGGATCTGGGCATGGCGATCACTTTCGCCATTATAGCTATGCCGGACCTCCTCAATGCACCAGAGGGACTGGCACTCAATGATGAACAGGCTTCGTGGTTTGGTAAGTAGGTGTTGAAGTTTCAATCTTATTTCTTGGAGATAAGATAGACTGTTTGCTAAATGATGACTACGTGGTTTGGTAAGACGTATTTGGGGTTGATGGTGGGTTGCAACAACCTTCGCCCAGGGGACGGGCAGTACAGGAGAAAAGAAAAAGTTTGGAAAGTCATCTTATTTCTTGGAGATAATCTCATCATCATCAGCAATTGTAATTTTCCCACGGCTGGGGCTGTGGTCTTCCTTAGGGACATACTTGATAGGACGGGCCTTGAGCCCATCTACAACGTTTAATGTCAAAGTCGGAGAATGTCATTCCGAAGCACGTAGGAGAGCTTGAGATATTACATTTTTGTTACCTACCCATTCCATGACCAACTCAGAAGTAAAGAGAAGATAATCTATATGATAATTTTGGTATAGTATAATAGTTTTTTTGTCATTTTCAGGCAGCATATCATTCCTATCCCAGCCATTCGGGGCGGTCTTCTCAGGTCCACTAGTGGACTACTTCGGAAGGAAGAAGGCCAACTTCCTTGCCAATATACCCCATCTCATAGCATGGACATTGCTATACAACGCCACAAACATACCAATACTTTTTGTTGCTTCAGCGTTGTTGGGTTTGGGAACTGGAGTTATGGAAGCACCTATAAACGCATATGTGGGAGAGATAACGTGAGTATTTTTAATAAACATTCATACATAGCTACATACAATGACATATATACAACGTATCATGCATGTTTCCCATGGGCATAGGCAGAGACTATAAACTACTTTAAAGACTTCGATAAAAAATAAAGAGAATGCCATGGTATAATGGCTATCCTGATTGTTTCTTCTGTTGTTCTTACAAGAGATTATTTTTTACATTAGATACATGATGTGAGTTCCGTTATATATGTATTCATTTGCCGAATTTTATTCAATATCTTGAAATCGATTGATAGTTCGTGCGACACCTCCATGGGAAATTAGATAACTATAAGGTCATTGACTATCATTATCTTATCACTGAACATTAAAAACTTGAATAATTTCGTCACGATAAAAATCAGTGGGCTTATATTTACTTACTGTCTATTGTCGTATCTTTTAAATAATGCTAGTGTCTTGTGACTCAAAGAATAATGAGTTCGATCCCGCTTGTGACGGTCCCACGGGATCGTTGGCGGAGAGGCGTTGGTTTACTATAAATTTGATTTATTGATTTCGTAAATTGCCAGGATCTGTAAGGATCGCAGTAAGCGGAAATCGCTACCTCCACGGGAGAACTGTGTAAATTGCTAGGTCTTTGAAGGATTTTCTAAATAAACCTTGAAAATTTTAGCGAGCCAGCCTCCAGAGGAGCGCTATGTACTCTGACCCAGCTGTTCACATCAGGTGGAGTACTGCTGATGTACTTCCTCGGGACCGCAGTGCACTGGCAGACCGCAGCGCTGATCTGTCTCTCTGCCCCCATCGCGTCTATGCTGTGTGTCTTACTTGTAAGTTTTGTTTTCGTTATCAACCACCAGAGAAGCACTATGTACAGTCAGCTGCAGAGAAACCTGACCCCTCTGAGATAGGATACGGTGAGAGACTCTGTCCCAGCTGGAGTGCTGCTGATATACTTCCTTGTACTGTACACAATCTAGTGTATGTATAAAATTAATAAATAGCCCCTTTGGCATGTTAGGCGACCAAGACTGTTTCTCGAGTTTCTTTTGTCATTTCTTATCAGCAGTGGTCGTTCCGTAATGCTAGTAGTTTGTAGGTTTGAGACATAATGTATTATGATTAAATAATTAGTTTTTAACGTGAAAAAGAGCCTTCTTTGCATGCCAAGTTTCAATAAAGAATTTTTGATTTTGATCTTGGGACCGCAGTTTGTCTCTCAGCCTTCATCGCTTCTAAGCTGTGTACCATCGAAATACAACTACTAAGTACATAATATCTCGATGCTGTGTACCTTACTTACTTTGTATGAGTGTGGCTTACTTGTAATTTTTATAAACTTTCAATGGCAACTCAACCAAAACGAGTAGAGAAGATGCTTCTTGCGATGCCCAATTGTAATCGTTAATATTTTGATATTCATACTTTTACTCAGGGTGTATTAAATTAAACATAGATCCTATCCATGATAGACTTACAAAGAAGTTTTAGTAATAATCACAGATTGCTAACTTAAATCAACCTTGATAAATTTACTACCTATAATCTACGCGGGGATTGTTAAGCTAGCATGTACAATTGTACATGGTTTCATGTTTTCTCCTGACTAGCTTCAAAAACTATAAACTTATCTTTTTGTAACTTCAGGTTCCAGAAACTCCAGTATGGCTGTTATCCCGAGGCCGCGAAAAGGAAGCCCTGAAGTCCCTGCGCTACCTTCGTGGATGGACAACCACAGACAATGTCAGAGAGGAGTTTGACAAGTTGGTAATCTACACCAGGAATCTCGAACAGTGTGTCATCTGCTGCAACACTCCAGGGCAGGACGCTCTGAATTGCGAGCATCATAACATGAATCCTATAAAGAGGTTCGTTTAATCCTTATTTCATTAGATACTTCTATGATACATCCCTTAGTAAATATTAGTAGGGACAAGTACCCATAACGCCCGAGGGCAATCTATGGCGATATAGCGTCCTCCCGCATCAACCTTTAAATTATAAGGGGGATGGCCGCTATACCCCATTGAGCAATTGCTTACCAAACAGGGGACCATTACACGGCAGGTCTTATAACTTCACGTCCAATGCAAGCGAAGACATGGCACTCCTATAGACGAGAAAGTACCTCAGGGAACCTAAGGTTAGGTAGGTTCGTTAGTAGGGACAAGGCGGATCAACAGATTGGTTAGAGTGAGCACGATGGTCAAAAATAATTTATGAATCCACTCCGACTCTATGAAAAGAATAATTGGCTGTTTTTCCATCAGGGATGTTCGACGGCGATGAGTGACATGCGAGAAAAAATTCTATCATCTCATCTCCATTAGCTTTTTACAATAAGATCTCAATTGGATTATAATATCGTAAGAAAGGAAATCTAAAGTTTTCGTCTAATGCGTTTGAGTTTTGAAGTATTTGGTACTAAAGGATTTTTTTCTTTACAGAAAAATACTCAAAATAAGATACGTAATGTTCTGCAAAGAGACCATGAGGCCTCTGATGCTGACGATCATGTACTTCTCCTTCCACATACTGAGCGGCTATGCTGCGCTGAGGCCTAACTTGGTAAATGTTTGTGGTGCGTTGGGCATGCCTGGGAGCAGGAATAATATTATGGTGAGTATAGGTGAGGTATACCACTTTTTGAACACTTTAATAATATAGTGTTTTAACACACTATTAAACTATAAATACCTGGTTTTATCTGATTTATGATGCTTTGTTCCAGATGATTGTAGGTGTAATAACCTTCGTAGCAGCTTTATCGACAGTTCCTATAGTCAAGTTAGCAGGAAAGAGAAAACTAGCCATAACAGCAATGCTCGGCTGTGCTATAAGTACTACTGGACTAGCTATATACGCCAGAGCTAACCTTGACCCCTCAGTATCTTCCTACGATAGTAGTACGTTCCCAACAGAGATTAGTCATATACCTGAAGTGCTGTTCTTTATGTTGGTAGTTTTTAATGGACTTGGAATTCCTTGGGTTTTACTCGGAGAAGTCTTTCCGTTCAGGTTAGTTGTTGAATATTCGAATACCTTTAGTAAATAATGCTTCCTTTGGCTTCATAGATTCTAATATATTACCAGAAGAATAAAGACAAGAGTAAATAAAAATTGGATAGCTAGTTGAAAACTTTATAAAATCTGAATTTAAATTTGATGTCACATGAAGTACCTAGTATTGTACCCTTTTTTATAAAACGAAACTTCCTGTTGTACTAATCACTGCAATTTTTACATCAGGAGCCGCACCACCTCCCAGGGCATAGCAGCCGCTGCCAACTACATTATCAACTTCCTTGCTGCGAAAACTTTTATCGACTTGGAGAGTGGCCTGGGCCTGTGGGGAGCCCTAGTTGTCTACTCCATCTTCGGTTATTTGGGCTTCTTGTACCTATACTTCTTCCTCCCCGAGACTGAAGGCAAGACGCTGATCGAAATTGAATCTTATTACAATGGAAATTTGAGGACGTTTGCTGATGATCCGTTCATTAGGTTATTCAGGAAATCTGACTGATTTGTAAATATTTGTAGAATTAATATTTTTTAGAGTATTGATTTGCATTTATGTGAAGTGTTGTTGTGACTGTTAATTATTGTACTTACTACTTTAATTGTTGTATATATTATTCTATTCTTTATCTTCATTTCTATGTCAATGATAATTATTTTGTTCATAAATCATCATCATCATCTCTACTTAAATATTTTACTGAGTTTTTGAATTTTTCATAAATGGATTACTAGATCTTTATAGTATAATCTGATGATGTATTTCGTAATAATAATTCAGAAACTTGATTATTACCTTTAAGACAACGGTTCATTTTTATAAGTTATTTAATAGTTAGATATAAGTATTTATTAAACAATTTGTACATATCACAATTTCGATTTTCAGTCGGACTTTACCAATTTGATAAAATAAATAATGTGGAATGAGTATTAAAACATAAATATTAACATTCTCATACAAAGTTATCTCCTACATATATTCACGTCCAAAAATATAGGCAAAAATGACGAATATTAACTCTTATAATAAATATGCATACTTCTAAAAAACTCTCACGACATTACAAAAGTAAGCAGAATCTATGTGATATAAATTACAATAACCATCCTAAGACTAAACTAGGAACTAAATTAAGAAGCAGGGTTTTCGATCGTAGCCATAAAAAGTGGTACGCCTGATGAACTGTCCCACAGAATAGATATAAACGGTCGATTTGCCTTGAAAGATACAGTAGGTTCATCGTAAGATAAGGCTACAACTGCGAATGCTGTAGCAGCTGCTGCTGATCCTCCTTGTTCGTCGATAGAGAGCATGGCCGAGTGTAAGGCAGATGAGACTTGAGGGGAGTAGGACCGGAAAGTCCCGATGCCAGATAACTCGGCGTTGTTGCTGAAGATGTTCTGGATGCCAATCTAAACGCGGGAAAGAAGTTACTTAAGGTGGTTATTATAATATTTATGTCACAATCATTTTAAATCAAAAGAAATTATATAATCATGATTATTGTAAAGATTAGTAGCAGGAAATATTCCAATTAACACTTTGATGGACACTAAGTTAAAATCATCATCATCAATCATCAATACATGGGTATAATAAACTGGTCTGTGTCTGTACATAGAAGGTATTTATGAAAACAAACTATGACAGGTCTTTTTAGGGCCAATAGAAGCTAAAACCATTTTAGAATTTTTGTATGTCTGTCTTTCTGTCTATATGTTTGTAAGTGCATCTCGCAAAAACTACTGGATCAAATTTGATGTGGTATTCTTTGTTGTATTGTTGAAGGTCTATCTTAAAATCCGGCGTAGGTTTCAGTTTGATACGTCGCTTAGAACCTGAGATATTTACAGCAGTGAATTACGCGTGAACGAAGTCGCAGGCACAGGCTAGTATTTGATGAAATTTGTGTCCATATTTTTTTTCCACAAAAAGTCAATTGTAAAAATTTTGGGAGTGAAAATTACATCATCAGTTTAATTGACACAAACACAATACTTGTCTGGTAATTTAAACAAACCAATCCAAACAATAGATAAATAGCCCTGGCCACAGAAATCGGCATTTTTTTTCCAAGTCCTGGCACTTTTCAACACCCTATTATTTCGGTAACCATTTCTATGATACTGTTCAAAATATCGACTACAATAACAATTTATGAAGAGGCCCTCACCTTCCTTAATGCTGTATTGAGATCAGTGTCAGCCCTGACTGTGAACTTTGGCAGCTCAAGCGCAGTCTCCTCGTATGGATACTTGTGGTACTCCATAAGTTTGAAATCGGTCAACGTCGACAGCACCTCGGCAATGCTCGTGATTTGGGATGGCAGGATCACCATTAGAGAATATTCTTCTTTCTAGAAATAAATGTAGGTAATGTTGAGATTAATTTAGCACCCATAAAATAAAATAAGCATTAATATATCTATTCCATAGAACATATAAACTTTTTTTTAGTATGACATGGATCCTATCAGTCAGTAGGAATCCTCGAAGACGAAGTGTTCGAAAATGTGTTACCAAGAAAAGAAACTACAGAAAGTAGTATGAAAAAGTAATATTAATCTACATTTCAGCTACATTGATAGCCCTTCTTCGGTCATACTGCAAATAAAGCTACGACTTTAAACTTAGTTTAAGCGTGGCCTTTAGCGTGCTTTGTAGTAACTTAAATTAAAAAAATTAAAATGCTTTAATGAAACTTGGCCGTCACAGGCACTTTTCCTGTCAAAATCAAATTACAGAATACCTAATATTATAAATCTCAAAGCTATTACTAGAACTACTACAATTTCGGAACTACTACTGCTGATAAGAAATGCTGAAAGAAACTCATTAAACTGTCTTGGTTGCCTTATGAATAAAATTATCAGCAACACTAACCTCAAAAGGCAGAATAACAATCTGCGCGGTATTGCTCCTATCGACGCCTGTCCTCAGGTATCGTCTCATGCGCATGAAGGGCACCTGCTGGTGGGTCCTGTCGCTGAGGTGGAACGTGGCGGGCTGGGTTACATCAGGGTTGAACTTTAAGTCCCATGCACCCTTGAAGTACACTGCGTTGACTAGCACCAGTTGAGTATTGTCGCCGATGGAATCTGAAAGATCGTACTGTTGTTAACTGTTGTAACTGTTGTTGTAGTCGGAATAGATCTTGGAAGGAAAAGACGTTGAGCACCGATGGCATATAAAATGGGAAATGTTAAAACATGTCTCTCTCTTCGTTTTTTTATGGCGAGATCTCATATCCATGTGAAAAATATAAGGATTTTACTGATTTAATGATAGATTAAGTATTAACTCTTATATGTAAAAAAAATAGCATTGTACCCAAAAGATGATGTTCATCATCGACTTTTGTTACTATGTTACTATTGGGATGTCCATTAAAATTGGAACAACCTCTATGCCACCGCCTCTACTAATGGGTTTTATAAATTCATCCATTAATTGATGAATACTAAGCCAGAAGACTTACCAGAAGACACAAGCTTGGTGATCTTATTGTTAGTCTTCGCCGCCACCCAGTTGTTGATCATCTGTGCTGCTCTGTCAGGCACTGCAAACCTCATCGGGGTGAGTTCACTGTTGAAGTTATTCAGAGCTGTACTTTTGAATGCAGGATTTACTTGAAATGCGTCAGCTATGAAAATGTTCGTCGCTAACTTCAGGAGATTGTTTCTTTTTCTTGTCTGAAAAAAGAAATCAAAATGTGAAAAAAATATTTATTTTCTTTTTCCTGTGATTAAAAAACTTAATTAATGTTTCATTGTTTATTCATTCTATTGCATATTTTCGTAACCTTGAGAACAAGCGCATCATTATCCAGGAAGTTAATAACAGTAATTAGAATAATCACATAACATTGATAGCTGGTATGCGTCAGGTATTATTTAATATAATAATTGTTGCAACTGCTGATATAACATCAGCAAATACTGATACAAAGCTTACGAGAGAGGTAAGTAAACATGAAAGTGTGATTTAGGAAGAACAATTGTGATCATATTTACTTGAACGTACCTAATGAGGATTGACGTAATTTATTTTAAAATGAAGACAAATTAAAACTTGTCATTATTTCAAAAAGAATCCTAACAATACCTAAACCATTAGACCCCATCATGTATTTTCTAAAACATCTTTCACTTCATAGGTTACTACTATCCATTCCCATATAATCTCGTAGGTTCAAAATTTTACCTTTACATCCAGAGTAACATTCTTGTATATTGCCGCGGCGGCCTCTGGCGTCATTTGCAGGGCGGCTGAGATCTGCTGCCTGGTGGCACCCAGGGCACCCTGCTGCAGCAGAGCCAGAAGGGAGGAGACCGAGAATGGTGACAGGACAAGGTTCTGGCCTGGTTGGATTATACCCTGGAATTACAGGCACACCTTGAAATTACTTTCTTTTTATAGCACAGTAGGCATGTGGGTTGCCTGATAGTAAGCAAACACTGCACTCCATGAAGATCATCAACCCAATATAAGTCACTTATGCGTTGCCGACTTCAAAGTTTGAAAGTGTGTGCAGGGTTTCTTGTGAAAGTATAATAAATTAGGTATACTTTCACTTTTTTAACGTTTTAAAGTTTAAAAAAAAATCACACGTACCCGCACACAAATTTAAAATACCTGAAATTTGAAATTAGTAAATTTTAAAGTAACAAAAATATTCACCTTCATGAGATTCAAACCAAAATTGGTCACCGGTGTGGACAGAGGTCCCGCTCTTATCGCTGGAGGAAACTGTCTGTTGATTTCTGCCTCTTTATCATTTCCCCCTGAATAATCAGCGAATCTATCTCCATAATTATTTGCTTGCCCTCCATAAACAGGAGGTTCTAAATTAACATTTGGTTTTGGCATATTTTCAATATTAGAATTTACATTTGGTGTTTGTATTGTCTGTCCATCATTTCTACTTATTGCATTATCTTGATTATTAATACTTTTATTTTCGATATTCAAAGGTTGTCTTGGATCATCGATGAAGTATATCTGATCTTGGTTTACTATTTGTCCATACGGATATGTATTTGTGTACGGAAGAATATTCTGAGATCGGACTGCTACTACACATATTGTTGATAAAACTGAAAGAATAAATCAATGTTATAATCATACTAATCAATCATTTTGATTATATAAAAAAAAAAAAATTTTTTTGTTGATTCATCAAGTACTATGTACAGAAATTGTTATCTAATTATAAAAGGCTGTGCCAGAGTTCCCCGCTTAATGATTGATTATATTCGTTCTATTTTTGACTTGTGTATGTATCTGTTATTTTTTTTATAACATAGGGCGGCAAACGAGCAAGGGTCACCTGATGGTAAGCGATCACCGCTGCTCATGGACTACTACAACACCAGGGATATTACAAGAGTGTTGCCGGCCTTTCAAGAAGACGTAGACTCGTTTTATGAAGGTTCCAATGTCGTATCGGTCCATTGTCTGTTAGCTTGTTAATTCCGGCAAAAACTAAAGTATGATTATTACGAATAAAAAGCCATCACATAAACTAAAACTAATCATTAATAACCATCAATGTCCCAGTACTGAGCAAAGGCTTCATGACCTATCATGGTACCTATATGATAATTACTAATTCAATAATGATCCGGTATTAAGAAGATACAGATAATAAGATATGCAAACAACCAATTTCACGTGGAGAATGTACCTAATGCTGTATCTACAGTCACAAACATGAACATTGACCGTGAAATTAAAAATAAACTTACTGAGAAACATTTCCACTGATAACCTTCACTGATGCACAAAACTCCTTGCAGTCAAGCTTTAAAATCCATTTAGAAAATATCTTTAAACAAACACGACATAAAACATGCAACAACACGAAGCCACTGCGGCGGAATGATGACCGTAAACACGTTTATTTACTCGTCAAGTTATTTTTCCTACAACCCACTCAATTTTAACTCCAATATCTATCATGTTTGAGTCTCTTTTTGCATGTTGTAGGTATTGTAAAAGACTTTAGTTAAATGGCGACAACTGGTCCTTTACGCTTTAGGTTTTCCCAGACTGTCTTTCCTCATGTTTAGTCCCATCTTTAGGCTCGAAATCGAAACCAATCTGTTGCAGTCTTCAGAATAAGATTACTCACCATTCTAGAAGAGTTTTTGTGCTTATTTGTAATAACGTTATTGCATGTCTTACCTTACCATGAAATATGGTGTGTGAGTCAGGTGAGAAGTACGATCGTCGTCACATAATAACATGCAAGGATATGTTTGTATCAAGGGGAATCAAAAATAATAACAAAATTATAGAATATTTATTTATTATATATACTCAAATTCACCTTTATTATTACTCATTTTATCAATTCAGTATTTGCAAAATAAACAAAAAAAAAAAACAAAAAAAAAAAAAAAAAATTATCAATCGTGCAATATATTTGAATTTATTCTTTAATTTAAATCAATAACTTAATTTACATATATTTATCAGTGATTGAATAGAAGTTAAGAAGTTGCTACCTAAGTGATTAAAAGTACGATAGTCATGTTAAGTCAACAAAAGTATGATATAAGTCTTAAGTCAACAATTTATTATTTATAATAGTCACGTCAAGTTTACAAGTTTAAATAACTTACAATTCATACAAAACCGACAATATCACCGGAATTCAGGAAAATGGCTGGATTTAGAGTCGCGCTAACCGCATGCTGACTGTGCGTCGCCGGCGCTGATCACTGACAGCCGAAATGTATCAATTCTAGGAAGACGCGGGCAATGTCAACCTGTTCAGCGTATTCTTATTTAGGTTGTCAGCGCTGACGACAGTCAGCGTGCGGTCAACGCAACTCTAAAACCAGTCCAAGGCGATTGCTGTATTAAGGCAATAGATGATTATTATTTGGTTTAATCATATTACATTATCGACGATGAAACTTAACACAATCAAAAGATAAAAACATTTAAATTTAATAATCCTGTCACCAGCCAGTTACATTTAAAATTACAGTCACAGACTTATCTAAAATTAAAAAAAAAAACAGTTTAGTCTAATTTTAATTTAAAATTAATGGGCGTTAACGGTTTTCCTTGCTTCGAGCAGGGCCTGTTTGGTGGCCGCCTGTAGTATTTTCTGTGCGATGTGATGGGGAGGTACTCCGTAGTGGTCGAGGGGTGCTTTGTACTCATACGCAACAGAGCCTACGGCGCAGGCGGTGTGACGAAGCAAGGCACATGTTCGTGGAAAATTTTCTGCTTTCTTCTCGGCTGACTTGAACCTACCACCAGAAATATAAAAAACATAAATAATCTTTTTTTAATGTAATACAATTTTGACAGAACATGTAAAAAATCGGACCATCTACTATTTCACATTATCACATTCATCGAAATATTAATCACATTGCTCTCAAGCGTCAGTTTGTTTGCTGACGCTACTGACAAATGTAAGACTAAAATCATGGACGGTAAAATACACTAGAAACATGACGATACTCCTTGCTATATGGTGTAAATATATAACAATCCATGTCAACAGAATAATTATGAATATTATTTTTAGATAAAATAGATAGATATTTTTAGATAAATAGATTTATTTGCAACTAAAAAACACACATACAGTTTCATACAACAGTTTAAATTTAAGATTATAAAACTACGAGAAAATAAGAAAAAAAACCAGCCAAGTGCGAGTCAAACTCGCGCACCGAGGGTTCCGTACACGGAAAGCATCTTACATTATAGCTCTGGCTAAAAGACCAATTCTAGTTTCAAAAACAAACTTAGAATTGCAGTTCGATCCCTAAGATTTTTACTAAATCCAGCGCGTAACACTTTTTTTCAGACTTCCAACAACATATTTACAATTTCCAGATTTATTTCTATATAAGTACTATTAGACCTTGCTTTTTGCCAAATTTCATAATTTTAGGTCAACGGGAGGTACCCCATAGGTTTTGATTGCTGCCTGAAATCGCAAAATATGCCAAAAACGCAACATTTTCGGTACCTTCAAGCGTTCCTGAGAAAAAAAAAAGTTTGACAGACAGACGGACAACAAAGTGATCTTATAAGAGTTCCGTTTTTACCTTTAGAGGTACGGAACACAAAAAAGTGTGTTACAGCAATAGAAAATGGTCCCACCTTAGTGGCACTATTACCCGAAGGGCAATACACTGATTTTGATCTTTAAAAATTCTCTCCATCTTTAAATTTAGGAAACACACTTACACAGGGCAACTCCTTAGACGCGGCAACAGCTTATCCTTCCTCAGCAGTACCAGAGCATTCATCACAGCGGCCGCAGCGATCACCGAGGGGTAATTCTCACTGCCCAGTTTCTTGTCGACCATGACCCCACTCATGCAGAGGAAGGTGGCCCCGACTTCTATTTCTCCAGGGTGATCGTTATCGCACCACCGGGATAAGTAGGTAATGAAGTCCTGGGCCACCACGGGCTGGCGAGTGAACCCCTGCAAAACAATAGATTACATTAAAAGATGTAATATACAGGATTATTTGTAATTAACTTACAGCCTTCCTTGGGATGATAGTACACATAAATATGAACATCTTTTTGTATGAGGCAAACTCTGAAATCTCAAAAAAAAAACAGCTGTTCCATACATTTTCCAAAAGGTACCTACTCGCCCAAAAGGTCGCTTCGGGTGAATGAAAACATCGTGAGGAAACCTGCACTCTGGTTAATGATTATCGTGTGTAAAATAGAGAAAGCAATGGCAAACCACTTCAATAAAATTGCCAAGATAATCGTTGTGTGTTTCATTCCATTGAATGACCACGACCCTCAGTCATGAGGAATAGTTACGACTAAAGAGAGAGAGACATTTGATTCATTTAATGAGCTCATATTATCTTAATGATACCCATTATATTATTTTTATTCAACATTCTAACCGCAGTGTATAAATAAGTAGAATTGCATCCAGTAATTTCTGCATCTCGCATCCATACTAATATTATAAATGCGAATGTTTGGATGTGAGTTTGTGAGTTTGTGAATTTGTGAGTTTGTGAGTTTGTGAGGATGTTTGTTACTCAATCACGCAAAATCTACTGGACGGATTTCGATGAAATTTGGTACAGAGGTAGATAATGACCTGGAATAGCACATAGGCTACTTTTTATCCCGGGAAAAAGCACTGTTCCCGTGGGAAATTCACGCGGGCGAAGCCGCGGGCAAAAGCTAGTATATTATATGTACTTGAACGTATGTACGTATATTTGGTAGGTATGTTCGTAATCACGACTTTATTGATATCCTGTTTACACTGTACTCTGGGGATTATCCACACTTACTATCTATTGTTATAATAATCATCGAACATAGTATATTTAAACCACAAAGAGACAAACCGGACCTTGCAAAAGGACGTGAGGTCTATATGTATAAATAACTTTAGCAATCCTACTAATTATAAATGCGAAAGTTTGGATGTGAGTTTGTGAGGATGTTTGTTACTCAATCACGCAAAATCCACTGGACTGATTTGATGAAATTTGGTACACGGGTAGAAAAATACCGGGAATAGCACATAGCTTTTTAATTTTTAACCCCAAATTCCCACGGGAGCGAAGCCCCGGGGCGCACAGCTAGTTGATATAATGCAAATTAAAAAAATATTACCTAGTATTATATTGGATGGATGTGAGTTTGTGAGTTTGTGAATTTGTGAGTTTGTGAGGATGTTTGTTACTCAATCACGCAAAATCTACTGGACGGATTTCGATGAAATTTGGTACAGAGGTAGATAATGACCTGGAATAGCACATAGGCTACTTTTTATCCCGGGAAAAAGCACTGTTCCCGTGGGAAATTCACGCGGGCGAAGCCGCGGGCAAAAGCTAGTACTTTATAATACCCTGTAAATACATTAGTTTAAAATATTTTTGGGAAGTTTTACCAAAATCAATCTAAACTTTTAGTTATTGATTGAAATTCTAAAAGTATACCAATTATTAGTGACTGATGCCTTCACTGATCAGTTTTCTCTCAAGATTACTTACACCTTGCTGTTGTGGGTTGATAGGTATTCGCAGGTTCATTGTATGATTTGTAATCCTGCCACCTCCAATGTAGTGCTGTTACTTACTTTATTAATGGAATTGTTATATTGACATTCTTCAATAGCCTCTTCAGAAACCCTGTAACTTCTTACCAATTTCATCATCACGACTTTCTCAGCAATAATCAGTGATTTGGTGGTGAACGCATTGTTACTAAATTTGACTAGATTCCGCGCGTGCATGCCAGGCCCAAGTAGCTTTAACGCTATCCAGTAGCAAGTCGCGGCGATCAGCTGCAACTTTTCCGCTTGGATGTCATTAGTGGACAGGACAGAGTCCAGGTACCAGCATGCTGTCTGAACTGTGGCTGGGTTTCCGTTGGCACCCTGGAAAATGGGACAATTTTCAAAAGTTAGCTCTGACGATTGACCATATCTAGTGTGGCACGCTAAATGGACGTTTACTGTAACTATTATATGTATTATTTCTAGAAAAATGGCACGGCACGACACGATTACTGTTTGTAGAAAAATATTCATCTTGTTATACCAATCAAAGGCACGATCGATCGATATGTACTCTGGACCCTAGGTTCAAAGGCATGCTACCCATGCACACAGAGCGAGCAGCCTCGCAAGGCAGTTGCCTCGCGCGACCTCTCGAATAGCGAGTCTACTCGCTCTGTGTGAACCCGCCTATATTCGTGTGGTACTTACATTGACTTTCATGAGCCAGTTGAGGGCGCATGCGCGCGTCGTGCTGGATATCCTAGGAGTCCCAACCTTAGCCTCCGAATTCAACAGGTGCTCGAACATGTCGTCAGCGCAGAAGCACTTCATGTAGGCCTTTTTCCCTGTTACAATTGTTATTTTGTAATACTCAGTATAAAAAATAAATAAAACATATTTTATTTTCAGATGTATGTTAGTAATTCTTACACTATGCTAGTGCATTGGATTTCGCATTTTTAGTTTGTGAGATCTTTGTCGCGTATCAAGTTTATTTTAAATTTTCTATTATTTTTATACCTATAGTTACAGCAACTGATATTGTTTAAAGCTAGGTATATAAGTGAAGAAGAAAAAGTTAGATTTCACTGCATTGCTTTTTGTTACTTTTATGTAAGTATAATAAATTTTAGTAAAAATTAAATTGAATAGAAAACGGTTGCAATGTGCCTACCTAATTTTTGAACAAGTTAATTCAGTTATATTTAAATTATATCAAAATATTTATGTTCAAAATGATGTCTTAATGAAGCATTATTCGTCGGCGTGGTAAAAACTGAGCTAATACATAACCTAAATCCTAGAATAGTAATTGCTTGTGTAGTATATAAACTCCATTTATTCTTACCAGTCCTATCATGTAAGCAATCTTACCATGTCTTTTTATGATTTTACAACAATATAAATTAAAATAGACTTTTTAGGAAATTACTTTCATGGTTAATAAATGTTTTACTTTAGAATGTTTAGGTTTGAACTAATATTTGATTTGTTTTCAACAAAATTCAAAAAAAGTACTGTGAAGATTGTTTACATGATAGGACTGGTAAGAATAAATGGATTTTATTTAGTATAGTAGTAGTAGTATATTTTACTATGTTGCATAAAGCGGATATCGGAATAGTAAACCAGTCGACGATTTTATTGTTCAACTTATGGAATAGAATTGATTGATGATTTCTCCATGAGTATTTATTTATTTAAACGTTATTGTACACACATGCAAAAGTACAGTACAAAAGGTGGACTTAATGCTAAAAGCATTGTCTGACAGTCAAACCCTAGGGTTGAGCAGAGAGTTCATGTGGGTGTAAATAAATTCTATTATGCAAATTAATTATTGGTGAATTAAACAGAAACATATAAAGAAGCTACATAAATAAAATAAATTAATATACATATAATACATATATATAATACAAATAAACACAAAAATACACATACCTATAAATATACTTACATAAATCCTAATCCTAACTAATATTATAAATGCGAAAATAAGTTTGTTTGTTTGTTACCTCTTCACGCTTTATCTACTGAACCAATCTTCCTGAAATTTCGCATACACATAGTTGGAAGTACGGAGAAGGTCATAGGGTACCTTTCATCTCGGGAAAAAGCTCTGTTCCCATGGGAAATTCACGCGGGCGAACGCTAGTTACAAATAAAGATGAAGCAATCAAACAAGGGTCAGCTCTGCCGATGACTCAGCATGTGTTTGTAGACAGTGACTTTAAAATAATCTCTGCTAGGAGCCCTTCTGATGGAGTCGGGTAGCGCATTCCAGAGTCGCACAGCTTTAACGGTAAAAGAATTTGCAAAGAAGATAGTTCTATGAGGGTGGGTAGCTAGGATGAGAGAGTTGGAAGAACGCAGGTGCCTATCATGAGTGGAACTTAAAAGTTTGAAACTGGATTTTAGGTATTCAGGGGAGTTAGGGTTATTAAGAATGTTGTACAAGAGACAGAGAATGTAGATTCCTGCGTTCACGAATTGTAAGCCAACTGTTAGTTGCGACCCGTACTCGGACACATGGTCAAATTTGCGAAGGGAAAAGATAAATCTAATACAATAATTAAGGAGACTATCTATTTTATTAAGTTGTTCCTCTGTTATATCCAAATAGAGTACCTATATCATTAAAACTAACGTGAGTAACGTAACGTGATGAAGACATTCTAATACTATAGCACGCCCACTGACAGTACGTGCATACCCCGTTTATTTAACTAAACTGCATGAGTAGTTACTTACAGAAATCTGGTGACTTTAGTTGATCCTGGACTGACTCATTAAAAGACAATTTCCGACGAGCCCTTTCTTCTCCTACCTTCTGTTCTTTAGTTATTGGAGATAGCCCTTGCAACTCCCTACTGTGTGGTCTTTTCAAACTCCTCTTAATATTCTTCACCCTATTTGGTTCCAGAGTACATTTAAAAGGAGTCACCGCTTTAATCCCTTGTTTTTTATCCACGTCCTCTATTACACTTTCTTCAATTTCGTCATCGCTAATAATAATAACGCTTTGTCTTTTCTTATTATTTTTAAATGCATTACATGACCATTGGGGTTCCTTCTTGAATCTTTCTGTAACGTATCTCGTATCAAGTATTAGGATATTCTTTTGTTTTAAGCCACTCATATTCTTCTCTTTGCTTGGTCCTGGTAATGACAATTGTGGGTCTTCATCATTGCCAATAGCCCTTAAAGGGTGTCTTTCATTTTGGATCCCGTCCTTTGAATTTGACCTCTGACCTTCAACTAAATGTTTCGGCAAAGCTGGGAGCGGTTCCACGGGCAGGGGTATTCTTGTAATGGCTTTAAGCCTGCGCTTATTTTCTTTATTGTCTTGCATTTTAAATTTAAACACTTAACACCACAATGTACTTATTTAATTATAAATATTACATACGATCATGACCAGCACGACCGTTGTAAGTTATTCATGTAACGAATTTGAAATGAGTTACCTATAGGCTATTTTATTATACCCTACCCTCAGAAATTTTGATATTTAATATACGCGTTTTAACTGAAACAAAACGCATATCCAAACCAAAGAATTCTTTGGTTTATGCCTTTAAGCCATAGAGCAACACGGACTCCTTCGCGCGGAAGTCCTTGTTGCTCGAAGCTTTAGGCTTACCACAGACTTAAATACTCTTTAATAGGAGTACCTATTTAAAAAAATATTTCTTTGAAGCTTACAAAGCGGCCGCTAGACGGTCATGCCGCATGAACGTTTATGAATAAGGAATAGTGATTGAACGATCGACATGCAAACTATTTATTCTACCTATTTTACTACGTGCTGTTCATAGACAAATTTATTTTTGGTTTGAATTTTGCTTCCCGCGCTCCAAAATGCACAATTTATAGTAAAAGTTTTGTTATGACTGATTTTATTACGATAAATGATGATTTTGTGAAAAGTAATATAGTAGGTTGGCCAAATAGGGTGTGAGGTTATTTTTCGTTCAAGTCATGACGGATCTTATTTTTTTTTTTTTTTTTTATAACATAGGGCGGCAAACGAGCAAGCGGGTCACCTGATGGTAAGCGATCACCGCTGCCCATGGACTACTGCAACACCAGGGGTATCACAAGAGTGTTGCCGGCCTTTCAAGAAGATGTAGACTCGTTTTTTGAAGGTTCCAATGTCGTATCGGTTCGGGAATACCGCCGCAGGAAGTTGGTTCCACAGTTTGGTCGTACGTGGCACGAAGTGTCTTTTAAAACGTACGGTGGTTGACAGCCAGTCATCCAGATGGTATGGATGAAACTTCAGCCTGTGACGGATGGTACGGTGGTGAAATTCTGCGGCAGGTATTACGTCGAACAATTCATCAGAGCACTCCCCATGATACATTCGGTAAAGAATGCACAAGGATGCGACATCCCTACGTAATCCCTACGTCTTATAAAGCCCTTTCATTTGATACCCCACATGGAATGTTAAAAGAAAAAAGATTTTTTTGGGAATTTATTTGTCGCAGCTAAAAGCAGGAAAATTGAAATCGTTATACTTTTTTACACGACTGACCAAAAAATAAGTGTTATGTTTTCAGTGTTCATGTATGTATGTAAATGTAATCAATTTTTATTTTTAGTATTTCTACATTCACGGTACGACAATAAAAACAACGTACTTTTTGTTTATAAATTTTAGATTTTAAGTAATTTAGTACCATAATCATAGCATAATACCGGTAATATTATGTTCTCCATATTTCCCAGGTTGTCACTCAAATTTGTTGAATAAGTCTGTTAACTTACACTTAGAGGGGAGAGGCTGGTGTACTGAGATACAGGCTCTGCTTAGTTTGGACACCAGTCTCTCACAATCTTATAGATACTGTTATTCTTGACCTTATACTTCCTATTTCTGTAAATGTTAGATTGTGGAGAGAAATAAATTAATTTTGAATTTTTAAAGTAATGTATGTATATAAGTTTCTTTATTCCACCATAAGTCCTGAATGGCTTAACAAATTTCGATGTAAGAGGCATTTTTAGATTCCTTGCATTTCTCTGAGTGACACAGGCTATGTGAGTTGTCAGTCGTGTTTTTTATATTTTAATAATTAGCTTGTTTGTTATTTGATAAATGTATATCTAGTTATTTTTTCTTAGACATTGTAAAGAGGATAGTCAGAGATCAGGAACCTATGTATTTCTGGAACAATCCATTCAAATTAGAGCAGTTCATAGCTAACTATGAATTGCGAATTTTTTTGACGTTTTCAAATAATTTGTTAGACGAAGCAGTAAAAATGTGATAGTGTATTATATATTTGTAATCTACTCACAAAGCGCTTTCATTTAATACCCCACACTGCATGTTTAAAAGAATTTTTATGGCGGACTTCTAGACGTCACAATTTTCAAAATATTAAAAGGGTCCTCATGCCGCATTGATCAGGTACAGCTGGTACAAGGAATAGATACCTATTTAATAAAAAAATAACGTTTTAATATAAAACTTTATTAATAAACATATCACAACATCCTCAAAAAAATAAATAGGTCTTAAATTAAATCTAACTTAAAACTAGGCTGTGTACTTTTTCGTTATCAAATGCATCTGGTTTTAAGTAGGAATGTTTTGATTTGCACTATAATCACAGATTTAGAACTATAATGCATTAAGATTAGCACAGCAGATTTTAAAATAGGTGGAATGAACATATCGAATGATAAGTATTTATAATTTTTATTTACTACAGTTGGCAAAAGGAAATAAGTAACGGAATTCTTAATTTGAAATCTGTTAAAGTCAACAAAAAGAACGCGTTTCCGCGGCCAGTATTTACACATATGTCAGATTTAAATTTCAAACGGTGTGGGCTGTTCGGGGTCAACGATCTTGCCGCTTACGACGACGAGGTTGTCCAAACAGTCGATGATGAAGAACATGAACGGATGATCGACGGTGAACTTCCTCACTGGCTTCAGTTGTTCTAATGGAAGGTTCTTCAGTGCTTCTATTGATGGGTTGGCAGCTGAAAATTAAAATGTTTCTTTTACAATACCTAGATGTGGTGGGAATATAGCGCTGGTGCTTATGAATTATATTGTATCTATAAAATAAAGCTAACTTTGTCTATTTGTTTGTTTATTTAAAACTGTCAGCTGCCTTGACTTGAGAGAAATCCGACCCCATTATTATCCATAACCCTCTCTCTGGAAAAGAAATTAAGCAGCAATAACTTCAAATCTTTGATGATGTTTGAACTTAAGTTCTATCATGGGCCCAGGACTTTGTTCCCGTCTGAATTTCGGGAAATCCCACTATACACTACACCCAATACAAAGGAAGGAACCAACATGCAAAATTTCAATTTCCTACGCCCAGTAGTTTTGGCTGTGCGTTGTCTCATGCATAATTTAGCTTTCTATTGGTAAAGGTAGAATTTTCGAAAACGGTTCAGTAGTTCCGAAGATTACAAGCATACTTACAAAAACTTCCTTTTTATTATATTAATATGATTGAATTCTTTACCAGAGAGTTCAGAAGCAGAAGCATCAGCGTTGTCCACCCTGACGGCGACGTGCTGCACCAACTCCTGGACGAACAGACCCTCGTCCGAAGATACCCCGGACAGCTCCGCATCACGGCTGAATATGCTGCTCACACCAAACTAAAATAAAACAATTTTTTTAATAATTTGTGAGAGAGGGACACAAATTAGGCCAATTAATGCCATCACAAAAGTGCCATCACAACTAAATGCCGTCGTAAAAATACAAAAAGGTCCAGGGTTGAACTAAACTACAATTTAAAGAACAGCGTACGTATAAACAGTTCAGTTAATAATGAGAATATTAAAAGAAGTGACAAGAAAATGTGAAAGAAAATTAAGCAAACTTATGATACAAGGTTACATAACGAAATAGCAAACATTGAACAAAGAATAACTACTGAATCAGTACTTATAAAATAAAATGTTGCGTTTATCTTGATCTAAACCCGTTCAATTTGCAAAGGAAATCGTTTACTGGTGGTGTCCCTAATAATCCAGATACACATTCATTGTCTTGCCCTGTAATTTTAAGACGATATAGATAGTTACTTATCAAATGGCATGTAACCGTACAGCGATCCAGATACTTGCAAAATCTGACCCATTAACGCTAATAACACATAGGTATATAATAGAACTACCTTAGCAAGAGCAGCAACGGGCTTAGTGGTAGTTTCAACGTAGAATGTTGGAAGGGATACTTGGAGCTCTTCTTCCCGCAGACTGTCTTGTATCTCAGCCATGGTTGAGGCAGGCAGATCCGCAGTGAGACGCATGAGACCATCACGAGACCTCGGCGCTACCACCAGCAGGGCATAGCGACCACCCTGGAATGTAATGCAGACATTTTATCATCTTCTGTAACATCTTCAGATACGTCAACAGACGGTCTTGAACCGAGTTGATGTTTGATTTTTTATATAATGGCATCCAAAGACATAAAAAATGAAGCCGGAATATTAGCAGATAGGGACCGAGAATAGGATATCAATAAGTTTGACTGATGTCACCGAAACAAAATAAATAAATAAATAAATATAAATAAATATATACGGACAAATCACACAGATTGAGTTAGCCCCAAAGTAAGTTCGAGACTTGTGTTATGGGATACTAACTCAACGATACTATATTTTTATAACAAATACATATAGAAAAAGACGATGAATAGAATAGAGCAAAATCTGGAATTATTTATATTTTAATCCCATGGTACAGATAGTTGTTACTAAACAGTTACTTATTAAATAGGTTAACAGATATCCTGGACTTCTATTTATATTTTCAAAAGGTTAAGGATGAGATTGCATATTGCGATAAGGCCGCCTTTTGCACATCTTGAATTTTTTATGTATTTTTGTAATTCACTGTTGTTTTACTTGAGCTGTAAAGGTTATCTACCTATCTATCACACCATTACTTACATCGTAAGGCAACTGAATAGCTTCGCTATCAAGTCCCGGTAAGAAGCCGGTCCTGTACGCTCCCCTGGCCTTCATCATCGGCACTTGCTTCTTCTCCGAGCTGGACTTGTAGAATACTCCAGGCTCCACGGAGTCGAACGGATGCTTCCATGAACCACGGAAGTACATGCCATTGAAGATTATCATCAGGGAATTGGTTTGTGACGCTGAAAATGGACGAAGTGCTAAGTATTCCAAACCTTACTTTATTATAATTTTTGAATCAAGCCTCAACTCCTTACAGTATTTTTTTAAATTTGGTACACGGGTTGCATTTCCATGTGATATCTTTCATCCATATAAAAATCACATTTCAAGCAGGGACAAGCTAATATCAAATACTATATAAACTCTCGCTAGAGTTTATATAGTATTTGCTAATATCTATTGCCAGTTGGAATACATATGTATTTTTAACTCAGTAAAATATGAAGAAAGTTATATTTATTGTTCATCTAACAATGGGCACTTCATCTCTGTGTATTTTTTATTACAAAAGAGAAAACTAATTTAAGCTTTTCTATTCTCATAAAAACTTGAGCATCATTAGCAACTTAACAATTTTATGAGCACTTTCTAGTGAAAACTTACTTGTACTGGATTTCTTCCCAACGCTGTTTACAGATATACTTGATGTTATATCATTTTTATCTTCCAAAACTTTAAGACTTCTTGCATGATTTCTCGCTTCCACTGCTACCATAGTTTCCTCTTCTTCTCCTGATTCCTCTTTCTTTGGGAAAGTTTTCACTAATTTTATCTTTTCTTTTATATTCTTAGCCGGTTTATATTCAATTTGAGAAATTTGAGAGATATCTACTTTCTCAGGCTTATCATCAACGGCGAATGAAATGAATTTCTCGTCCGACTTTGCTGGAGGCAAGAGTTCAGGAATCTCCTCATTTTTATTATCTTCTGGTTTCTTCTCGGGAATATCTACTGTGAATTCTTGCGTGTCTTTCGATTCTTCTTTATTGTAATAGTGATCTGGATTATATCTTTCAACAGATCTTACTTCAGTCAAGTAGTAATCTTCGAGGATTTTTTTGTAGTCGTCATTGATGGTATAGTTTTTATATATGTAGAAGAAATTTTTCAATTCTGGTGTATTGTATTTATATTCATTGGTATTTTTTAGTCTTCCCATGATAGAACGGAAAGTTTTCCTTGTAAGTTTCTGGTCTTCTGGCAAGTGAAGTGCTGACACAAGTTGTTGCCTGGTCTCGCCTTTGGCACCTTCAGCCAATATTGCTAGTATAGCTGAATATCCAAGGGGTGAAAAAGCTATATTCTTATCGTCATCTATGTATCCCTGGAATATGAAAAAAACTATTATAAATACAAGAAGGAAATGATGATATAAGACCTTGTGTTTAATTAGTTTCTTTGTTATTTGCTGCCTAGTGTTTATCATGACTATATAAAAGCGGTATATCTATTTCTTAAAAGTTTATAAATTATAGAAAAAGCTTTCAATGTTACCTGAAAAATGGCGGTAGACAAGGCATTCGTAGCTTTTCCTACAAAACTAATCTCCCTGGGCTGACTGGATCGTGAGCGACGCATCCATCGCGCGCTGCTCAGCCCCACAGCTAATACCAGCACTGAAAAAAACGGAAATGCAATTGTTACATGGCGATAACAAATATAAATGTGTCGTAAGACGCTAGAATAAAGTATCTTTTGCAATGCTTTTGGATTAAAAAGATCACAACTACAACGGAAAAGTTAAAATGTTATGGTGGACTGTTTGTTTCCATACTCCATCAAGTGTCCATATAAATATATAATCTTAAATGTAATTTATAATGGAAATACTCAAGCCACCATACAAATCCGTTTAGGGATGTGGCCGTTCAAGGATGTGGTCTTTCGGGGGAAATGGATGTTCAAACCGTAATTTATCCAAACCTCTACCGGGAACTATAATTAAACTATACCTAAGTACTTATAGTTAAACTTGTGATGTTAGACATTATCAAAATCAAAAATTATTTATTAAAACTTGGCCTTCAAAGAAGGGACTTTTTCATGTCGAAATTAAATTATAATCCTAGTATAAATTCTCAAAGCTAAAAACTACCAGCACAAAAAGTAGCTCAGCTATGCGAGCTAAAATATTTTAGTTCATTGTGGACGTTCGGTTTAAAACGGCAGTTATCGCCATCTACCAATCTATCTACTAATCATTAATTACGTCGATTTAACAGTTTTATCGATTGGATACTGGTTTGTTTATGTCGATTGTCGATGTGGGTCACGACTCGAGTAGCGGTATCGATGCATTTATAGCTTTTAGTTTAGCGGTATCTACAGCATTTCGCGGTCAAGGATGTATGGTT
This sequence comes from Ephestia elutella, assembly GCA_018467065.1. Classification (NCBI taxonomy): domain Eukaryota; kingdom Metazoa; phylum Arthropoda; class Insecta; order Lepidoptera; family Pyralidae; genus Ephestia; species Ephestia elutella. The sequence continues at coordinate 12,728,848 of CM031570.1, read as the reverse complement.
GGTCGCCAGGACGCGTATAACATTGTGATATGTATTATGTACAATAGTAATAGAAAGCTTTTTTAAGACCTCCGTGGCCTAACGGTCATCACGCACGCCGGACTGCCACACCGGAACTCCTGGGTTCAATCCCCGGTCGGGTCAAGATGGAAAATGATCTTGGAAGTTTATATGTTACTAGCTTTCGCCCGCGGCTTCGCCCGCGTGAATTTCCCACGGGAACAGTGCTTTTTTCCGGGATGAATGGTACCCTATGTCCTTCTCCGTACTTCCAGCTATGTGTATGCTAAATTTCAGGAAGATTGGTTCGGTAGATAAAGCGTGAAGAGGTAACAAACAAACAAACCAACAAACAAACAAACTCACTTTCGCTTTTATAATATTAGTCAGGATTAGGATAGTATCGTTGAGTTAGTATCCAATAATATACAAGTCTCGAACTTATACTTTGGGGCTAGATCAATCTGTGTGATTTTTCCGTATATATCTATTTATAGCTAATAGGGTCTTCTTCTCAGCGAGGGTGTTATATGCTTTTAGAAAGAACACGACACGACTGACCAAAAAAGGAGTGTTTTGTATTCAGGGTTCATGTTTGTATGTAATTTCTTTATTCCACCATAAGTCCTAAACGGCTTAACAGATTTTGATGTGAGAGGTATTGTTAGATTCCTTGCAGAAGCCTGAATGACATAGGCTATGTAAGTTGTCAGTCGTGTTTTTTATTTTTAAATAATTCGCTTGTTATGTCTATGGTTTTATGACTAACACTGGCGTCAGATTTATTAAGTCGCCTAAAGGAATCGACTATTGCCACCTAGCGATAATAGCCGTATACTATACACACAGGTAAACTGAAGAGTCAGTCTGTGTGTAGGTTTCCTCACGATGTTGGTTTTTACCTGAAGCAGGTGGTGGTCAATGAAAACTTATTCGCTAACATAACTTATTCGTTAGGAAGCAGCACAATTTGTCATGTTTTTTCTAACAATTTTTTTTGGCAACTTCGACAATCCAACTTTTTTTTTATTTATTAAAATTCTGTTCCTTAGTTTTTAATTGAGCATTTTTTTTAAATTTAGTTTATTTATTTATATTTAAATCAGTGTACTTAAAAATACCTTGACTAATAATAGAATTTTGATACAACCAACATTATAGGCAGTTAAATTCTCCTTTCGTAGTCGGGCAAAATTATAGTAACTCTAAGCTCGTAACATAAAAGGAAAATCTAAAGAACGTGAGTTATTTCCCTTTGTTGTAGATTATCTGCGCAAGCGCCGCGAGCCGTGCCATTCCGTGCAATTGAGCCAATTACAAGGCTAAGTGAATCTTATTACTGTCACAGGATAAATAAATATATAGTAAGTACCCTGAATTATTGTTATGGGATTAATATTATGGAACGGAAATAAAATTTTGAATGAATTGCCACAGTCAGAGTATAAATAAATAGCTCTTGGTTGAATAGCGCAATAATTAATTCATTACTCTGCTGATTATGAAATCCTAATAATATAAATGTGAAAGTGAGTTTGTTTATTATTTGTTTGTTTGTTACCTCTTCTCGCTTTATCTACTGAAACAATCTTGCTGAAATTTTGCATAGAGATAGTTAGAAGTAATGAGAAGGACATAGGAAAAAAGCACTTTTCCCGTGGGACATACACGCGAGCGAAGCCGCGGGCGATGATGTCAAGTGTTTTATAACTGGGTGTTGATTCTGCTAACGTTAAGTTATAATCATGTCTCAATGGACTTTCAATAGTAAGTAGTATTTTTAACATAGGTTCTAGTAAAGAGAGCTGTGAATTGACTGAAAGGTACAGTCAAATGCACAGGACCCTGACCCCCTTATCTCACAAAATCCTATCTCAAGAGAGTCTGTATCTGATTTTTTTTTATTAAATAAGGTGGCAAACGAAGGCCGCTGCCCATGGACAACAGGGGACCGGACAAGATATGAGAATTGTTAAAAATATGTAATTTTATGATAGAATACATATAATTAAACACATTTAGCGACTTTTCAGCACGAGTTTATTCTTCAACGCTAATTTATTAGCGTTCAAACTTTTAGGGAAAGTCCATAATCTACGCGTGACGTCATATGAACGTTTAGTTAGGAGCGTTTTGGTATCGTCCAAACATCGCTTAAAAATGTGAATTGTTTTTTTTATATCTTCGGAAATACTTTGGTTATGGATGTGATTCTTTTACGGATGAGTCTATCAATGTGAGATATTTCAAAGAAGCATAAAAAAAAAGTTGTCCGGTCCCCTACTGCAACGCTAGAGGCATTACAAGAGTGTTGCCGGCCGGGAGTGTTGACTGTACCTATTGAAACATGAATGATATGAAACATGTTTATGACATCTTTCTTTCTATCATCCTCTTCTAGTATACCTGATAGATATCCATTTCATTAGGATTATAGGTATACCTATAACTATACTGCAAACTGGATACAAAAAAAATAAATAGTTCAAATAAATTCACCCAAAGGCGTACCAGTATCTATCACTTAAAAATAAATTCAGCCATGTTTACGATACGATAAGAGTTATGATACTGTAAATCTTTAGCCTGTGACAATCTTTGTCACGACTTGACACAATCTACGCTGTGGCGGCCTGCGGGGCGTACCGGTACCGGACGGTATTGTGCCACCAGCAATAGCAAGGGCGGATCCAGGATTTTTTTCTGGGGAGGGCACAACAAGGCAGCGGCGGACTATGCAAGCTAATGGGGGTACACGCCTTGAGACCAATCCCAAAGATAGTGGTGGTGGATAAAAAAAAGAAATTTGCTGCCCTGCTAATGGTGGCGGGTGGATTTTTTTTGACCAGATGGACAAAAAATCAACAATGAGTGTTAGAAATAAACTTGTCAGAAACTTATCTTTAGTTCTGATCATAGTCATAGGACAAAAATTAACAAAATTTTTGCTAGCTCTATGGTTCTGATCATAGACATAGGAAAAAAAAACAATAAAATTAAAAAAAAATTGCTAGCTTTAAGGTTCTGATTCTTCTGATTAAACATATTATTTTAATCGTAAATAAACCTACCTAACAATAGGTAATGTGGTAAAATCACACTTAGTTTTATGTTCCTAAATACACATAAAAACATAATAAGTGTTATTATTTCTTATTTTTAGCAAACACGACTTAATTCATAGTCGTAAACAAGTCACGGTCGAAAGGTCTGTATGCATTTCCATACATCTTGCAAGCACTGTAGCTATTATGTAGCAAACACTGAATTATTTATAAATACGGTACATACTGGTATCATGTTGAACTTTTCTAGAAAAGCCTTGCTCGTCAATATCAATACCATCAATCATAAAATAAGAAAAAAAAATATAGGGTTTTATTAAGGGCAATTTTTTGTTTTTAATTTTAGTCTGTCTGTATGTTACTACGCACCGAAAGGTATAACGTTCAGGTAAGATACGAAGTCGCGGGCACATGCTAGTCCATAATAAAATTGACGCTATGTCTGTACATAGGAGACATTTAAGGGCTCTCAGTAAGTGAAAACGGCAATATTGGCTGTTTTCTATAAGCTGCTGTTTAAAGAATTGAAGAGTTTTCGCCCTGAAATTTCTGATATGTATTGTAGAACGTATGTTTAAAGGGAGGACTGTTTCCAAAACACGATGGGAAAAATTTTGCTCGATAGAAAAAAATCCTAAAGTTACTTCTAAAATTTCATATGAATACAGATAACATTCGTGTTTTATAATAAAAAAATGTTTTAAAATCACCAACACAAAGGTATTTTACCTTTTCGATTTCGTGCGTGACTGATTTAAATTTTTGAAAAACTAAACATTTCTATTAACTTTTTGATAAAAATGTGAAGAAAAAAGTATGTAGGGTCCTTGATACTTTTTTGCAATTTTTGTTTGTCTGTAATTCGTACGCGCATCACGCAAAACTACTAAATGTAATTGTTTGCGGTTTGTATTTTTGTTTTTATGTGTTTATAGTTGTATTGCTTAATAAAGTTGTATTGATTTTATCTTCATACGACACTTAAAACCTAGGATATTAACCATAGTAAGTTTTGCATGGACGAAGTCTAGGGCAAAAACTTCTGTTATCTATCTATTTTATGCTTTCTATTAAGAGTCCATAATCTAACAAACCTAACTAATATTATAATTAGAGTTGAAAATAAAATAAATAAATAAATAAATAAAATAAATAAATGCGAAGGTTTGGAGGTGATTTTTTGAATTTGTGAGGACATTTGTTAGGTACCCAATCACGTAAAATCTACTGGACGGATTTAGATGAAATTTGATATACAGGTAGAAAAATACCGGGAGTAGCACATAGGGTACTTTTTATCGCGAAATTTCCACGGGAGCGAAGCCCCAGGGCGTGGCTAGTTAGATAATAAAAATAAAATAGTACAAAGTATGATCAACAAAAGTAATAAAATATCTAAAAGACATTTTGAGAATGTGTAATGCAGCGGACTATAGATCCAGCTTGTAGTAAGGCACGCCACGGTGAATGCACTACGCTGACCCTACGCTATTGTGCTCTCACTGGTACCGTCAGCAAAAGGGATCATTATTCTACTTTCTGTTTACTTTTTACCGATTTGTTTTATTTTCATTGTTTCTCTTCGACTGTATAAACAAAAAAGTGACAACGGTATCAATTCAATCTTTAGGTCAACTGATCCCGCGGGATACCTTATGTGAGGGATCAATCGACTCAAGAGACCAGGCCAGTCTCCGTTATTGAATAAGATTGTGTAGTAAATATCAACTAAACAGTAGTTTTTTTTTCGTGAAAAACAATTAGGACTCATTTAGACGTATCAATAATCCGACCTCTGGTGTCAAAAAGCCATAGTTTTCCATCGTGTTTCGTTGTTCTCTAAGTAATCGTTCGATTAAACGGAACTTTATTAGTAGTTCTTATAGGTGACGAACATTTTTAAATATTCAGGAAATAGGAAATGTATCATATTCTGATTTGTCAAAGTAGCCTATTTAGGCCTAGACTTTGTCACAGAATTAATATAAGTACTACGTACAAAAAGGAAACTCCCTGCCCTCCCGCAATATGGCACCCCCACCCGCACCCTCCGCACTTCTCCCTTCTTTTGTGTATTGGGACGTTATGACTATGAAAACGCACACATTGACATGTTACTGTCGTGTTCACGGATACGCAGTTTCATTTGTAGTAGTAGTAGGTATATTTGATGCCCCGTTTCTATGAAGCGTCTGCCCTGTGACTGTTACAAAACAAAATCTATCAAACCCATCGAGATATTATGTACTTACTTACATAGTAGTTGTATTTCGATGATCAAACCCGATACAAGTTCCTGTTTTTTGCTGACGCTACTCCTCTAGCGATCTAGCGCATACCGCCTGAGAAAGCATAGCATTCGCACTACAAAACAACTGCAATCAACTGTTACATCCGACTTCAAAGCCAAACGTTTATGACTATCTGCTCCACCGGGCCTTGCTCTCATGGGGATTCCGGGAATTATATTTCCGGGAATTTTAGAAGTCCATAAACTTCTATACATAACTACTGACTATCCGATATACTTATGTATAATACATTTCTATGCTGTCGTTTTTATACCAATACAGGATTCGATTTCATTTTATGTATTTTTTAGCTAAATACTTATTAATATTTGAAATCAACAACATTATCTACAAGCTAAATAATAAAAATAAATAAAAGCTAAACGATAAGATATACAGTACATACAGTCAAATTCTGTAGGTACGACTTGTTTTTTCAGAAGGCCTCATGGCGCTTGTGATCAGATTCATATTTCGGGTCCAACGAGATCCTGAATTCTAATCCCAGTCTAATCTAGATAGAAACCTAAAGGTTTAGACGAGTGTAAAGATGTGTGGATGAATGAATTGCATCAAATACTCAAAATAAAATCAACGGATCACCGATTTCGATAATTTGGTACAGGTATGGCTAGAAAAATAAGTAGCACGTATTAAATACTTTTATCCCAAAATTGCCACATGAGCGGAGCCCCGGAGCGTAGCTAATATAATAAAAATACATGTAACTAGCGTGGGCCCGGGACATTGTTCACGTGGGAATTTAGGGAAATCCTCTTTCAGCAATAAGGCCGCCTTTTGCGCATCTTCCTTTCTTTTTTTGTTATAAGTTACTTTGTGTATGGAAATGTGATCTTGTGTGCTAATAAAGTATTCTTGTCTTGTCTTGTCCTCTCTTAGTGCTCCTCTACACTCTCTGGAAAGTAGCCTTTCAGCTTCCTACACCCAGTAAGTGGTTTTGGCTGTGCCCTGTCTCAGTCACTCAGTTAATAACGGAAGAATCCTAACTATCCTAACTAATATTATAAACTAGCTTTTGCCCGCGGCTTCGCCCGCGTGAATTTCCCACGGGAACAGTGCTTTTTCCCGGGATAAAAAGTAGCCTATGTGCTATTCCAGGTCATTATCTACCTCTGTACCAAATTTCATCGAAATCCGTTTAGTAGATTTTGCGTGATTGAGTAACAAACATCCTCACAAACTCACAAATTCACAAACTCACAAACTCACATCCAAACTTTCGCATTTATAATATTAGTATGGATGCTAAAGTATGTTTGTTTGTTTATTTATTTGCTTGTTTGTTACCTCTTCACGCTTTATCTACTGAACCAATCTTCCTGAAATTTCGCATACGCATAGTTAGAAGTACTGAGAAGGACATAGGTTACCTTTCATCCCGGGAAAAAGCAATGTTCCCGTGGGAAGCCGCGAGCAAAAACTAGTCTTATATATATTGATGTTTGGACTTTAGATGATATTTAAGACTGTTGTTCTCCGAATAAAATAAAATAAAGGTAAGTAAACTTTCTTCAGGGCTACCTCAATGTGTAAGTATGATTGGCTTCTTGTTCATTTTGTTAACGTCCGTACCGTCTAAACATCAGTTATTTACCTCATGCACAGAAAATTAGCATTCTGTTTGTCTGTCTGGCCATCTTGAACGGATGCATACAAATATCTTTGCAATTTAAATCAACTTCTGAGAATTTATATTTGTAGTAGAAATTGTTTGATTTGTTATTCGTTTGACCTTTCTTTTTACCCGACTACAGCTACACCAAAAGTTAGAGTTATGTTTTTCAATGTAGAAAGTAAGTAATGACTAAGCTATGATTTGGTTGTCATTCGATCCCGAAGGTCCGAATTATTTAATAAATTTTTGCTTATAATAAAGCCAAGTTTATTTGTTGTTAATGCAGTATGTATACAATTTTAAAATTAAGACTGCTACTATTTTTTTAATCTTCTAATTGTATTGAAAAAAATAAGTATTTATTACTGATCAGTTACAAAATCAGTTAAAGAGTAAATATTATTAAAGAATGTTATATTAATGACTATATAACTAACTATTCTTATATATACCAATAGAAGTTAGATAAATAGTAGATTTAACGGGACTATCATTCTGTTTTCACTTTAATGACTTCACTAGTAAAGTAATCCTCCAGTGTCTTATACAACACACTTAAATAGATACATGGTCATCTTGATATGTCCTTTAGTCTATGACGATGAGTAATCCGCCGACCGACCCATGACAAAAAATGAAAAAAAAATACAGCTGACTTGAGAACCTCCTCTTTTTGGTTTTTGAAGTCGGTTAAAAAGACAGGGTTTCAATTTTCCAGATAAGAAATGTTATAAACACAACATGAAAAATGTATTAAAAAAAACAGCTTCTAAATATGCTAAATCCGAAAACACGCCTCTTAACACGTGTTTTTGTATAAATATTAACATAAGTAACTACATATATAAGTAAGTACACTTACCCAAAATAAACCGGCGCATTTTAACAAGTGGTTCTCACACGTTCTGAAAATGAGATAAATAAATGTTACTGTACTTTATTTGAGATTTGTATTTAAATTTAGGAATGCGTCAATTCGTCAAATCTCCAAAACTTTGTTTGCTTGAAACCGGATCGAGAAGGACAAATGATAAAATTATTAAAATCTGAATCCGCGTCTTTTTATAATTTTTTGTGTTAAAGAAAACCAGTTGAATTTAAATACCTTATGCTTCAAGTTTGGGTATGTGACTAAATTATAAAAAAAATATTTTAAGTACATAATGCGAAACACCATTTATTTGAATATATTTGTTACTTATTTGATGTAAGATTTATAGAAACTTTAGTTAATTAGTTACTAAATAGGTGCCTAGAATGGTCTTAATTTTATATTAGATGTTACTATTTCGAAGTTTAAGTTAACTGTTACTAAGTTATGTATTAAAATTCTTACATTTTTGTTCAAAACACAACAAAATTATTGTCCAGCTACTACGGCACGAATTTAATAACTGAAGTAAACGACGTTTATGTGCTTAACCATAAAGGCCCGTTAAATTGTCCATAACAAAGCGAGCATGACCTACATTACATTAAAAGAGTCAATGACCGATCCCGACTTACATGTACTGGCTGTTTGTAATTCCAAAACACGATAATTAAAAACTTAAACACCTTGACGTTTTGTTTTTAAAAAGTGAAAATGTCAAAAAGACGCGGGAAACGCCCGCGCGATCTCCGCTCTTGGCGCGAAGTGACGTTCGCGGAAGCCTCGCCCGTTTATATCTAGACATTTAACAGTTATATTTGAAGAAACAGAATAGAATATCAGGGTGCTATAGCGGGTTATGGTGGAAGGTCTTTGATATGTGGGTAAATGTGACAAAGGTACTTCTCATGTTTTACGTGTAATAATATTTATTTTAGCATTATGTATACCTACCAAGTCAAAATTGAAGTCTTCTTGATATATAATTTTTTCTACACTTCAAATAAGCCCGGCACTGCTCCTGGTTTCCTGGGTTGTTCTGAGAATTGATAGCCATAATACGGGTTAGGACTTAAATTTAGGCTTAAATTATTTTAGACCAAAAGACATAAACGAACCTTATAGGTACATGTTACATACAAATTAATACAGTTACTTGACCCATTTTTGAACTACCAAACGCTTAAAGATTTTCCTTTGTTTTGTCCTTCGATAGTCATAATTTTTTTACGAAAGTGTATGTAGGGCAGACATGATTTGTTTCTTAATGTTTATGTTTATAATATTCCTATTCACAGCCTCAACTTACCCGTTTTTTTCAATTTACAGAAAAACAAACTTATCAACTTATCAAACCGAGCCCTACCCCACATCTCCCATTCTGTTTTTCTTTCTGCCACTTGTCATCTTTTGTACAACATCACTCCAAGAGGACGGAACCATTTCTTAATTTTCTGAGTTTCCTATGTGGCAAGGAATCTATAAAATGGGCAGGACCAGTAATTAGAAGACCAAAAGGTTGAGATCGGCTGAACAAACAAGGCAGTAACAATCTCCAGCAAACAAAGGTCAGCAACTCCTGTGGTAACCCTGGTGCAGTTGTCCGTGGGCAGCGGTGATCACTTACCATCTTCTAAGCTTCGTACATAAAAAATAGATGTAGTTTAACAATTACTTACATCTGAAATTAAACTCACTATTAGCAAATTATTCTACAACTAATTTGAGAGAGTAATAAAAAAATCGTATAAACAAATAAAAACATTTCTACGAGTAGCTCGAACGGAAGCGGAGTTTCGAGGCAAAAACATAGAAATGAGAACCTCCGCCTTTCTTTAGTTAAAAACGAAAATAGCCACAAAATAGTGTCCTGTGCCAGTAGCCCAGTTCCCAAATATCGACCAATACATCTCACAATCCTGTTCTGGCTTGCATCTCGCTTGGAAAGTGAAATGAAACCCGTTCGTCCCTCGTCCGGCCATAAATTGCAGCTTTCCTGTTTTCTACGCACGATATAATTATTTATTAGTATTGAAAGCAATTATACACAACATTAATATGTAGAGAACTGGATATAGAAGACGATGTACTAGTTTTAAAGATAAATGTTTTTATTTCAGAGTCAATACTATTGTCATTTCATTATGGTCAACTAGTTTGTCTTAGGTTTCCATAGGTTATTTATTACATTACTGCTTATGTCTATCCTATTACAAATATCATAAACGCAAATAAGGTCGTTCCTCCACAAGGAGGAGGAATGTTAATATCGGAATCTCGCGTGTCGCCTTGTGGACGAAGAGGCTTTCACTGCTAAATAATCTTACAATATTATCTAAAAAAGATATCCCCTAATCCTAACTAATATTAAAAATGCAAAAGTGAGTTTGTTTGTTTGTTTATGTATTTGTTTGTTTACCTCTTCACGCTTCATCAGTTGAACCAATCTTCCTGAAGTTTCGCATACACATTGATAGAAGTACTATGAAGGACATAGGATACTTTTTACCCCGGGAAAAAGCACTGTTCCCGTAGGAAAATCACGCGGGCGAAGCCGCGGGCAGAAGCTAGTATAGGTATATAAAGAGAAAAAAATCTGGTTTCTAAATATTCTTATACCATAAGAGATATTTTTTTATTGTATTCTAACCCAAGATTCCCAAGAGAAATACCCATGAAGAACAATACTAATTAGACATAGAAAAGTGATAGTTTCATTTGTTTAAACATATGCGACCCAAACATTATGAGAGACGTAACCGGGACAGAGGATATAGTTATTTTAGCAACATGGCAAACAATAAATACGGCCTTTTGTATGTCGTCACCAAAAACATAATGATCCGTGATATGAAAACGCAATGAAAACTATAAAATTAGTATACATCCATGACCTAAATATCTTTGAATAGTAATTTTGGGTTATTGTCTGAAATATTGAAAATATTTGCGTAACATACAAATGAGTTTAGTTCATAATGACAATAGTTATTTACTTGTATCTGTACTCATCATTAGTGTGGATAGAGGCCTATGTATTTGAAGTATTTATAGATAGATAGATAAACACTTTATTGCACCATTTACAAAAAGAACATACAAAAAGAGACAAAAGTAAATACAAAAATGAGCGCAAAGAAAAAAAAAATATTTAACCCTTAAGGGCCCGTACTAGGCCAGATTGCTTCACATGATCGTCTGTAATACCTATCTATATTAATGTAAAACTGAATATTAAGATAAAGCAAACTTCAGGACTAGCACGAGGGAGTATGTTATTACTCAAAAACACGATTGCATAAAATTTTCTCGATAGAAAAAAAATTGCGAAGTTGCCTCCAAATCCTAACTAATATTATAAATGCGAAAGTGAGTTTGTTTGTTTGTTGGTTTATTTGTTTGTTTGTTACCTCTTCACGCTTTATCTACTTAACCAATCTTTCTGAAATTTCGCATACACATTGTTGAAAGTACGGAGAAGGACATAGGGTACCATTCATCCCGGGAAAAAGCACTGTTTCTGTGGGAAATTAACGCGGGCGAAGCCGCGGGCGAAAGCTAGTCATCTATAATTAACACTTTAAACTGCTATTATTCAAGTAATACATTAAAATAAAGATTGAAAATTATGGCAGGGATTATGTTACTTATCTTTTTATAAAGCTTTTAAAAAAATAATACGTATAATTGCCCGCATGGTTTAACTATCCGCCTCTGAGCCGCCGCGCGACCCGCGCGCGGCCCCGCGAGCATTTGTTTAGAACGCGGATCGGATGCGTGCGGGCGAGCTGGGATGCAATTCTCGGGTCTGCGATATAATATCAATTTCGACATTTATCGAAAAAACATGGCGGATATCGATAAATATCGAAATTGCGTATTCTCGTGATTTCAAATGTGACATTTATCCAGCGTCAGCCCTCGATACGCATCGAGTGGTCGAGCGTGGCCGAAAACCATATCGTGTGTGATATTTGTTGCTTCAAAGCTATTGAATAACATAATATTCGTACTTTACAAGACGCTTTGTATTTTTATTCAGCTATGGTTTAGTAAAATATTAATGCTAACGATTTTGTATTCAATTTTATTGGAAATCGTTGTTTATTTACATAAAATTATTTTATTGAAGCCTAATATAGAGGTTTGGATAAAATACATACTTTGCTTTTTTCTGCCTCGAGTACCATACCTTATTTGTTTCTCAATTCAATTTCGTAAAGAATCAATATCATACATAAGAATATAATTGATACTCCGATAACAAATATCACATAACCTCACACACACAATAAACAAACAATGACAAGTATCCTCACGTTCCGTTCTCTCCATCAACTCTAAAATATTTTATTTTCTTTGCATTTTATAAATTTGCATTGGAGCTTAGTTACATAAAATACAGTATTATAACTATTTTTACATAAATTCACTATTAAAACAATGGTTTTACATAAAATATTTAATGAAACAAGTAAAACATGAATTTCTCGATTGTAGTTAAGTATAATCGAGAAAAAGGAACGTGATTTCAATTAGAGAAGCCCTAGTTTTCGATATAATATCGAGTTTTATGTCGAATAGGTTCGAGAATACCATTTTGGAGGTTTTTGTGATAATTTTGTTCGATAAAAGAAGTTTGATATATTATCAAATTCGATAAAATATCGCAAACGCGAGAATTGGCCTCCTGGATAGCGGGTAGCAGGGGAAAATCTTAGTTTTCGCTGGCCTAGGGCGGGCCCTTAATTGAACAAAATTTATCTAATTGAAAACGATAGGTTCTAAGGCACCTAATTAAAAATTTTACAGCTACTTAGTTATCTACAAATCAACCAAAGTACTCATATTGGATTGAATTGTATGTCAACTTTTCTTGTTAACATAATTAAATACAGTATTAAGACCGTAGACGGTATTGATGGGTACTGTACGATATACTGGACCGTACCAGTTCCACATAGAACCTATCTCATTCTCATCGCAGCGTTTTCTCGGTTCCATCCTCAGTATACACGTCAGAATCCAGGGCCCCCTTTCCTCTTTTCTTCTCCACTTCGCACGGTCTTCGGCATCTTTAGTTGGCACCATCCTCCTTGATGACATCAAGCCAACTCTTCAAGGGTTTCCATGTTAAAAATTGAACTATCTATTATTCAGTAACCTCATGCCACAAGGATAGGGGAAGATAGTACAATATCGGACAGTGTAAAGTAACGGACAATGTCGATAACTTCTCTATTTTACTACATTAGCGCCCTCTACCAACGCACTAGTAAAGTATACCATCCTAGACACACGATGAACCATTTTGCGGCAAGCTGCCAACGCTACTTGCGTGCACCGCATCGATATTTGTGAATAAATCAATTGCGACATACTGAACAGTTTTTTTGATTAGTTAAAGATTTGCACAATTTAGTTAATATAGATGTCACTTAGTTATAAGCGTAACATACGTTTATTAAAGATTGAATTAATGATACCAAAACAAATGAGAAATGGCTTGTTGTTTTTTTATTAAATTTTTTATAAGTTACGTCGTATTGTATCGGACATCGAAATTTTGAACATTATGGGACATGTCTGCATGTCCATTAGTACACGAAAGTATAATAAATAATAACAGATTAATAATTAAAATAATAAAACTTTTTTATAATTGTATGATTTTCTTAAATTTACAGTGTTAGTGTTATTTACAGTGTTTTTAATTTTAATGTTTGTGTGATGAATATTTTATATTTGATAATTCCAGATTTTTGTACGATGTATTTTACCTATTATTGATAAATAATATGTCCAATATTAAAAAAGTAACTGGCCGATACTTAACAAAACAGTCCCTGAATTATATATTTTTTGCGTTCTTTTAAAATATTAATAACTTCCTTAATGGACACGTTTACAAGGTACCAACCTCTTTTAAGTATTAATTATTCTCAATCTTATCAAATATAATTTTTATTAGCCTCACAAGTATGCTGTCCGAACATATCATACGATGTCCGATATTGTACAAAATTTTTATAAAATAATAATTGATTACCCAGTTATCAGGAAAGTTATTTCATTTTTCTCCATATAAGCACATAACAAATGAAGTTCAAACTGTGAAATTATCAAATACTTATAACGACTTACGTTTGTGAACGGGTGTTGCCAGGGGGATCCTGCTTCGATCCTGATTCGAATTTTATTTTTATTTTTTGTTCTTATCCAATTCATTGTGGTTACTTGATCACAAACATAACATGTTTTATTATATTATTATTTTTTTTCTTATATTTTTTTTTTTTTGACTGTACACAATTTAGTGTATGTATAAAGTTAATGAATAGCCCCTCTGGCATACTAGGCGACCAAGACTGTTTCATGAGTTTCTTTCGGCATTTCTTCTCAGCAGTGGTCGTTCCGAAATGCTAGTAGTTTGTAGCTTTGAAACATAATATATTATGATTAAATAATTAGTTATCGACGTGAAAAAGAGCCTTCTTTGAAGGCCAAGTTTCAATAACTTAATAAGACTTTGACTTTGTCATCAATTTCGGGAGATATTTGATAAAAGTGAAATGTGTCCGATAGTATACTATCTTCCATACTTACATTGGAGCTAGCTCAATCTGTGTGATTTGTTTTACTTACAACACGGAACCCTACGTGTGCTAGTCCAACTCTCACTTGGCCCGCTTTATTTAACTCACTCGGCTAGCAAGAGAGACGTAATCTGAGAAATTAGGGCTAAAAATCTGTTTTTCATTACTCATACTCTGAAAGTAAGTCTGAAGTTGCCTGAGGAGCGTGGTGAAAGTAATACTTTTCAGCCCTAGGGAGAATCGTTTTCAACTGACAGCTGTCAAATTATTTTTAAAAAAAACTAGTTCTATTTTCACGTTAATCTATTGAACTATGTTCCAACTTTCTATACAGCCATTCGACATATTATGTAAAATTGAAATAACATGAAGTTAAAGAATATTTTTTTTTATAATTTTTTCAATGATGGAACCAAATGAAAATAATCTAATAGCTAAATTGTTGGTCACACCACGGCCACAGAAAAAAAATATGCTGGAAGCTAAAGCGGCAATCCGATCTTACTTTTTTTTCAAGTTTAGAGTTTTGTTTATGCTTCCGTATAATTCACTCATTATTTCTTTAGCTAATAATTCATTTTTTATTTTTACTTTCCTTGTATTCGTAATGAAAAGCACAGTGTTTACCTCGGTTGAAAAACTTTTTTAAGTCCCTCGAACTATTGGCGCCCTCGCTGCGATCGGTTGCCAAACCCCTACTCGAGCCTTAAAAAAGTTACTTTCACCCACTCGGTAACAATGTACTATTATATAGCAGGTTAAACAGAAAACAATAAAAAAACATAATTAGTTCATATTCTTATTTTTATCAAAATTTAATTTTATTTGAGTATTTACAATTATAGTTTCGTTATACATCTAAACATGTATCTATATATGTATCTTTAACATAACTATTTAGAAAAATCCGAAGCGCCTCTTGACTTTGACGATTGGCGGGCTCGGAGTAACTGTAATAGGGGCTTGTGTTTGGTCAACCACCGGAACTGGTGGATGTGAATCTGAAAAAGAAATCAAATTTAAAACTAAATACTAAATAAATTAAGTATAATGAAGTAGAGACTGAAATCAGAGTTTCGAGTAGCGAGAAGCTAGATGCAAAAATTGATACAGTTAACGTCGGTGCTCTTCATTGTAATTTTGTTTTATAAAAAAAGGGCAAGAAAAATACATAAATACGACTGTTTCCCGTGGGAATAGGTAGGCAGGAACTACTCACAAGACACCTCTCGCTCGTTTCTGTATAATCTTTACTCTAATACTTATATGATGAGAAACCGTCACATTAACTGGTTGTTCACTAGTTAGGTAAGTTTTTTTTTCCTAGTCTATTGATGTGTCCCACTGATAGACAAAGGCCTCAGGTAAGTAAATATGTTTATCTTTTATACATTGGTGATACGACTTATATCACTCTATTCATCACTATGAAATAAAATGCGTGTTTTGCCATTACTACGGGACATTACGATCAATACCGAAAATACGAAGAAATAAATAAGGACTTACTTGTAGCTACATTATTGGAGACAACAGGCACCTCGTAGGGCGTGGGCTCATCAATCTTTCCTTCAAACAGCACCAACCCCAGCTCATTATCCCTGATGAAGAACAAGAAAGGTCTATCCACTCTCAGCTGAACTCCGCTAGAGATCAGCGGCACGATCATAGCAGCAGATGCAGCGGCGGCGACTGTGCCTACTTCGTCCACAGACATGTATACTTTGTGGAGAATGCTGTTGATCTGTGGAGATTCCCCGTCGAAGATGCCTGTGAGGTCTGCTGACGAGGAGAAAAGTGATCGGACTCTCATCTGAAACGAAAAGTATTTTATCAATATTTAACGTAAATTAATGAGCTATATTCAGCTTATCCGCTTGTTCAGATTTCGACTAAAGCATTTGTTGACCTTGACAGATATTTCTCCCACTTTGGCACTTGGGGGATCTCTCGCTAATCATTATCATTCCAAATCAAAGTCATGTATACTCATTATTTGCGCCATCTATCTTGATCTTGCAAACAAGTGATATTGCTGTGGCTCAATAGGGGGTCCCACAATACTTATACTCTTCAGCGGCAGCACTAGTTCTTCAACATAGTCGACGGTAAACTTGGGCATGAAGAGCTGCACGTCAGTGGGCTCGAGCAGTTTGGTGATGACTGGAAGACTCATGTGCAGGTCTCACAGGACCAGCCGGATACTTACACTCTTCAGCGGCAGCACCAGGTCTTCAAAATAGTCCACGGTGAACTTGGGCATGAAGAGCTGCAGGCACGTCAGTGGGCACCAGCAGTTTGGTGATGGCTGGAAGACTCACGTGCAGGTCTCACAGGACCAGCCGGATACTTACACTCTTCAGCGGCAACACCAGGTCTTCAACATAGTCTACGGTGAACTTGGGCATAAAGAGCTGTACATCAGTGGGTTCCAGCAGTTTGGTGATAGCTGGGAGACTCATATACGGCAGGTCTCGCAGGAGAGCTGCGATGCCGTCGCGGTCTTGAGGGACTAACAGGATCATGGAGTAACGGCCTCCCTGAAAAATAAGTTTTTTTTTTTTATTTTTGGCCAAAATCTGTCAACGTTATAATAAACATTTTAATAAATACATCATCATCATCCACAGCCCTCCGTGACCCACTGCTGGGTATAGGCCTCCTTCCGTCTACGCCAACCTTCACTGTCTTATGCCATTCTACTCAATTTGTTGCCAGCAATGTTCTTAACATCGTCGACTTATCTAATAGTGCTCCCACATATAAAATGTTATATAACATTTGATGTCTCTTTTTTTCAATAACTTTTAACATGTGTATCAAAGACAACAGATGTTATATAACATTTTATACCTAACTGCCTGTGTGTAGCACTATAAATACAATCAGATAGAAACTTAAACAGTCTTTTTTTATTTTTACTTCGACCTGTATCACAAACTATTTCGTCCATAGCCTGTAAATATACTTTATTTATTCTACTTAATCCTATTTTTACATTACTTATTCATACCAATTTAAAATTCAATGAAACAAACAGAAGGTGTGCAGGATTTGTTTTAAGTGAGCTCTTTGATTACGTCATAGTAATTAAATGTGTAGAAGGAAACTTTAGAGGAAAACCTTGAGTATTAAATATGTAATACAAACTGTCCACAACAAATTTTGGTTTTAGTATCCAGAAGACTACAATGATTTCTTGGAATATCGTGTCTGTGAATTCGATTTATGGTCATTTTGAAATTATATTTTTATTTTACCTTTTGTCCGAAAATAGTATTGCAAAAAAATGGTCTTCATACGCAGAGAACTCTTGAATCTATCACTGATAAAATACGATGTCTAACATCTAAGTTATTAATAAGCTTTCCCGAAATTCCCAAGAGAGAATTAGCCACAGGAACAGCTGGTATATCAATGCTTATTTAAGAACACTTTTTTATCATTTATACCCTACACCCCTTTTTACACGACTGACCAAAAAAGGAGTGTTATGTTTTCAGGGTTCATGTATGTATGTATGTAAGTTTCTTTATTCCACCATAAGTCCTCAACGGCTTAACAGATTTTGATGTGAGAGGTATTTTTAGATTCCTTGCATTCCTCCGAGTGACATAGGCTATATGACGTCATCATAAAAACGAAATGGCGGATTATATATGCGATAAATAGCAGACCAAAAAAATAAAATTTGATCGATCTTATCGAGTGGGGTATCAAATTGAAGGGCTTTAAAAGGCGATTTCAAAAATGTATATAACTTATATGTTTGTATGTACTCTTTGTGTAAAAACTTGTCAGTCGTGTTTTTTACACGAATGACCAAAAAAGGAGTGTTATGTTTTCAGGGTTCATGTATGTATGTATGTATGTAAGTTTCTTTATTCCACCATAAGTCCTGAACGGCTTAACAGATTTTGATGTGAGATGTATTTTTAGATTCCTTGCATTCTTCCGAGTGACATAGGCTATATGACGTCAACATAAAAACAAAATGGCGGGTTATATATGCGATAAATAGCAGACCAAAAAAATAAAATTTGATCAATCTTATCGAGTGGGGTATCAAATTGAAGGGCTTTAAAAGGCGATTTCAAAAATGTATATAACTTATATGTTTGTATGTACTTATTGAGCAAAAACTCGTCAGTCGTGTTTTTTATTTTTAATAATTGGCTTGTTATTTTTAATAATTAGCTTGTTTCTTAACATATTTGATGAAATAAAGTTTGTAGTACCTATATGAATGCTTCGGTCATATCTTTTCTTATTGTCTCTATTATGGGGAAGGCACTTTCAGACCCCACACCATCCGACTCGAATCAGTACCAATCAATCCCATAAAATTACTATGGTCAGAGACACACAGACGTTTGATCACATGGGGTGTTGTCTATGTGTCTCCGATCATAGTAATTCTAGGCGATTGATTGGTACTGACTCGCGTCAGATGGTGTGGGGTCGTGTGGCGTTTTAATAGTCTGTCCGAACCTTACACTTACCACATAAGGCAACTCCACAGCATGCGCCCTCAGATTGTCCACATACGCGTAATTCAGCTCAGTGTTCAGGTCCATCATGGCCACGGTCTTACAGGCCTCGTTCCGGTAGAAACACATGCCTTTAGTTAGCAACGGGTTAAACCCCTGCCTCCAGAGGCCTTTGAAGAATATCGCGTTCGCTAGCAGGATCTGCGCTGATGGGTTGATGCTGGCTGTGAAAAGTAAAATGTTGTATTCTGAGTGAATTGTTCTAAATTGACCTGATTCTGATTTAACCTTTTAGCTGCCAGGTGGTCGTAAGAAAAAAGTGCCCGCAGCGCCAGATACCCTTTGTTAACGTTATAATTTTTTACTGTGGTTAAAATGATCAGCCTTTTAAATTTATTTTTCTTCATAGTGCCGCTTCTCATCGAAGATTGGCGATCATTACATCTATTATCCGAACTTTTGAAGCTTCTGCACGAAAGAGCGATTTTAACTAGGTACATGCCACGCAATGTGTTGCATTGGTATAGGTGGTTGTACTTACGTATATAAGCGACTGCGAGTATTTTTTTTTTTAAGAAAAGAGCTCCTTTATTTTTCTTGTGGGCAATTCTCTCGGAAATACGTCGAACCAATGAGTCTTTTGCATATGAGACATTCCGGTTTTTACATTTTATGTTTTTCGGGTTAAAGAAATCTTTATTCTCATAAGAAAAACAGTTTTCAACAAATTAATCACATAAGTAGTATTATTTACCCTTTAGGTACTAGGTACCTACCTAAGTTTACTTGAATGTAACGGATTTCTGAATCAGACACAGGAAAATTCCTTTCTGACGCACTTTTAAAAACTTGTTTGAAACTACTATACAGATTAACATAAATTATATAATTTCTGTTAAAAAATTACTAGTTTGAATATGAGTCAAATGCAGTTTCGTCTAGTAGCTACGTATAAAGCACTCGGTGGGTAAATACGTTGGAAAAACTTAGTTACTTACTTAGTGGACTATTAGTAAAAAAAACATTTTGTAAGTGTTAAAAATCCCAATTACGCATGGAATAAATTTGCATTGCAAAAGTTTCTATACGTATATACTATAAATGTGAGTGTTAAGAAATTCATTTTGGAAATTCCACCCATAAAGGGGTGTAATGTCACAGAATTAAATAAGTATGTGTCAAAAACAAAATTCACGCGGGCGAAGCCGAAGGCTAAAGCTAGTCTCAAACTTAAGAACTTAACAAAAACTTAAGAACTTACCTGGCTCCACAATAACCGGTATGAGACCTTTGGTTTGAGTGTTCACCCATCTATTTACAGCGCTGGCCGTGCCTGTAGGGTCGGTGAAGTTTATTCTTGTAACCTCGGTTTCGTACACATTCCTCAACATCGCTTCGTAGTCCTTCTTCACATTATACTTGGCTGATACGAACACAGCATTAGCATTTTCTAAAGATACGCCAGTGGAATTTATCTGTAATGCAAAGGAATTATTCGATTAAAACGTAAAAAAGAAGTGGTGAAGACCCCAGTGGTGTAGTGGTTACTACACCTGCATGTTCGCCATCTGGAGGTCCTGAATTGAACAAGCATTTTAACAATCATTATTATCAAAAAACTTACCGTCAACGCTCTTAAATACAAATTGAGCTGGCGTCTAAAATCATCTTTATTCGGCGTCAGTCTCAATGCACTTCGGATCTCGGCTTCCGTGACCCCCCTAGCTCCTTCTAAGGTTACTGCTAGAATAGACTTGACACTGGCTGGAGAGACCATGATGTTGCCTGTCTGGTCTTCTGTCGAGTAACGGAGGAGGTCGGTGTCGAAGTAGTTTAATCTTGAGTACTCTGAATTGGCGCCGAGGCATTGCAGGGAAGCTAAGGTCAGAACTGAAAAAATCATTGAATTAAATGGGTACAAAGAGGACAACATGTAGATGAAGGCAAAGTCGGAGGATGAAGTCATTCGGAAATGGTGATTATATAAAATGAAAAAAAATATTATAAAAGCTATTCGACGTAGGTAACTGTAAGGTATGATAATTGTATGGATGGATTATCATTACACATTAGTGCGGAAGTTTGGATGTGAGTTTTTGTGTGTATACATGCTTGTTACCAACGATTTAAATCTTTGCTTGATACGCAAAATCTACTGGTCGTATTTCGATGAAATTTGGAACACGGGTGGAAAAAATATTTGAAATAGCACATGATTATTTTTATTCTTAATCTAGCTTTTGCCCGCCGCTTCGCTCGCGTTAATCCATTCTTAGCGGATGCCTACGTCATAACATCTACCTGCATACCAAATTTGAGCCCGATCCGTCCAGTGGTTTGGGCTGTGCGTTGATAAATCACTATGTCAGTCAGTGAGTCACCTTTGAGTTATTTATACATTAATTCCCAACTTTGAACTTGTTTTCACAGGACGCAACTAGGTAGTTCTTAATAAAGCTAAAAAAAGTATCAAAAAACATTCATATTCAGGTAATGTGTACCAAACTCAATAAATTTAAAAAAAATCCAACAGCTGAACATTTTTTTAATATAGGTGCTGCTAGTGCATTCAGCTTTCAAAGAAAAATTCAGTGCAATACAACTATACTGTATAGGATCCACACAGGTAAATTTTCAAACTCACTCAAGTGACACTCTTTTTAGTGAAGTCGGGAAAGTCCCACTCTACGACGCTACATTCTTTTATTTTACCCAAAATTTTACCATTTACATATGATTTCCATCCATCACATATACTTCAATGCGATCCTGAATGAGTGTCAAAATATTGCACGGGATTCCGTGCAATATTTTGACACTCATTAGTACTGCATATAGGCTAAATTCAAATAAAATGTAGCGGTTTATTGTATGAAATAAAGTACTTACGTCTAAGCTATCAAACTTACTTATTTGTTTATACAAAAGTATAGGTAGGTATGATTAACTACTGTGAATGTTGTTTACTTGATTAGACCAGCTAAAACTCACCAACAATGAAAACAGGTTTCTTGTTAAACATTTTGATGAACTTTTAAAACTACTTTATGTAACACTACACTGATTTTAATTGTTTATTTATGTCCTTCTTATAGTACATTCAAATATATTTGTGAGAAAATATAATATTAATTAACTTCTATAAAACTACCGACTCGTATGGAGTGTCCATAATGAGTGAAGTTGTTTGTCTCGTAAACTAGCCAAGCCAGAGGCACAGAATATGTAGCGAGACAGATGTGACTCATCGAACATAAGGCTCGCAGCTTCTACTATCCCCGATAAATAAACATATACGGACAAATACAACAGATTGAGTTAGCCCCAAATTAAGTTGTCGTGTTATGGGATACTAACTCAAGGAAACTATATTTTATAACAAATACATATGTAGATAAACATCCAAGACCTGGGTCAATCTGAAAAAGATCATTTTCCGTTTTGACCCGACCGGGATCGAGCCCGGGATCTCCGCGCTCCAGCGTTACAGTCGGCGTGATGGCCGTTAGTTCACGGAGGTCGTCAAAATCTATTACTGAATCCAGTTCAGAAGTGAAAACTTCTTAAGCGTTCTGTTGATCTACAAAATGAGACAGAGCTGAACGAGCTGGCTGATGCTTTTATGACGTCAGCAGGAACCCGTTCTGCTACCCCACCTATCCTGCGGCAAACATGGCTTGCCCAGCCCATAATGGGAAAACTCAATGGGACTAGTTGGATAGACAGCCCTTTTTGCTGTCTTCTAAGTTCCACATCACAGCAAATTTTGGAATTGCGTAACCATATGTGCAATATACATACAAGTATAAAAGAAAAATGTACAAGAGTTATCTTTCTGTTCGCGTAATATTTGATATCATGACTGGGGCAATTAACTGGCTGACGATTTGATATCTATAAGAAAATTTGATTATAATTATGTTTAGCGTGGCGTGAAGGTCATTGCTACGACTGGGATTGCTACAGGGCCGGATTAACTATATCGGGGATCATATGTAAAGCAATTCTCGGGGTCCCTTTTCAGCTGTGTAAAGATTATTAGCTCTTTTCAAGTTGATGAAAGGATTTGAGTAATAACATCAGCAGCATCACCTAACATATGCATAACTTAATTTTTTTTTTTTTATTTATTCGGTTCGCCAACTGGCTGTGCAACATACATGTTCATAGGAATATATTTACAATCAACCAAGTTGTCAGCCTTCTAGGAGCGAACACAGCATGCACATTTATATGCTCGCAGGTTAAATTTAAAAAATAATAATAAAAGTAAATTTAGTTATTAGGTTACAATTTTGTGTAAAAATACTTTTTAATCATATTGGCCGATGCAATTTGCGATTTTTTTTTTTTGGTAAATTCAAATTCATAAGTTTGAAATAAAAGAACGGTCACGAAACTCACAAATTGCAATAACAGATCAACATTACGCATACATGCGTAAAGTAGCCTACCTATTTGAAACAAAAATTTAAACGCCTCTCCAGCATAGATTAATCATAGATCACGTCACGCGTAGACCGTTTAAACCTGTGTTATCCAAATTTTTGTTTTGTAACAAATTTAAAATGTTTGATCATCAAATTAACTTCTTCCTTGTGCCGCTTCTTATTGAAGATTAGCGACAATCATGGTTATCCGGTCTTTTTTGAAGCTGCTGCACGAAAGAGCTTCCAGGTACTCAAGTGAAACCAGTCTCTTATGTTCTATGTTCTTCAGCCAAGAAGTTTTTCCGTTTTTCTCCTTCCGGGTTTACCTTTATAGTCCGGGGTTACGTAAATTATAGTCATCTACGTTGTCTTAAGTGTAACACTTGCAAATATGGGTTAGTCGTGTTTATGTTGTATGTTTGTGTTTATGTGGATACTGTTCAAGCATACATGAACATACTATCGCGATGCTGAGTTGCAATCAGCGGACAGAGACCGGCCAAAAATGCATACGTGCAACGACATCATTATTTTTAGTTTAACACTACAATATACTTTATAGATTTAGACACACACATGTAAAATAAATTAGTATAAGTACTTTGTAAATTTGTAAATAAATTCTCTTTGGTATTCAGACAATCGTCGTGTATTATTGTCTGGGATCTTCACGGATCCATACCTCCTACTACGGCTAAGACACCTTTCGCCGTCAGTTTACTGATCAGTCTTGTGAGTCTGCTTGACTGGTGGTAGGAAAATCCTGTCCAGTGCACATTGCACCCCGTGCACTAACCCTATATTCCTTCCCACTGTCCGTCTAATACCTTAGGTCTCACGGTATTAGACTTCCCGCACTATATATATACGTATTTATCCTTAGTTTATGAATAGGGCTAGGGTGTTAGGTATTAGGTGCTAGGGTTGTTTGTTAGTTACAGTCATCCCTTTAGTTATAGTTTCATGTACAGTTAGCTAGCTATTACAGCACAGAACACTACTACGCAGTGACACTTTTATTCACACCACATATACTCGACAGTCACACTAATAAATAGCTAGTTGATTGTACAGATACGTTTTTTATCGTTATCACACGTCTCGTAAAGGGGCATAGGGCAGCTCAATAAAATCGTTATAAAGGCATGTATTTATGTGTAAAATCCTTTTAAGGCAAAATTATATTGGTTTTCCGTCGCATTTGGGACTGAGAAAAAATAAAGAGAAAAACTTATTGACGTAAAACTTTATTTAATTTTTTTTTATAGAATGGCACACACTTTTTGTTGCATTAATTGGGATATGATATAGTAGTATTTATATAAATAAAAAAATAAGTTTATACAATTAAACAGTAATAAAGTGACTTATAATATCGTCTTTCATAACTTATAATTTTGTGACATAAAAATTCAGACAACTTATTTCAATTCAGTAAGTGGCTTTAAAAAAATTACAATTCAACTGAAGCTCAATCAAATAACATTTGATCTAAAAAAAATATCATCGCCATTATCCGAGTAGAACGTTTATTAAATGTTTATCAGTAAACATTTTATCTCTTATATAATTAACGTTCTAAACATACTTACTAAAAATAGCAATATTTTAAAAACAACACAAATTTCTACTTGATTAAACATTAAAAAGGTTACAAATAGTTATGGGCATCATGAAGAAGAAAGAGATAGAGTGCAGTTGATCGTGGGCATAACTAAAATATATTGAGAAGTAAATCGGAGTATTAGATCGTGTCAGACGGACTTAGCAACTAAATCTTATAAATTAAGGCTTGGACAATACAAAATTCAATCGCACTTATTTTTGTCACATGTCGAAGTCATAGATAATAAAAACGTTATTGACTCAGGTTAAGAAACGAGTAGAAAAGGACAGATAATTAACGAAATATTATGAGTGACTTCCAACGGCCCCGGTGGACATGCCCCGGTGACGCGGCCGTTGGAAAAAAAAATTCCAACGGCCCCGGCGGGCTTGGATTTTGCGTTGACGGGGCTGTTGGAAAAAAAAAATCCAACGGCCCCGGCGGGCTTGGATTTTGCGTTGACGGGGCTGTTGGAAAAAAAAATTACCAACGGCCCCGGTGTGTTTTTTAAATGGGACCGATAGCATAAAAAATTTAAAGCATACGCTCCGGTAGAGTTTAAAGGGGCCCCCCCCTTTTCTTCATACATCAACGCAAAATCCGGGCCCGCCGGGCCCGTTGGAAATTTTTTTTCCCACTGCCCCGTCACCGGGGCAAGCCCGCCGGGGCCGTTGGAAGTCACTCAGCAATTTTACTCGTTGGCTCAGACAAGCGCATACCATCAAATCAATCTATATCATTTTTACCGTCCAAGCTAAGTCTTATCAATAGTTATTCTAACGGAAGGACCCTTCAACAGTGGCTGGGTCGGACACTCTCCCTGTGAAGAGAAGTTGCCTTGTGGCTTCGTCTTGGATGAAGAACAGGAACGGCTTGTTGGCCAGTACTACCTCGTTGACGTCTTCGTCCTCGCCGAATTTGTTAACTAATGATATTTCTGTAAAGAAACGAAGAATAAGATAATTATTGTTTTTTGAATCTATTAGGCCTTAGGCCTGTGGTGTGGCCCTAGAATAGCACCAACCCATCTCTTCCCGTGGGTGTCGTAAGAGGCGACTAAGGGATTTAAAACACCGGAGGATGGGCAGCAGCATCTTTCCGCGTACTATGCCATCACACTGCGATCGCCAACCCGCCTGCCAAGCGTGGCGATTACGGCAAAACCCCCCCATGGATAAAATCCTTGGGGGAGGCCTTTGTCCAGCAGTGGACGTCTTTAGGCTGAGAGAGAAATCTATTAAGCTATTACCATGGAAGTAAAAAGCACATAGGTACGCTATTACAGCGGCAGATATTCTTTAGAAAGTTTAGGTAAATCAAACTTTGAAAATTCTAAATAATAATCCCAGCTTAATAAAGCTTCAATTGTTACAAATATAAAATTGCTGATGTATGTGTGAGAATATGTGGATCACGATCACGCAAAATCTACTAGATGCCTGAAAGAAATTGCTTACAGCGATAAGGCCTTTTGCTCACCTTCCTTTCTTTTTTTAGTTAATAAGTTACTTTATGTATCTTTACCATGTGATTACTTGTGTGCCAATAAAGTGTTATTGTTGTTGACGTTGTAAATTGATTTTTATAAAATTTAATACACGGATGGAATATAATCTGGAATAGCATATAGGGTACTTTTTATCCCGAAATTTCCGCGGAAGTGGAGCCGGGGCTACTAGTTCGAAATAAATTTCATACCTGTGGCAGAGTAGGCGATGCTGCCGAGTTCGTTGACCTCAATTCCCGATCGCTGTAAAACCTTAGAAACCTTCAGTCTCTGGCTGAGGAGCTGCCCTCGAGAGATGCCGGGGAACGAAGCAGTGTCTTCAAAAGCTTGCCTCACTCCCAGCTTAAAAAATAGAAAGAGATCATTATGGTATCATGAGGACATACTGTATAAGAAATTTTATTAACCTAATCATGTATTATACTTGGTCTATGAACCCAATCATACCTTTACTACGGCATCCACATACGCTGAAGGATTTAGTTACTAAACTGTCAACTATTTTAAGGCAAAATTGAAGCAGTCTAGACTTATCCTATCCATATTATCAATCCGAAAGTGAGTTTGTTTGTTTATTTGATTGTTACCCCTTCACGCTTTGTTTTGTGTAATGAAAGAATCTTCCTGAAATGTCGCATACACATAGTTAGAAGTACTTAGAAGGACATAGGGTGCCTTTCATATAAGGGAAAAGCACTGTTCCCGTGGGAAAATCACGCAAAATCTACTAAATGGATTTCGATATATAATAGCACATAGGGTACTTTTTATCCCAAAATTCCCACAGGAGCGAAGCCCCGGGGCGCGGCTTGTCACTTATAAAACAAAGTCTCTTTTAAGATTTTTTTATTCTCACCTCTTTCAATACTCCATCGAGTATAGCCGTGTATTCGAAGGTGAACTTAGGCAGGGTGACGTCCACGGTTCTCTCCTGGAGGTAGTTCAGCTCTGGCCTCAAGTCGTTCAGGTCATTCATCACGCGCGGCAGGCCCGTCAGAGAGTTCGGGACTATTATGTACATGGCGTATTTCATGCCCTGGAAAAGATGGGAGAACTTAGTTTTGATGGTAGCCCAAAAGTTGGACAAGTATGGTAACAATACTGAAAGTGTTTGATTGAGATTGTTTTGATTCTCCGCCAAATATATTGAGAGATATGTTTTCAGAAAATTTAACCTTTGTTTATAAAATAAATTAAACTGACCGATTATAGTGGCATTCAGTTTAGTAACTTAAACTTTGGTAAACGCCATATTTATTATGTTATCAAGAAATTCAAAGAAAAGATAAATATTTAAGGGTTCTTGGGCACTATTGGACAGATTTTTAAAATCTAATTTCTGTCAAAAAGTATTCATAGCCAAAAACATCACCTAGACTAAACTGCTCATTGAAAAGTCAAATTCCTTACTAAGTAAGGCATCCTTAAAATTTTCGCATCATATTTGGCTGACTCAGCGTAGTAGAAGGTGTCTTTCACATTCATCATAGGAACTGGCTTCTGCTCGCGAGGACTCAAATAGAAGACTCCATTTTTGGTCGCGTTGGGTGCAAACTGGTGTCGCCAGCTACCTTTGAAGAATATTGTATTGAGGATCATCACTACCGCACCGGCAACGTCATCTGGAATTCAGATACATATTTGTATATGATATGACATTTATTTCAGCTGTAATCATGAGGAGCAATGTACGTAGTATGTTCGTAGTAAAATTTCTATTAATATGCGTATGGACTGATTTACTATTGCAAAAACCGATGACCAGATATTGCGTGTAGACAGTTTATAATCGAAAAAAAGCTAGTCTGATTTAAATTCGGTCCACTTGATGGATGTTAGATTTTTGGATATTTTGTCCCACTCGTGTGGTTATATATAATAGATAAGTTTATGTTAGGTAATTTCGCTGTCACTTTAGTCACCTCAATGTTACATTATCAACTCACTGATTCACCGGAAATATTTTAGGTAGATACAATAAAGTGAATCATATTCATTTGACAATAGGTATATTTCCTTTGAACTATATTAGTCTTTGAATTATATCCCAGTCGTTATTAGTCATGTGTAGGCGAGTAAAAAAAATATGGACTAGATACATGATGCACCTATATTGTCAAGCCCCATAACTACCGTTGCTTGTACAATATGTAGGTAATTATCTCATGGATGCTATCGTTATAGATGTGATTGTTTCTAGTCTGATTCACATATAAACAATGTTAATTTATTTATCAGCGCAGCGTTATATTCTAAAACTCTTGGGCAATATATTCGAACTTTTATCATCATAATCGTCATCATCGTCTTCTGTACTTTTTCCCAATCCAAGTCTGCACAAAATTATATTCTCCTGTCATAAATCTTTATTACCGTTAATTTCAATTGAACTACTTGTACGTCTTTATTATCTGCCATACCTTCGTTCACTTCCAAAACTACTACCATTGCTATGAAGATAAGAAAATTACCTTCATCAACGAGACTAGTGATTCTCCCCTCGGTGATACCAGCCACCCAGCCGTTGATATCCTTAGCAGCGGCAGCAGGCTCAGTGAAATTGACCTTCGTCAGCTCAGTCTTGTAGAATTCCTGGGCGATGCCGGCGAACTTCTGTCTGGGGATCGCTGAGTTGTCGACGTAGATCCTGCTGCCGAGGTTCAGTATATAATGGGTGGATTTTTTCTGCAAACAAAATGTCGTTTGTCATAAATATTTTATATTTCAGTAGGATCACCTATGATCTTTTCTATTTCATTTTCTTTTTATATTTATTGTAAACCACATGTTGCTATCATGTTTGTATATTTTACGAAGTATTTTCCTGATAATCAAAGCTAGGCAGACATGTTATTAAGGTACCAATTAACAAGTAAGCCTTTTACGTCATAGACGTAACATTATAATCATGAAGCTGGATTTTGTATCTACCTATATTGTCATTATTATCAAGCCTTTTCTGTAATAAATATATACATGTAGGTATGTTGACATACCATACACAATGAACTTTTGGTAGTTTTGTTTTAGAATTTTTTTAATAGTCATAGTAACAACAATCTAGTGTACTTATTAAAAAAATCTCGGATATTATAAACTGCTTAATATTTAACGTACCGCCCTATTATTTGATTGCAAAAACATATCTATACAAAATTTACATTTTACATAGTTACAATGATTTCAAAAGTACAAAAGGCAAGGTTCAGTGACCGTGGAGTGCCATGCCTTGTGTGAATGAAATACCGCATTTGCGATGATTGTCACGAACTGGCTGGTTTCACTTTACAATGGCCACAAGAGATGAACAATGATATAGCTATGTCTTTATGCAATTGTGTACAAGCTTATAAAACATACGACATTATACAAAACTTGATAAAAATCATCACACAACAAATGTTCGTTTGTCGGGAAAAACAATAAATTACTGATCTGGTTACAAAGGATAGTTCCCAGTTACGCGTAGATCATGTCTCCAACAAACAAACTAAAGACTTCTTGCGACCAGATCCTTTGATTCTCGACCACTCCGTAAGCACGGGGTTTACCTGTTTCCTAATCAACCGTCCCAAGGGGTTTCATGAAGCTAACTAGACGAAGTGAGAGAAATCTGTAAGGTTCGTAGGTGGAAATTCCCAGTAATATCCATACATGCGTACTAGCTTATGCGACAACGCACTTTCTTTTATCTTGTACCTATAGATAGCAAGTAGGATAGTCAGGTTATTCTCAAGTCAACTACCGCTTTGTAGCGGCTGTTGTCGTATCATCATCATTGCAGCCTTTGTTTTGTACGTCTTCGAACAAAGGCCTCCTCCATACTCTTTCATGACTCGTCTTCCATGAGTTGTCGTATACGCACCTGTAAAGACTCGACGATGTTAGCAAACTTGGTCCTCACAACCTTCCTGTCAGGGTCGAAGCCCAGAGCAGAGACCAGCTCGGACTGAGTGAGGCTGGTGGCGGCTTCAGTGAGGATCGCCAGGGACAGCTTCAGGCCAAGAGGGGAGAGGAGGAAGTTCTTGTCTGAAGATGCTGCTACGCGCTGGAAAATGCATTAAGTAATTGTTATTTATGGCGAGTGTAAAATCTGGATGTGCGCTCAAACCTTGTCAGGTTTATGCACATTTTTATGACTTTATTATATTGTATCTTATGTCATTAAATAAATAAGTATGTCGTTAGATTGCAGAATCTTAAGTGTTTTATTTAGTCACATTTTCAAGCTAATTTAATGTAGCTGTATTTGAAGCAAAATTTATCTAGTCTTGATAAATTTTTAATAGACTGGCTGTTGTCCGCGACTTCACGTAGATTGTACATCGTTTCTTGATCGTCTTGATCACGATGAACTTATTTTGGAGTAAGTTAGCCTTAATCTGTTCTAGTAATACCTACTTAGGTACGCTTGATTTCCTCTTCTTTAGATTATAGTCAATTCATTGAAAACACAAATAAATACACAGATGATTTTAATATATCACGTACAACTCGATCATTTGATTAAACAACAACTCGATCCTCAACCACAATATTACAGGAAAATCGTTCAATAAATAATGCCAGAAACGAGTTATCAATATACAGATATGGCACTGGTCAATTTTAAACTCTTGTCGACATTATAGAACGGGTTTTGACGTCACCTACAACTAATATAATGCTAGGATGCCACACTGCATCTAATGTAGAATTTCTACTCTATTTTGAGTAAAACTATTGAAGTAATAGGTACAAATTTCATGGAGCAAACATATTCCAAGTTTTTAATATCTCAATTTATTTCGGGGATTCACCTTACCCAAGGTTTTTGCAAGGCTGGTAATCTCTAATTTAGCAATTTCCAGTTTAAATAAATTACCAGTTAGATAGGGTATGAGTAAATTACCTTATTTTAGTAAGAGTTTAGTCAAATTTGTCATAATCAGTGGTCGCTGGCTTGTTTTGGTCGTTCTCAGGGCTGTCCGAATAGTCCAAGTCAACCAGTTTATCATTGTTGGGTTTGATGGCCGCCACTTGGTAAAGAGTGGACGCCTCTGTAGCATAGTTGGTGACTGCGACGGCTGGCCCGAAGACATCTTGGAAAAGCTGCTGGTCGATACAATAGTGACTAAATAATCAAAGTACCTTAGTAAGAGTCCAGTCAAATTTATCATAAACAGCAGTCGCTTGGCGTGTACTGGTCGTTCTCAGGGCTGTCCCAATAGACCAAGTCAACCAGTGTATCATTGCTCGGTTTGATGGCCGCCACTTGGTAAAGAGTGGACGCCTCTGTAGCATAGTTGGTGGCTGCAACGGCTGGCCCGAAGACCTCTTGGAGTAGCTGGTTGATATAATAGTGACTAAATAATCAAAGTACCTTAGTAAGAGTCCAGTCAAATTTGTCATAATCAGCGGTCGCTGGCGTGTACTGGTCGTTCTCAGGGCTGTCCCAATAGACCAAGTCAACCAGTGTATCATTGTTGGGTTTGATGGCCGCCACTTGGTAAAGAGTGGACGCCTCTGTAGCATAGTTGGTGACTGCGACGGCTGGCCCGAAGACATCTTGGAAAAGCTGCTGGTCGATATAATAGTGACTAAATAATCAAAGTACCTTAGTAAGAGTCCAGTCAAATTTATCATAATCAGCAGTCGCTGGCGTGTACTGGTCGTTCTCAGGGCTGTCCCAATAGTCTAACTCAGCGAGTGTATCATTGCTCGGTTTGATGGCCGCCACTTGGTAAAGAGTGGACGCCTCTGTAGCATAGTTGGTGGCTGCAACGGCTGGCCCGAAGACCTCTTGGAGTAGCTGGTTGATATAATAGTGACAAAATAATCAAAGTACCTTAGTAAGAGTCCAGTCAAATTTATCATAATCAGCGGTCGCTGGCGTGTACTGGTCATTCTCAGGGCTGTCCTAATAGTCCAAGTCAACCAGTGTATCATTACTGGGTTTGATGGCCGCCACTTGGTAAAGAGTGGACGAAGCTGGAGCATAGTTGGTGACTGCGACGGCTGGCCCGAAGACATCTTGGAAAAGCTGCTGGTCGATATAATAGTGACAAAATAATCAAAGTACCTTAGTAAGAGTCCAGTCAAATTTGTCATAATCAGCAGTCGCTGGCGTGTACTGGTCATTCTCAGGGCTGTCCCAATAGTCTAAGTCAACCAGTGTGTCATTGCTGGGTTTGATGGCCGCCACTTGGTGCAGAGTGGATGCGGCTGGAGCATAGTTGGTGGCTGCGACTCCTGGCCCGAAGACGTCTTGGAGTAGCCGCTGGTCGATGTTTGGGATCGCTGATCCGTAAATGTAAGGGACTAGAAAAAGAGGCATTCGTATCATATCTTGACGACTTCTGTGGAGTTGCGGTTATCATGCCATGTGACACAGGAGGTTCAGGTTCGATCCCGGTCGGGTCAAAATGGCAAATGATCTTTTTTATATAGACGTAGGTCTTGGATGTCATCTATTTATGTATCCCAATTCCCATCCCAACTAATATTATACATACATACAAACTCACTATGTTTGTTTATTTACTCATTTGTTTATTTGTTACCTACCTCTTCACGCTTTATCTAATGAACCAATCTTCCTGAAATTTCGCATACACATAAACTAGCAGAAGTACTGACAAGGACATAGGATCAAGTACTCATAGCATCATAGAAAAAGCACTGTTCCCGTGGAAAATTCATGCGGGCGAAGCCGCGGGCAAAAGCTAGTTCGTCCGTGAGAACAAGAACCTTCCTCATGATCCATCTCGTCCATTACTAAAAACGCATGAAAATCCGTTCAGTTAGTTTCTGAGTTTATCGCGAACAGACAGACAGACACGGCGGCGGGGATTTGAATTTATAACATGTGGTGAAGATTTTTTATTATATCTTAGCAGCACGTCACTATACAATATGACTGCAATTAGTGCTATATAGCATGCCAATATAGTACAATCAAGATACACAAAGTTCAGTCATACCTCGAAGACCTTATTGCCTAGACTTAAAGATCATATTGCCTTGTAGATTCTTACTGCACTTCTGACTCTTGACTGCACCTATATCTAATTAGATAAGGTAAATTCTAATGGTTGTAGATAAACCCTAAAGAATTATTTTATCATCAATGAGTTAACCTTTTATTGACCTCATGATAGTATACGTCATATAGTTTATTTATATATGCCCAGTATATTATTTATCTGTTTATATTATTTAAATACATGTGCATTATACAGGATATGAACCGGTGAACCTCACGATGAAGGAAAACATCGTGAGGAAACCTGCACTCTGGTTGATGATTATCAGCTATAGTGTGTGAAATGGAGAAGGCAATGTCAAACCACTCCATTAAAATTGCCAAGAGAGTCGTTGTGTGTGTTTCATTCCATAATGACCACGGCCCTCAGTCATGAGGAAATACGACTAAAAGAGATGTAGAAAATTCGTATTTTTTCTGTGTCAAATGGGTAAGCCCCATGATTGTTTACATCCTTATTACATCCTTATATAAAAAACAATTTAATTATTTAATAATTAATTATTACAGTACTCTATCAATTTAAAATTAAAGACAGGTAACTGTTAAATATTCACAAAAACCACAAAAGCAATTATGAGGTAGATTTACCAAAAATCAGTATGTATGACTGTATGTGTATTCTCCCTAGTTAAAACCGATTTAAAATTGATGTAGAAGTTTATTTCTGCGATTTTATTGGAGTGTAGACCAATGAAATAAACAAAAAATATGTTTTTGTTGACTGGTAACACAGACATCAGACATGGCTATTTACTTATGTTAATTGGCAAAAACTAGGTAGGTAACTCGTTTTAACACAGAAACCGGCTTTAATTTTTTCAGGTTTTGATTATTATGTATTCAAGATTCAATTTTACATTAAAAATATAACAAGTTATCTAGACTTAAAACACAGCACTTACCAACAAAAAGCATGAAACAAAATCTTGAAATCATCTTGGACGAGGAAAACCACAAACAAAAAGTCGAGTTCAAGGTAATGTCAGATCCGTGAGCACTATTAAATATCTACTATTTAGTTATTATTACACTTTATTTACACTGAAAAGATAAACACTAAGTCCTATTTAATACTACGAGCATAATTATTTAAATATGCAAAATAAAGCAACAAAATTAACGACTGACCACCTCCGCGGATGATGGTATAATGACCACTGTGTACCTACTTTTATATATAGGATAGCGACTAGCAGTTTATCAACTTTGCTCGTAGTTTTTAAATAAAAAACATGTAAGCATATAGGGAA
Source organism: Ephestia elutella (assembly GCA_018467065.1). NCBI lineage: Eukaryota > Metazoa > Arthropoda > Insecta > Lepidoptera > Pyralidae > Ephestia > Ephestia elutella. The sequence continues at coordinate 12,694,079 of CM031570.1, read as the reverse complement.
AAAAATTTTACTTCTGTGGGTACTGCAAGGAATACTAACTAGAAGATACAAAAGATAGCGTACCTTTCAACACCCTTAAAACAAATTGGTTTCGATTCATTTTCGTGGTCATTGCATTTGTCACGGAAATCCCTGGTGAGATAATGACCTCAAAGAGAGGATACAATAATAAAGCACAGACGCAGAAACATGTCATTTTGCAGACAGGTTTTTTTATATTGCGTTGCTTACATGCTTTCTTTCTAAGAAATTTTCGGAAACAGCTTGCCTATGGGGCGAAAACAGACACTTAAACGGGCAAAAGCTATCCTTACTAATAAGGCTAAGCCGCGGGCAAAAGCTATTCTCTAATGAAATACAAACGAAAGTATGGATATTAGTTTCCAGAATAGCTGGAAATTTGGCATAGGCAATAGGTACGGCCAGAGTAGAACCTGGAATTGCAAAGACTTTATCCCGAATTTCACTTTTCCCTTTTCATCCTTTTCGGGAGTCTGGTATCTGTTTTTTTTTACAAAATCGACTATAATACAGTTTTTGCAGTTTATAAAAACTAAAACTTTATACCCAGAAACGGTATAAGGTACCACGATTTTTTCAGGGTTTGAAATCTATCGCTCTGACGCTGACTGAAAAACAATAAATTTAAATTCGAACTTCTGTAACTTATTTAAAGTAACCCAAGAAGCTTCATCTTATCTTATCTTACCTTGCTGCGGGGTCCGTGTTCACGGTAGCACGTCGAGTCTTGGACCCTTTTGTACTTACCCCCAAGCCTTACTCACACACAGCGGGATTCCTGAAGAAGGACTGCATAAGCTTCAGGATATCACCGGCTGCGAAGTGCCTGTAGTCCTCCAGTTCCGGATACGCAGTTCCAAAGAGGGCCAGCCGCTTGTTAGCCAGCGAGTCACACTCACACATAATGTGCTCCATAGATTCCTCTACTTCTGCACACATAGAGGGCTTTCGACAAGCTTTAGCTTGAACAGGTGCCACGACATTCGAAATGTTCGGTCAGAGCTCCCATTAAGATTCTTGTCTGTTTTCTGTTTAGTTTACAGATCATTTTGTACCATTTGGTGTTGCCAGCACCAAGTGTTACCTTAGAGTGAATGACATCACCCCGTACGCTCCATTCTGCTCTTTGTTTACTTTCATCATTAGCATTAATTGAGGTAGTTACCATACCATATGACAGTCCTACAAAAGGCTCAGCTCCGATTAACGGATTGCTTGATCCTCTCCTTGCAAGCTCGTCAGCTTTCTCGTTGCCAGCCACCCCAATATGACCCGGCACCCAGACCAGTCTCAGCCTGTTGTGCTGACCCAACTTGTTCAGCGATCTGATACAGTCTAGGACTAGACCAGACCCAATCCTACCAGAGTTGATGGCAGCGAGAACCGATTGGCTAAAGAAGCTTCATAGTCCTAGGTAAAGTAGGCGGTGACAAAATAACATGTATTTAACACTTCTATTAGATATCTTATTATTTCAAATTCTGTGGTAGGTACCGAGCATATTGTACTTGTTGAACCGAGCCGAGACTAGCCGAGATAAGCATGATAGACGTGGGGAAATCCAGCCATCATCATTGTAACTAATGACTTGTGATTCAATCTATTCAATTTTAGACCTTATCACATTGTCTTTTAAGGATTTCGATCCTTACAAGACTTCCTTATGTGTTTACATATAAATGCTCGTGGCTGTACCCCACAACTACAACCTACATGATTACAGATTAAAGGCCGGTCTCCACAAGAGCGGAGAGATGAAGTGGTGTTTCAACCACCAATAGGATTTAATTGACAAAATTTGAAGTTTGAATAATCTCTAACTTAAACTGGTTGACTGGAACAGATCCCTTCTTGGGATAAGTCCGCCATTGTATATTTAACCTTTAGGTATTTTTGTTACTTTTACCTATAATTATGTCCATGCTTTAGTACAATAAAAATATTTCAAACAAACAAACTCCATACACGGCTCTCATACACGGTGGTGTGTAAGTATGGCTACACCACATAAGTATATAAACAATATGAACATATCCTTCTTCTTATTTAAAAGCTATTATATGTGGATGTAGCACATGCAATGACTAATTATCTCTCTCTCTCAGCCGAAAAACGTCCACTGCTGGACAAAGGCCTCCCCCAAGGATTTCGATAACGACCGGTCCTGCGCTTCCCGCATCCATGCGCATCCCGCGACCGGTCCACCGAGTGGGAGGCCTGCCAACACTACGTTTTCCTGCCAACACTACGTTTTTACTGGACTAATTATCTAGGCAATGTTAATTTATTTATTTATTTAACCTTTATTGCACAAATACAAAGTATGACATAATAGGTGGACTTAATGCAAAATCAGTATCTAACAGTCGACCTTTTGGGGTAAACAGAGAACTTTAAGTGGTTCTAATAAAGGGATTGATTGAAGTTATTAGAGTGGTTTTGCTATTTGCCTCCTCCATTTCACACACTAGGTACCTGATATACCACCAACCATTCGACCACCACCGTACGCACCAGCACCGCTTTATATGAGGTTTTAATCTATGTTTTTAAGACAGTAACGAGACACTTGCAACTGCTATAGCAGTTTACTGTCCAGTAAAGAACTAACTAGTGGCGCAGCGACCCAAAATAGACTCCGATAATAAGGATCTCCATTTTGGTCTGTCCCGCGCCATCTCCTACCAGTCATCAGCGTGCAGCTCGTGCAAGTCTTTCTGGACCTCGTCAGACCATCGGTATCGGGGACGGCCGACCGGTTGCTGACCTTTGGGCTTTCCCAGATACGCCTTTTGTACATTATTGCTTTCCTCCATTCCCTCCACGTGGCCAAGCCAACGAAGCCTGTGGCTTTAGTCTCACCGATGATATTTAGCTCTGCCACTAGCTCCTCTAGTTAGTAATAGTAGAGGAGAAGGAAGAATGGGGATTCTTCCTTCTCCTCCAACTCCTATCGTCATTCCGTGTAGGCCCCAGAATCTTCCTCCAGATTTTCCTTTCCGCCACGAGGAGTTTGGCTTCCTCTTTCAGGATGAGTGTCCAAGTTTCACTGTCCAGTTAAGTGTCGAACAAAATATGTATTACAAAAAAAAACAAAGTTAATAGGTACTTAATTATAAAAAAATTATCACGGGATTTTATAATTTTTAGAATTTAATTTGGACACATGAAATAAATAAAATAGGTAGGTACATCAGTATTTACCTAATATTCAGATTGATGTAATAATTATATAGGTATCTTATCGGTGATTTCAATATTTAAGTAAATAAGATGTACTATACCTATTTTCCTTTTGAAGTAAGAATCTCTCAGATATGATTTTTTTATTTCTATTTAACACTCTGAATTTATTGGACGTACTTAAATAAAAGAAAGTTTTATATCGAAGACGTAAGTAACGTCCTCGAATACAACCAAAACCAAATTTTGTTGTTGCCTTCACATTTTTGCTCTACTTTCTCTGTATTAAGGAAACGCAAATTTCTTTTATTTTTAACTACCTTTTGCCCGCGGCTTCGCCCGCGTGAATTTCCTACGGGAACAGTCCTTTTTTGCAAGATAAAAAGTATCCAAAGGTATCCCTATGTCCTTGTCAATACCTCTATGTGTATGCGAAATTTCAGGAAGATTGGTTCAATAGATAAAGCATGGAGATATCGCAATTATAATATCATAGTTAGTATACCTATGTTTGTATTTTACAGTCATCATGTGGAGTTACCTACATTAAATCTATGGGTACGTAAGTGCGGTATGTTATTCACGTAAGTAGGTACCTACCTATTGATCCATCACAAGATAGGCAGGTTAAACCCAAAAGTGAAGTTATAGGTAAGTACAAAGAATTCGAAACTCCATTTAGCATAACTTTTACGCTAAACTATTCGGCGGATAGGTATTACTATCCGCCGAAAATAATGAAGGAAAATCATTATAGAAATTACCAAGAAAAATTCGAAGATGTTTCTTTAAAAAAAGCTGCACACTAAGTAATTATACAATTTCCAAAATTTAGTTTATTTTCAAGGTTCATGTATGTATGTGAGTATTTGGTACAACTCGATGGTAACTTAACTTTTTGATATGTATTGACCTAGGTATTGACATATTTTGATTTCGGTATTTAAGTAGTATCGTAAGAATTTGAAACGAACCTATTACGAATGTATTTATTTTCTAAAATAATATTTTATGACCAGGTATCGTAATTGATTAAATTGTCGTTTGGTTTCGGCGGTTTGGCGACAAAAAGTAGTTTCTTCATGCAGTGTATGGACGGACATACCTAAGTACCTACGTATTCGTTCTGAGTTTGTGATTCGCCGTTTCTATCACTAAAATTACTGCGTAGGAGGAAAATCATTAATTTTCATTAACCACAACACACCCCGATAATACACGATTGTCGTGATAAGTCACACGCTTTAGTAAAATTAACGGAATAACCAATAAGTCGACAACAGGAAAAAATAGTGTGTTTTATCTCTTGAATAATGAATGGGGTTGCGAGAAATCGTTTCAATAAAGGTGTCAAGGAGTGGACTCTTCCTCAAACGCTTCGCGTTGAGACGTGCCGACTGCCATGTCTCTATTAATTTTTTATTTTGAATTATTTATTGAAACTTGGCCTTCAAAGAAGGCACTTTTCCATACTGGTTACTAATTATATACTTAATCATAGTGTATTATAAGTCTCAAACCCAAAAAAACTACTAGCATTTCAGAACGACTACTGCTGAAGAAAAAATTCCGAAAGAAACTCATGAAACAGTCTTGGTCGGCCAACATGCCAGAGGGGCTTTTTTATTACAGGACTGACCAAAAAAGGAGTGTTATGTTTTCAGGGTTCATGTATGTAGGTATGTATGTATGTAAGTTTCTTTATTCCACCATAAGTCCTGAACGGCTTAACAGATTTTGACGTGAGAGGTATTTTTGGATTCCTTGCATTTCTCCGAGTGACATACGCTATGTGAGTTGTCAGTCGTGTTTTAAATTTTTGAATTTTAATAAATAAAAAAATTAAATAATTTTGAATTAGCTTGTTATTATATTCTGAATTACCTATATATTTTTTACTTTCAATAAGTGGGTACATACATAGATTATGTACAGTCAAAAGTATAATATAATAAAACATGTTATGTTTGCGATCGAGTAACCTAATAGATTTTTTTTCTTTATTTCTGTGGCTATACCTAATAGCTTTGCTAGGACAAAGCTGCTCTTTTACCAAACAGAAAAATTAAAATTTTTAATAAGTCGTTAAAATTCTGAACTGGTTTTTTGGCGAATACTTATATAAATAATGTGACATAGCCGGTCGCGTGAATGATTTTTAGATGTTTGCTCTAAAAATAATGACGAAACGTGCTTTCCGTCGTTGGTTGAGGTTATTTCTTTTTATTGTTTTAAGAGGCAATTTACCTATAATATTTAATTTGGACTGCCCCAGTGCGTAGGTATAGCCCTTCCGAAAACAATCATATGCAGACTAGTTACGGCTCGGGACTTCGTTCCCGTGGGAATTTCGGTAAATCCTCTCTTGGTGCACCCCTACACTTTCTAAGGAACCTACATGCCAAATTTCAGCTTCCTACGCCCAGTAGTTTTGGCTGTGCGTTGTCTATCAGTCACTCAATCAGTGTAATTTTATATTGATGCTTCGAGCAAAGGAGCGCGCGCGGAGGAGTCCTTGTTGCTCTATAGCCAAGATGTCTATGTCTTCAACTCTTTACGTCACTTTCTCGCTAACTAACAAGATAGAGACAGCATGAAGTTTGAGTAAGTCTTTGCCAAAAATTACTATTCAATATTCAGGCGAAAATTCTTCGCAAGTAAAGAGGCAAATCCCTACTATTAATTTAGGCAGGCTTTGTTACCCACTCTATAGGGTTTCGTAGTCAAATCTACATATTATATTATCGTATAGACAGACCATTAAAAAATATTATTAAATATTTTGTAAACGCTTCTTCTTATTATAAAGGGTGTTTTGTTAAAAAAATCAGCTGTGCTGTGCCATACATTTTACAATACCTACTCGCCCAAAATGTATGAACAGCTGATTTTTTTTTTTTGAGATTTCAGAGTCGGTTCCATATAAAAAAGTTGCTCATATTCATGAGAAGTTGCTGGTGTTTAACCAAACAGCCTGTGTTTACACACAGGTGTTTGGTACAAAATAAGAAAATATTATGTAATAGTAATAAAGTCTAGGATACACATTTAGAAATATTAATAAAAAAAATACTCTACAAAAAAAAGAAAAAAAAAGATACGTTAAATAAAAACCTTTATTGCGCAGTTTACAATTACTAAATAAAACAACCCAAAAAATTATAATCTCAAGCCTATGGAATCCACAAGTTAATAATCCCTAATTGCGATAATTTTACAAGGTACATGAAATGGCGAGTCAATATTGAAAGCCCATTAAAATTATATGTTTTAAATATTTACAATTATTTATAAAAAAACACTACAATAAAAACCGTCAATAATATGAAACAATTTTGAAATGGCAACATTACATATAAAGTATCCAACATACATATAAATAACATATATTGTACTCATAACTAAAAAAAAACCTCAAATTAACCAACGAAAAACCATATTTAAAACAAATATAATATTAATGGACTACAAATATAATGAAATTAAATAATCTTCGAGATTCTAAAATTTTATGTACATTTTTACAAGTCCGATATTTACACGCATTATTATTATTATTACATATTTACCACAGCACCAATGTAATTTATAATACAACAATATCTTATGATATTCCAATTAAAAAACGGTTGAGTTAATAAAACAAGCTTTGTGCTTCACAATAATACTATTGCAGGCGGTATTTAACTTTTTTTTTAACATAGGGCGGCAGTTGAATAAGTGGGTCACCTGATGGTAAGCGATCACCACTGCCCATGGACTACTGCAACACCAGGGATAGTGTTGCCGGCCTTTCAAGAAGAAATAAAAAAATAATAATTAAAACTAGCAAATATAATTTCGTTTTATTAAAAACGGGTCACTCAAGTGCAATTATGTCGGGAGTACCGACATCACATATGAATGTATTTTATTGCTGGAAATATAGTAATCAATACCATACAAATTTGTTTACAGTAATAAAAATTCATAATACTTACGCAATAATAAAAGCACGTAAGTGACCCGTTTTAAAATAATATTTTTATATCACAAAAAAGTTGTGTTATGTTCCCCAGTATATTATGTATTTATGTATGTATGTGTTTTTATTTCACCATAATTCCTAAATAACTAACAAACATACACAAATGCGTGATATATACTTTACTTATTTCCGGTAGCTATGTGAACTAGATTGCAGTCATATTTATTTTTTGAAAAATGAAATTATGTACTATGGAATAATAAAACGAAAAATGGTAGTCTAAACATGGCCCAATAAACGTGTTGCCTAAATCCGAAAAATATGTGATTAATAGCTATATGTATGTTCTATATTTATATTACTTTAAAGCTGTCATTTTACGACCTGCTGTTTCTCGATATATTGCTTTCTGGAGTGCTGGTCAATAATACTGTAAGAACCCAGAAGTGTAGACCAACCTGTAACGACAAAATATACATAAATTAAAATTTGTTTCTTTGTGATGCTAGCAACGCGAGCGCATTCGCATCACAAAGAAAATTAAAGGTCGACGCGAGCCTCGCGTAGAACTTTAATTTTTGCGCTACTTACATTTAGATGATATTGTTTGTTATTTTCTTTTTATAACCGTATGATTTGATTGATTGATATTGATTAGATACAGAAACAGTAGTAGGGCTGATCTGGACTCGGATGTATTTGTTTTAATTTTATATCTAATTATTTTTTGCCCGCGGCTTTGCCAGCGTGCCCCCCCAGAAAAAATCCTGGATCCGCCCTTGAGTGACAGTACTGACCATGTAAACCAAGATGAACACCCTGAACACGGGGTATCGCTTGAGCGCCACGCCCGCGCGCAGCGACAGTCGCGACAGTGCGGACGCGTGTAGTACTGCCGCCTTGTATCTCATAGCTACAGGGTAGGGACAGTACTGACCATGTAAACCAAGATGAACACCCTGAACACGGGGTATCGCTTGAGCGCCACGCCCGCGCGCAGCGACAGTCGCGACAGTGCGGACGCGTGTAGTACTGCCGCCTTGTATCTCATAGCTACAGGGTAGGGACAGTACTGACCATGTAAACCAAGATGAACACCCTGAACACGGGGTATCGCTTGAGCGCCACGCCCGCGCGCAGCGACAGTCGCGACAGTGCGGACGCGTGTAGTACTGCCGCCTTGTATCTCATAGCTACAGGGTAGGGACAGTACTGACCATGTAAACCAAGATGAACACCCTGAACACGGGGTATCGCTTGAGCGCCACGCCCGCGCGCAGCGACAGTCGCGACAGTGCGGACGCGTGTAGTACTGCCGCCTTGTATCTCATAGCTACAGGGTAGGGACAGTACTGACCATGTAAACCAAGATGAACACCCTGAACACGGGGTATCGCTTGAGCGCCACGCCCGCGCGCAGCGACAGTCGCGACAGTGCGGACGCGTGTAGTACTGCCGCCTTGTATCTCATAGCTACAGGGTAGGGACAGTACTGACCATGTAAACCAAGATGAACACCCTGAACACGGGGTATCGCTTGAGCGCCACGCCCGCGCGCAGCGACAGTCGCGACAGTGCGGACGCGTGTAGTACTGCCGCCTTGTATCTCATAGCTACAGGGTAGGGACAGTACTGACCATGTAAACCAAGATGAACACCCTGAACACGGGGTATCGCTTGAGCGCCACGCCCGCGCGCAGCGACAGTCGCGACAGTGCGGACGCGTGTAGTACTGCCGCCTTGTATCTCATAGCTACAGGGTAGGGACAGTACTGACCATGTAAACCAAGATGAACACCCTGAACACGGGGTATCGCTTGAGCGCCACGCCCGCGCGCAGCGACAGTCGCGACAGTGCGGACGCGTGTAGTACTGCCGCCTTGTATCTCATAGCTACAGGGTAGGGACAGTACTGACCATGTAAACCAAGATGAACACCCTGAACACGGGGTATCGCTTGAGCGCCACGCCCGCGCGCAGCGACAGTCGCGACAGTGCGGACGCGTGTAGTACTGCCGCCTTGTATCTCATAGCTACAGGGTAGGGACAGTACTGACCATGTAAACCAAGATGAACACCCTGAACACGGGGTATCGCTTGAGCGCCACGCCCGCGCGCAGCGTACAGTCGCGACAGTGCGGACGCGTGTAGTACTGCCGCCTTGTATCTCATAGCTACAGGGTAGGGACAGTACTGACCATGTAAACCAAGATGAACACCCTGAACACGGGGTATCGCTTGAGCGCCACGCCCGCGCGCAGCGACAGTCGCGACAGTGCGGACGCGTGTAGTACTGCCGCCTTGTATCTCATAGCTACAGGGTAGGGACAGTACTGACCATGTAAACCAAGATGAACACCCTGAACACGGGGTATCGCTTGAGCGCCACGCCCGCGCGCAGCGACAGTCGCGACAGTGCGGACGCGTGTAGTACTGCCGCCTTGTATCTCATAGCTACAGGGTAGGGACAGTACTGACCATGTAAACCAAGATGAACACCCTGAACACGGGGTATCGCTTGAGCGCCACGCCCGCGCGCAGCGACAGTCGCGACAGTGCGGACGCGTGTAGTACTGCCGCCTTGTATCTCATAGCTACAGGGTAGGGACAGTACTGACCATGTAAACCAAGATGAACACCCTGAACACGGGGTATCGCTTGAGCGCCACGCCCGCGCGCAGCGACAGTCGCGACAGTGCGGACGCGTGTAGTACTGCCGCCTTGTATCTCATAGCTACAGGGTAGGGACAGTACTGACCATGTAAACCAAGATGAACACCCTGAACACGGGGTATCGCTTGAGCGCCACGCCCGCGCGCAGCGACAGTCGCGACAGTGCGGACGCGTGTAGTACTGCCGCCTTGTATCTCATAGCTACAGGGTAGGGACAGTACTGACCATGTAAACCAAGATGAACACCCTGAACACGGGGTATCGCTTGAGCGCCACGCCCGCGCGCAGCGACAGTCGCGACAGTGCGGACGCGTGTAGTACTGCCGCCTTGTATCTCATAGCTACAGGGTAGGGACAGTACTGACCATGTAAACCAAGATGAACACCCTGAACACGGGGTATCGCTTGAGCGCCACGCCCGCGCGCAGCGACAGTCGCGACAGTGCGGACGCGTGTAGTACTGCCGCCTTGTATCTCATAGCTACAGGGTAGGGACAGTACTGACCATGTAAACCAAGATGAACACCCTGAACACGGGGTATCGCTTGAGCGCCACGCCCGCGCGCAGCGACAGTCGCGACAGTGCGGACGCGTGTAGTACTGCCGCCTTGTATCTCATAGCTACAGGGTAGGGACAGTACTGACCATGTAAACCAAGATGAACACCCTGAACACGGGGTATCGCTTGAGCGCCACGCCCGCGCGCAGCGACAGTCGCGACAGTGCGGACGCGTGTAGTACTGCCGCCTTGTATCTCATAGCTACAGGGTAGGGACAGTACTGACCATGTAAACCAAGATGAACACCCTGAACACGGGGTATCGCTTGAGCGCCACGCCCGCGCGGAGCGACAGTCGCGACAGTGCGGACGCGTGTAGTACTGCCGCCTTGTATCTCATAGCTACAGGGTAGGGACAGTACTGACCATGTAAACCAAGATGAACACCCTGAACACGGGGTATCGCTTGAGCGCCACGCCCGCGCGCAGCGACAGTCGCGACAGTGCGGACGCGTGTAGTACTGCCGCCTTGTATCTCATAGCTACAGGGTAGGGACAGTACTGACCATGTAAACCAAGATGAACACCCTGAACACGGGGTATCGCTTGAGCGCCACGCCCGCGCGCAGCGTACAGTCGCGACAGTGCGGACGCGTGTAGTACTGCCGCCTTGTATCTCATAGCTACAGGGTAGGGACAGTACTGACCATGTAAACCAAGATGAACACCCTGAACACGGGGTATCGCTTGAGCGCCACGCCCGCGCGCAGCGACAGTCGCGACAGTGCGGACGCGTGTAGTACTGCCGCCTTGTATCTCATAGCTACAGGGTAGGGACAGTACTGACCATGTAAACCAAGATGAACACCCTGAACACGGGGTATCGCTTGAGCGCCACGCCCGCGCGCAGCGACAGTCGCGACAGTGCGGACGCGTGTAGTACTGCCGCCTTGTATCTCATAGCTACAGGGTAGGGACAGTACTGACCATGTAAACCAAGATGAACACCCTGAACACGGGGTATCGCTTGAGCGCCACGCCCGCGCGCAGCGACAGTCGCGACAGTGCGGACGCGTGTAGTACTGCCGCCTTGTATCTCATAGCTACAGGGTAGGGACAGTACTGACCATGTAAACCAAGATGAACACCCTGAACACGGGGTATCGCTTGAGCGCCACGCCCGCGCGCAGCGACAGTCGCGACAGTGCGGACGCGTGTAGTACTGCCGCCTTGTATCTCATAGCTACAGGGTAGGGACAGTACTGACCATGTAAACCAAGATGAACACCCTGAACACGGGGTATCGCTTGAGCGCCACGCCCGCGCGCAGCGACAGTCGCGACAGTGCGGACGCGTGTAGTACTGCCGCCTTGTATCTCATAGCTACAGGGTAGGGACAGTACTGACCATGTAAACCAAGATGAACACCCTGAACACGGGGTATCGCTTGAGCGCCACGCCCGCGCGCAGCGACAGTCGCGACAGTGCGGACGCGTGTAGTACTGCCGCCTTGTATCTCATAGCTACAGGGTAGGGACAGTACTGACCATGTAAACCAAGATGAACACCCTGAACACGGGGTATCGCTTGAGCGCCACGCCCGCGCGCAGCGACAGTCGCGACAGTGCGGACGCGTGTAGTACTGCCGCCTTGTATCTCATAGCTACAGGGTAGGGACAGTACTGACCATGTAAACCAAGATGAACACCCTGAACACGGGGTATCGCTTGAGCGCCACGCCCGCGCGCAGCGACAGTCGCGACAGTGCGGACGCGTGTAGTACTGCCGCCTTGTATCTCATAGCTACAGGGTAGGGACAGTACTGACCATGTAAACCAAGATGAACACCCTGAACACGGGGTATCGCTTGAGCGCCACGCCCGCGCGCAGCGACAGTCGCGACAGTGCGGACGCGTGTAGTACTGCCGCCTTGTATCTCATAGCTACAGGGTAGGGACAGTACTGACCATGTAAACCAAGATGAACACCCTGAACACGGGGTATCGCTTGAGCGCCACGCCCGCGCGCAGCGTACAGTCGCGACAGTGCGGACGCGTGTAGTACTGCCGCCTTGTATCTCATAGCTACAGGGTAGGGACAGTACTGACCATGTAAACCAAGATGAACACCCTGAACACGGGGTATCGCTTGAGCGCCACGCCCGCGCGCAGCGACAGTCGCGACAGTGCGGACGCGTGTAGTACTGCCGCCTTGTATCTCATAGCTACAGGGTAGGGACAGTACTGACCATGTAAACCAAGATGAACACCCTGAACACGGGGTATCGCTTGAGCGCCACGCCCGCGCGCAGCGACAGTCGCGACAGTGCGGACGCGTGTAGTACTGCCGCCTTGTATCTCATAGCTACAGGGTAGGGACAGTACTGACCATGTAAACCAAGATGAACACCCTGAACACGGGGTATCGCTTGAGCGCCACGCCCGCGCGCAGCGACAGTCGCGACAGTGCGGACGCGTGTAGTACTGCCGCCTTGTATCTCATAGCTACAGGGTAGGGACAGTACTGACCATGTAAACCAAGATGAACACCCTGAACACGGGGTATCGCTTGAGCGCCACGCCCGCGCGCAGCGACAGTCGCGACAGTGCGGACGCGTGTAGTACTGCCGCCTTGTATCTCATAGCTACAGGGTAGGGACAGTACTGACCATGTAAACCAAGATGAACACCCTGAACACGGGGTATCGCTTGAGCGCCACGCCCGCGCGCAGCGACAGTCGCGACAGTGCGGACGCGTGTAGTACTGCCGCCTTGTATCTCATAGCTACAGGGTAGGGACAGTACTGACCATGTAAACCAAGATGAACACCCTGAACACGGGGTATCGCTTGAGCGCCACGCCCGCGCGCAGCGACAGTCGCGACAGTGCGGACGCGTGTAGTACTGCCGCCTTGTATCTCATAGCTACAGGGTAGGGACAGTACTGACCATGTAAACCAAGATGAACACCCTGAACACGGGGTATCGCTTGAGCGCCACGCCCGCGCGCAGCGACAGTCGCGACAGTGCGGACGCGTGTAGTACTGCCGCCTTGTATCTCATAGCTACAGGGTAGGGACAGTACTGACCATGTAAACCAAGATGAACACCCTGAACACGGGGTATCGCTTGAGCGCCACGCCCGCGCGCAGCGACAGTCGCGACAGTGCGGACGCGTGTAGTACTGCCGCCTTGTATCTCATAGCTACAGGGTAGGGACAGTACTGACCATGTAAACCAAGATGAACACCCTGAACACGGGGTATCGCTTGAGCGCCACGCCCGCGCGCAGCGACAGTCGCGACAGTGCGGACGCGTGTAGTACTGCCGCCTTGTATCTCATAGCTACAGGGTAGGGACAGTACTGACCATGTAAACCAAGATGAACACCCTGAACACGGGGTATCGGCTTGAGCGCCACGCCCGCGCGCAGCGACAGTCGCGACAGTGCGGACGCGTGTAGTACTGCCGCCTTGTATCTCATAGCTACAGGGTAGGGACAGTACTGACCATGTAAACCAAGATGAACACCCTGAACACGGGGTATCGCTTGAGCGCCACGCCCGCGCGCAGCGACAGTCGCGACAGTGCGGACGCGTGTAGTACTGCCGCCTTGTATCTCATAGCTACAGGGTAGGGACAGTACTGACCATGTAAACCAAGATGAACACCCTGAACACGGGGTATCGCTTGAGCGCCACGCCCGCGCGCAGCGACAGTCGCGACAGTGCGGACGCGGGCCGGCGTCGCGGCTCCGAAACCTGCACTACGCTATGTTTGTTCTGGTGTAATACTTCTGCTTTGTATTTAGCCTGGAATAGTGTGAAATCGTTATGAGCTAGTGGTTCTGTGAACAGTGGACCTCGCGAATGGAGCTCCATCTCCTCACCGTGATGCTACAAATACTTCCCTCCTTTTTCCTTTTTTACAATAACCTGTGTGGAAGTTAACATACAATGTTTCCTCCAAATATGATTGAGTTTATAAAGTACTAGCTTTTGCCTGCGGCTTCGCTCGCGGAAACCTCCCACAGGATCAGTGCTTTTTCCTGGGATGAAAGGTACACTATGTCCTTCTTAGTACATCTACGAGTAACTATGTATGTGCGAAATTTCAGGGAGATTGGTTCAGTAGATACAAAGTGAAGAGGTAACAAACAAACTCACTTTGGCATTTATAATATTAGTAAGGATTAGGATGCTACAGCAAAGTTGCCCCAATTTTTCCCCCAATCGAAAAAATCTCTGGACAAAATATTTCAAATAAATCAAAGAATCCGTTCAGAATTCAACCAAAAAAACATACTAAACAATTCCAAAGCAATACTTAGTATAAAAAAGTACCTGTAATTTATCCATCTGTATCTTGAGCATATTATTATCAGCCATGAGTGCGTCGATCTTCCCTTGCTTCTGCACCAGCGTGTTCGTGAGGTAATGTATCTTGTCGTTGTCTATGGTTTCCTGCATGACGTCATAGTCCCCTACGTTCAGAGCGCTCGGCGCCGTGGTGGAGACGGACGGGGTTTCCCTGATACGGAGTATTTCGTTTTCTTTCTCGCGCAACGCTGTGCGGAGATTGGCTATGGTCTGGCCCGTCTCGATTTGAATGGATTTTAACTCCTGGAATAATTTTGATATCAAGTTTTTTAAAATATACTTAGGTACCTACTTATTTAAATGAAATGTGAAGAAATGCGAACGTATTTTTAAGGACGGATTGTCGTATTTTTATTTTATATCACGCAGACAAACGGATGGTCTAAATAGGAGCGCGTTTAGCCAAGGAAACCTTATAAAAAAAAGATAATGTTTTGTCTTGTAATTTTCCATTAATTTTCATTAAATTAAAATAAAATGACTCTTCATCTAATGAAACACGTCTGTGTAGCCATCCCTATACCAAATCATGAAGTCGATCAACCGAGTTGTGTCTCGATTCTAAATGGTCGATGTGTCGACTCACTCGATACTTACTTTTCCCATAGCGATGCACTGTGCTTCAGTCCTATTTTTAGCAGCCCGTTCGTCTCTCAGAGCCTCTCTCAATGCCGATACGACCCTCTCAGCCGAGTTGTGTCTCGATTCTAACTGGTCAATGTGCTGTCTCATATTGTCGCATTCGTTACGCACTCGGAGTATCGATTCGGACAATATCTCCCTTTCTTCTCTGTAAAGTCACGATTTGTTATGTTACAGTCATGGAAATTCCGTACTTATTACAATATCTATTCTGACTAATAATAATAATATTTTATGTTCAAAACAAAGAACAATAAATAATGGAATTTGAGAGACATGAAGTAAAGAAACTTTCTTGATGTAATGGACTCATTACGCTACATTTTGGGATATCAAGTAAAAAATAAGGAGACCATCGAAACTGTATAAGTAGGTATAATTCAATGTATAGTCACTTTTATTACAAATTTTAAAAAAATATTACGGTCTTCCTTTGCTTATATTCCGACCACACAAATGCTTTGTATATCAGAAAATCAGGTCAAAGGCAGACTGAATATATTACTGTACGGTATGCTTCATAAGTGCATTTAGAATATACAAGGCAATATGATTTTTAAGGCAAGGTTCTTTGAGGTACAACTGCACTTATGATTCTTGACAGTACCTTACCTACTTAAAATAAAAAAAATAAAAACGTACTTATTTCCAAAAAGATTGTTAATATAGTAGCTGTTACAAATAAACGTATTATCTTACACATAATAAGTGAAATGAAATAAAAAGAAACTATATTTTATAAATGCTGTAACTTTTATATTTGTTAGCGAATATCAAAGCAGCCTACTCAAACATTTAAAAGTTTTAATGATTTTCTCCGATTCTATAGGTGATATATGATAGGCAACTGTCTCGCTCGCACGATATAACATTTTTTAAAGATTTTTTTTTATTTCGAAAAAACTACTGGCACAGTTTAGTACATATGTTCGAATAAATACAAGGTCGCATATAGCCCAAACTGTTTTTACCACTAACTAAGAACTTACTTTAAGATTGTGGAAAACTGAGACCTTTTTTCCCATCGTTAAACATATTGTATTGCCAATCAATATAAGAGAATAACAAAAGATTATTTTTTTCGTTATGTTAAGAAATATTTTTATAACTTTATGGTCGTTATTCTATGAAATCCTCCTAAATGTTGTTTCTTCAAAACCAGAGTGAATAGTCTGCTTCTGGGTAAGCTCGCTACACTGTAGACCTCGTCTACGTCCTCGTGCAAGATTGTGGTCAAGAGCAAACCCATATTTATTTTTTTTATATATTATTATAGCTCCTAACAAAACTTACTTCAAACTGTCCAACTGTTCAATCAATATCTTCGTATCCTCAGTCAAATTCATGCCTTCCTGTAAAGATTTTATCTCATTATCCTTTGCGTGAAGCATGCTTTTCACACGCAGTTTGTAAGTCTCCCACTCTCTCTCCAGCCTCACGCATTCGGCCTTGGATCGCTCAAGATCATTCTGAAGGTCACTTATGGTGGTTTGTGCGTGGCGAAGGTCATTCTCTATTTTGGTGTGTGATTGGTCCTTTTCGTGGTTCTTTTCTGTGAGTTCCCTAATTCTGAAAAAAAAGTTGTTTTTCTTTTTTATTTGTTTTTCTTTTAAACGAAAATAAAAAAATACAAAATTAGATGCCAAAAAATGAGTAATCTTTGCTTTCAAAAAAGGAGTAAAAAGTCCATTAAACCAATTTTTATTTTTTAACAAAAATAATATTATAAAATTAATTATGACAAAGGTTCTCCATAGTAAGGAAATATTTAGAAATACATGACAAAATAAGGCAAGAATCTCAATTATTAATTGCCTGTTTAGACAAAGCAATATTTTTGTATTTTAAAACTTTTGGTTTCAACTTACTTGTCTTCCAGATCATTATTTCTATCAGTCAGTAGTTTCACTTCAATGTCCAGCCTGGCATTCTGCTCCCTAAACTTAGTCACCTCTGTGACAGTCACATCGTGGATCTTTTGCCGCAACTGGGCCAATTGGGAGCTCAAGTTTTCTTTTTCCGCGCACAATTGGTGTTTAACTATTTGTACATCCTCCAATCTGGAGCGTGTCTCTTTTTGATCTAAAAAAGTCGCTTTTAAATTGTATTTTTTTTTTCTAGCAGACAGGAAAACAAACAATAATTTCAGGCCAACATGATATCATATAAATTAATAAGATTTTTGCTTTTTTTACTTTACAGCTACTGTATCTTAATTAACTATACATTTAATTTGATTAAAAGTGCTGTAACTCAATTTAATGAACTTGAACGCATATTTTTGTCTAGAAAGTTATCTTCAAAAATATGTTCAATATAGAAAAATATTATGAAGCAATATTACAAATCAAAGCAGCAATACAATCAAACTTATGATATGTTTTGTTATCATAATTTGATAATAGGCGCATTAGTCAGCGATACCAGCACAATCTAAAGTCTAATAACTACCTGTGAAACCATTTACTATAGTATTACCATCCTCGGCCTTGTGCAGTCTGTCAAGCAAATCTGACACTTCTCGGTTCATAACATTGAGCTCATTTTTCAGCATCGCATTTTCAACTTCCAAATTTTGCATCCTGTATGTGAAACTTTCTGTGTGTATCAGGTCTAAATCCTCCGGTAAGCTAGTGTGCCCTGACATAAGAATAAAAAAAAATTGTCATGACTTAGTTCTAGAGATTCAATGTGAAAATTTCATTATATAGGCTGACATTTGTCAATCACACCAGTACATTTTATCAATAACTAGCTTTTGACCGCGGCTTCGCCCGTATGCATTTCCCACAGGAATAGTGCTTTTTCCCAGGATGAAAGGTACCCTATGTCCTTCTCAGTACTTCTAACTATGTGTATACGAAATTTCAGGAATATTGGTTCAGTAGATAAAGTGTAACAAATAAATAAACAAACAAGCAAACAAATAATCAAACAAACTCACTTTTGCATTTATAATATTAATTAGGATAAGACTCTACCTATCCCCAATAAGTTGAGGGTAACTTTTGTGGAATAAAAGTAAAACAATTGAAAATTCCATCAAAACTCTTGCATAAAAACAACTTACTCCTCCGCCTTAAACCAAAGTCATCATCCTCCTTAATATCTCCTACCATGGTCTTAGGACAATGGTTGAGAGTATAATGTTGCATTTTTCTAGGCGGTGATTTATTTTTGTAACATTTTTCTTTCTTCTCTGGAGTTTCTTTAGTCATTGAACGAGTTGGATGAAATGGGACTGAAGACTTCTTTGGCGCAAAATAAATGGATTTAGTTTCCGAAGCTGCTGTATATTTTTTGGGACTTCTTGGAAGTGAACTTAAGGTCTTTTTCCAAACTGGTTCTGTGTTAGAGATGCCATCGCTTTTTCTCGCCTTTGCTGGGTTCTGGTTTCGCAATGCCGCACCGGTCGACTCGTCTAGGCTTGTGAGAATGTTCTCCGCTTTCCCGGCAAGATCGGCAAACCAGTCCATTTTATTAGTTTCCTAAAAATATCATGGATAAGTACTAGGGATACAAGAACATTTTATAAATGCATCGTAAAGCAAAATTTACTTGGAGAAAATTATTATACATAGATGAAAGCATAAAACACAGTTTTATGAATCTACTTAAAATATGTTACTTACCAATCATCAAGGTAATAAGCTAAAATTTTATTTTAATGGATTTGCACAAATTAAACTAAAACTTTATTTCGCATTTTGTTGATGGCGATTTTGTTTGATTTGACAATTATATTGACACCGACACGTAAACAACAGCATAGACTAAAGAGAAGTTTTGAAAAAATAATAACAGCTGATTAATTGCCTCAGTCAGTTGGCAATACTAAAGTCTTCTTTTCAATAAACCACAGAAATAAAATTTTTGTGCAATAAACCACCAATGGATACTGAATTTTTGTTACCATGTTGCATGCATGGAAGTAATAAGTACTTTGTAGTACTCACAGACATATAATAATATTTAAAAAAAATTTACTTCTGTGGTAGTACTTACCTATTACTTCCATGGTTGCATGGTCTTGGTCTTAATAAAGTATTGTCACTGTCATGTTATGTTGTACTATGTTGTGTTGTCGTCGTTTTGCTAACCCTTATGAAGTCCAATCTATTTTAAAGGTTCGCGCCAAAACTCGCTCACAAGTCCATTTCAGTCCGGAACCTTTTAAAGGCCGCGCGCGGCCCGTCACATTCACAGTAAATTTTACAGTGTATAGGGTCTCTAAGAGCGTTTCTCTCTATGCCATCATATAAAAAATAAGTCAAGGCACGCAATGAGGTGTCAACTTCATCGTTGTTGACAGAAATTTTTTTTTTGTATCAACACTCAAAGTAGTGGTACTCGCGAAGCGGAACCGTCTATTGTGCTTGCAAGTTTGGTGTTTATTATTAATTATTTTTTGTGATTGTTTTGTTGGAAGTTAATTAATAACCATGAATAGGTAAGTTTTAAACATTTTTCATTCATAAAATGTGTACTTTAAGCAAGTTTTTTGTGTGATCTTAATTTTTTACCAAAACCATGACCAGGAATCGCATGAACGTCCGGTACATTTTTTGGTTAATTTTTTGTTACTCATAAATTAAACTGTTAAACTATTTATAACTCTGCACTTGTGAAATACAACACCCAAGCCATTGTATAAAAATATTTACGAGCGGCTCGGCCTCGGATAAGTTCTTGGAATCTCAAGTGTAAACAGACCATTTTTTGTGACCGCTTTTTTGTTGCCCAAATGTGACGTATGTTTCAAAACAATGTAAATCAAAAATATTCCAAGGAAGTAGTTGTTTTTATGTTTTGAATGTGTAAATACATGTATGTTAAAGTAAATAAAAGAGGTAAATAAGAAATATACTGTTTTATTTTTTTTTCATGAACCCTCTTTTTCAGAATTGTGGAAAAAAAATCGCAAGTCGTATTTTCAACTCGTAACAACTATTGAAATACACAATAAATTGCTATTAAAATATATACAGTCTGATAGCTTATTTCCTAAGGATGTCAGTAATACAACTTTTCACACTAGTGATCATACAAAAGTTATGAGATTTCCTATGATTTCCACCGCGCGGAAATTCGGTGAAAATTTTCCGCAACCGATGGACTTCTGACGCGGCTCGCGGAAACAGCCACGGACTGCATAAGGGCTAATATATGTAAATCAAAAATTTTCTGAAATTATTTTAAGACTAATCAATAGAAATGGATTTCGAAAGCCCTGATGTGGAAAAAGATTTTCCGGGCTTATATGCGTCTGAAACTGGCAGGAAAAGTAACGAAAGTGACTGTAAGTAATGGTTTCACAGTGTAACATTCTCCCTTGTAATCATCGTGTAATAATCTAAATTGATTTCCCGAAGTGAATTCGTATAGGTTTTTTGTTGTGGTAATAAAGCACGTAGCGATTCCATTACAGCCTGACCTTTTAGTAATCCTGACAAAAAGAGAATGAGATTGATAATACAATACTATATTGGATTTTCCAATAGGAATCTGAGTCCCATTCCGGGTTCTGGTTTTCTTGTGGTTCTTGGTTCTTACCACCACAAACCTCATGGGACTGTCCAATATTACAGTACACAAGGTATTCTATGTACACTGGCTACAGTAGGGCTAATATAAAGCAATTACACCAGTATTAGGTATATCTAAGAATTCATCTCACTGGTTGCACTACACTTCAATTTCACCTCCACCTCCAACCGGTCGACCTGAAAACCATTTGGAGGCATGTCTGTATATGACAATAGACTGGTTGTGCCTGATTATAAATACCAGTATAACATCTAATAACCTTTTCAGTCAGTGATGCTGGAGAACATGAGAAACCAAGCAAGAAAGATTTGCTAGGTCGTAGGAAAGACAAGAAGGAATCAAAAAAAGACAGAGGGTATGCGGCTTTGGAGGGAGAGAGCTCACCTGAAGAAGATACTGATACAAAGTATGTGAATTCAAAATATCCACCAATAGTAGGTGACCTCTACTACAAGTCAAAAATATTGTGATATGTAGGTACCTATATTGAGACAGATTGCAAAGTAAAAAAAATACATTTATTAACTATTTACTAGCGCTCCCTGGCTTCGCTTGGGATACATAAATTGCAGCCTATGTCACTCAGGAATAGTGAGCTTACAAACTTTAACCAGGAAATATTTAGTAAACCATGAATATTAAATAAAAACAAATTCACATGTCTAAACCCCACAAACATGTTAACAATACATTATAATGCTAAGTATGTATATGTCTATTCATAATAAGCACATTTTTACAGGAGTCCCTCAAAATCGAAGAAGACAAAATCATTCAAATTCCCCACAAAGAGCAGCAAAGAAAAGAGAGAGAAATCAAGAGATAAAGAAAAAGTTCTAGAGGAGGCTGGGAAGCACAAGGAGCTCCACGAAAAAGAGAAGAAAAAAGAAAAGGAGAAGGAGAAAGAAAGGGAGAAAGAGAAGAAAGAAAAGGAAAAGAAAGAAAAAGAGAAAAAGGAGAAGTTGAAGGAAAAAGATAAGGTTAGTAACTCTAGTTTATGTATAACCAATAGAACTGACCCTTGATTCTACAAATTACAAACATAGATGTTGTGCCTCAGTTGTGTCTCAAAAGCCAAAGAAATCGTAATAAAACATAGAAGTCTTACAGAGATCTTGTCACTTTATTTCAATTTCTTTGGCTCTTGAGACACTATATTGACGTTTGTAATAAGTGGAATCGGCCCCCAGGTATTTGTGCCCATGCCCACATACCCATACTGTAAGTGGTACAGAATGTGTGGCCGTCGCCATCAGTCCTCCAATAATCAAAGCAGTATAACCTATTAGGTAAGTACCTAACCAGGATCTCACTAACTTGTTAACAGTCCTTAGGCACCTAGGCGGGATCAGAAACTCTTAAAATCTGAGTTTATAATTGGCATACACTCGAAATGTTGGGCAATTTAGAAAATCCTTTTTGTAAGTATAACATATTCAAATTAAAAATTTGAAAATATATTCAGTTTTCAAATATTATACCTTCAAACTGGTTAGATTTTGTTATGCAGAAAACATTGACATTTAAATGTGCAAATGCATGCATGAGTCACAGGCACATTTAGTACTGATTGCCTCATAGTCCTTGATAAAGCTGGCTAGGTATCATTGTTATTTAAACTGTCATATTGAAAATGCAATGTTATATAGACTACTTAAGCTGGCTCATTGCTTATCTTTTAAAAATGGCAAAATACATTATTTCACTTTTATTTCTTTATCTAAGTAATTTTGCCCATCAAATGAAGCTTTTTTGATGGGCGAAATTGCAGGCATTAAAATAAATGAACAATACCCAACGGCCCACAGTAAACAGAAAAATTGTGTTGTTAGATTTTTTTTAGATTTCTTTATTTCTGAATTCACAGCGTTACAGAGTTAACTTATATACTAAAAATTACATTTTAAGTAAGGCCAATAACGAATTCACTAGTAAATCAGCATGTAGCGTTTAAAAAAACGAGACAAGTGGTAAGTATACCACCCAAAAGGATGTTCCATAACGCGTAGACATCAAGTGCTGCATTATACTTATGAATGATGAATTGATGATGGGATTAAAACAACTCACAATTCACACGCTATCTAGTACAAATGTCTGTGAAAAATACTATATTTGCTTGTTCTGGGAACTATTGTGGTTGAGCTTTGCGATGGCTGACCCTCGCGTCAACTCGTGAACGGGTGTTGCCAGGGGGCCTGCTTCGATCCTGATTCGAATTTTATTTTTATTTTTTGTGCTTAACCAATTCATTGTGGTTACTTGATCACAAACATAACATGTTTTATTATATTATTATTTTTTTCTTATATTTTATTTTATTTTTGACTATACAATCTAGTGTACGTATAAAGTTAATAAAAAGCCTCTCTGGCATGTTAGGCGACCAAGACTGTTTCATGAGTTTCTTTCGGCATTTCTTCTCGGCAGTGGTCGTTCCGAAATGCTAGTAGTTTGTAGCTTTGAGACGTAATATATTATGATTAAATAATTAGTTATCGACGTGAAAAACAGCCTTCTTTGAAGGCCAAGTTTCAATAAAAAAAAATGACTTTGACTTTGAACCCAGGACCTCCAGTACAGATGGCCGATGCCGATGGGCATGTTGATCAATACACCATTAGGATATTAGAATCTGAAATATAAGTGCTATTAAACAGCATCCCAAATTCCGTTTCGTAATCGCGCTTTCGCTAGATTTTGCAGACTTCACTTTTGGTTTCACAAGTCTGCCAAATTTTGCAATGTCGATCACAGCAGCGTATTTTGAGATTTCCGTTTTCACTTTCTATAGAGATAGTATCACGTCTTTATCCCTTACGAGGCAAACAGAGGCAAGAGTCGTGAGACTGGAAGGCCACGCGAATTGCGGGCTTATTGGTAGAATGGAGTTTGTAGTGACAATTTGTTAGCTCATCGCTTGTGCTATGTAAATTAGACATTTCAATGTGCATGTACAAATGAAAGTGAATAACTGAATATGAATATATGAATATGTCAAGAAACCCCAGTTAAAAACCTATTACCTTGATTGACTTTTACAAGCAGCATGGAAGACCATCCTATCCTAACTACTATTATAAATGCGGATCCTCCTCCTGTGGGATATTCACGCCGGCGAAGCCGCGGGCAAAAGCTAGTAATTAATAACACTGATTTCATCAAATATAGGACATGAGTACATACTTAGCCGATCCATTATGAGTAAAGGTCACATCACAGGTCAATTACTGGATTGGAACAAATAGGTCTTGTTCCGTCTTGTATTAGTTCAACTTGGCGTGTTGTAAAGTACCTATTAGTACACAGACATCGTTGTTTTATGTAAATTATCACAGTAAAACTAATGCCAAGACCATCTGAAATCTATAGTATTTATTTAAAGTATATTGCACTAAAAAGCCAGGCGTCGCGTCGTGTCGTATCGAGTCCTTAAAGAATAGATAGGGCGTGGCGACTACTCCACCGATAAGAGCATTTTTTTTTTATTTTGGCAAATTGGTCCCTTTACTTTACTGAGCAAAAGCCTCCCCTTCATTTTCCCGCCATAGCTATTAAATAAGAATATAGCTAATATATATATAGCACCATAGCTAATAAAACATTTTTTTACTTAATGCTAAGATAGGTGGAAGCAAGTGGGGGAGACCTTTGCCTAGCAGTGTGACAACATAGGTTGATTGAAATAAAAATGCTAAGCTAGTTTTCTTTTGGGACATTTTGAAAAAGGATTCGCACTTGAAGAGACAGAATACCTAGGTACCTTGAGGGAAAAATTCCGTCCATATTAATTTAGCGATTTCAGGCCAAAATTACAATTTCTGAACTGCATTTTTTGAGGAATATGAACCAAACTGGCACAACAGCAAGTTACTTCCCACAGGCTTCGATCCCACGACCTAGCAAGACAAACGGCTAGACCCATCGATATATTATATACGTAGTAGTTGTATTTCGATGCCTAGACCTCTGGACTACGCAGTTTCTGTCCCCTTCTTGGCACATCTCAAGTATAATGAATATTGTCATGACGACTTTTTACAGTTGGCCGGTCCTAAAGCCTAGCGTAATTTCACTGTTTAGTGATTCGCGCGGCCTTGGCGTAAACATAATACCGAGTCTAATGCCTTATTCAGTGTTCCGTCGACACCGCGACATGCATCACTTGCGGTGTGTTTTTACTAAGGTGCTCTTTTAGTTTTTAATTTTTTTTTTCTTAAATAAAAAAAAATTACTTTTGGTTCAAGTCTGTGGTTTAGTGTGCCTAATCTGTGCGATATTTTTTGTGTAATTAAAAGTGTGTGCTTCGAATTAATTTCGATTTTAACAGATGGTGATTTGCATGATACGATTGCACTTTAAATGAGTTTTATAAAAGTTCTTGCAACACTATATAAAATGGTTATACTTACTTACACTATATAATTGATTACAGAATCATTATGAAAGTTTTCTCTTTAATATTGTTAAAACTTTAAGAATATACTTGTTTAGCACAAATACGTATTAGTTAATGAATAGTCGTAAATAACATATTATTTTTAGACTATGTCAATACTTGCCTCTATAGGTAAGAGTCCGAAATATGATTTATTTTAATTGCTCATTCATAACTTAAACTATTGAAACGTGCCAACTTTTGACGATTATTTTGAATCTATTTATCCACACTCCTTATGAAACGTACGTCAGTTATGGGAGATATTAGGAGCACCCATAACCGGAGAGCATGTATGAAGAGAGTGATGAGTGTAGAGGAAGCGAGAGAGATCTGAAAGGATCGTAGCAAGGGGAAATCGGAAAAAGGGAGCCACGGGAAAAAGGCGTGATAATATGTATGTATGTAAGTTGTTCATTACAATGAATTACTCGTATCTTAAAATCCTATATAATATACGGCTGGAGACTCGTCTGCAACTGTTGCCATGTTTGTAAACATTGATTGTTATGACAACTTTATAATCAAATCACAATGTTGTTTTTATCATTAGGAAAAAGAAGAAAAGGCAAAATTCAAACTGGAATCAAAGGAGAAACTTAAGGATGAGAAAAAAGAAAAGACAAAAGATAAAGATAAGGAAAAGGTGAAGGAAAAAGAAAAAGATAAAGTGAAGGAGAAGGATAAAGACAAAAAGGACAAGAAACTGACAAAAGTCCCGTCTACTGTCACTTCTGGTGTGCCTTTTGAGGAGATTTTCACTTTGGGAGGTGAGTTCGATCATCCTAACTTTTATTAGATATTAACTATGTTCCGCGGCTTCACCCGCGTGATTTTCCCACGGGAATAGTTCTATTTCCCGGGATGAAAGGTACCCTATGTCCTTCTCAGTACTTCTAACTATATGTATGCGAAATTTCAAGAAGATTGGTTCAGTAGATAAAGCGTGAAGTGGTAACAAACAAACTCACCTTCGCATTTATAATATTAGTTAAGGACTAGCAGTCCCCTGGAGCTTTGCCCCGTGGGAATTTCGGTATAAAAAACCCAATATTCTGTTCCAAGTTTTACTTTACCTGTGTAACAAATTTCACGTAAATCGGTCCAACTGTTCTTGAGTTATAAATAGTGTAACTAACCTGACTTTATTTTATGTTTATAGAGAGTAAAGTAAATATTTATTAACATGATTTTTTGTGCTATACATATGTATGTATTACTCATACTGTAAGGACAAAGAAAATACATAGAATTTCTATAAGAATTCCCACACATGCCAAATGCCAATGTAATTAGTTAAAGTTAAACACATTGGCATTCAAGATTAAAATCCTGGGACTCTGTTTATCCTGTAAAAAAGAAAGAAGTAATTGTTATAAAAAAAATATTATTTCTTCTTCTGGAAACCATAATATATCATATTCTACTTGTGTCTATTTGATTGATCTATCAGTGAATGTACAGTCATGAGCATTAACATTAACAGATCGGTCTTTAAGACAATGTAATACGGTCTAAAATTGAATACATATATCTCTTTCGGGAAAGTACATCATATATCACTAGTCGTAATCTTCATTATCGCAATGTCAACCGATCAATTTTCTAATCCGCCTTGAGTGTTAACCCAGTCACACCCTTAAACCATGACAAAATTTGAGTGGTGGGCTGCCGAAAGTGGAAGTACTTTGTAATGGAAGTACTATTCGCATTTTCGGTTATTAATATCGTCTATAACAGAAACCACATCAATATGCGTTCCAGAGTCATTTAAAATCAATTAAATATCAGACACAAACAAAAAATGCAGTTGAAGTGAGCGACTTAAATTTATATTATTTAGGACTAGTTGCGCTACGTGGTTCTTCTCTTGTGAGAATTTCGGGATAAAAAGTACCCTTAATATTATTCTAAGATTAACTCTACCATACAAATTTCATAAAGATCCGTTTTGTAGTTTTTGTTCATCATCCATCCCTACATTCATCCTCCCGCTAATAAATATAAGTACTCTTAATATTGGTACTCTTGGACACGGCCCGCATTGTAAGGAGATTCCTCTCGCTGGACCCTGACCACCGATAGCTTAGGTATTTGCCCCGCTGCCGATGGATTCCCCTTTTTTATATTATATATTAAAAATAGAAAAAGACCAGCAGCGCGGGCAGCGCAGGACCGGTCGTTGTGGAAATCCTTGGGGGAGGCCTTTGTCCAGCAGTGGACGTCTTTCGGCTGAGAGAGAGAAAGAGAGAAAAAGAGCCTCAAAATAAACGGATAGAATGTTAGTCACAGCATGCAAAATGCAAGAACAACTAAATATTTGCAGTTTAAAAAGTTATCTGCGATGTTCTGATAACACAAAAAGATAACAGAACCACGTCATATACAAACACAACCTATCATATAAGCGGTAATATGCTTTGTTCATTCAAGGCGATTGTTCGGATTTCTCTTAATTAGTATACCTTTTAGTTTATTATGAATCCGTTTCTTGAAGACTACACTATTGACAGTAAGTTATTCATACATTTTTAGATTTTTTTCTCAGTAAATAATGCGTAATGTTTTTTTTAAACATCATGTTGTTTGAAGCGTGTTATATGGGTGCGGGCTTTTATTTCCATTTTTGCATAAATGAATGTCACATTTGAGAAAACATCGCAGTTATATGCTCATTAGTATGCAACAAATAAGTACTCGTATCTAATTCTGTTTATTTATCAATACAACATAGAAATAAAGTCGCTACCCGCGTCTGTACCCTTACGCAACTGATCTTGTTACGATTTTCTCTATGAACTAGGTGATTTCTTTCGAATAGTTTATAGGCACAATACATACCCGTAAGAAACAGGGGCGGGTTATTAGCTTATTACATTTATCATTGAAATTATTGTTATTATTTACAAGCATTATGTTAGTTGTATATTGTATATGTAAATAAATATATCTGAAAGCTATACATATATAAGTTGAAAGACAAATTACCTTTTCTCAAAAATGCTCGGAAATGTAGACAGACATTATTGTATTAAAAAGTTGACAGGAAGTTTGTGATTCCTGGCTCATGCATTACTTTCCTGGCCTAGGCCGGGAAATTTGTATGAAAATTCATTCCTGGCCGCTGCTCAAATTCATCTGTCAATGTCACATTATTTATGTAACTTGTCATACAGCCAATTGCTACCTTCATTAAAAAAATATTCGAGCATAGAACAGATTTTTTTTTAAATATTAAGAGTATTTAAGTCTGTGATATTAATGCATTTTCGTTGAGAGAAAAAACAAAATCTATGCTACATATTTTGCGTAAAATATGACTGGGCTATATGTGTATGTTTCTTTGTCACTAATTGACAATTAAATATTTAAAAATGTCCGAATATAACAAATATTACCGACATTATTTATTATTTTTTTATTCATTTATTTGGCATCTCTTTTTTACAATTTTAAATATAAAGTATTACAAAAATAAAAGACAGATAAAAAGTAATCCATCGGAAACGGGGCTCCAGTGAAAGAAATCTCCTCACAATGCGGGCCGTGTCCAGGAGTACCGCCCGAGTTATTCATATTATTTTTATATTAATTTGTTTATTTCTTTATTTCCTCACATTTATTGAGAAAAGCACTATACTTGCCTCGGCGGGAATTAGAATTTGCTGGACTCGTAATTATTCAAGAAACCTACTCGTCCAGCAAATTCTTACTTCCCGGCCTCTACAGTAATGTACTATTACCGTAAACGGCAAAATTACATTTGTTGTTTTCACGTTAAATTTCAGCCGTTTTGCAAAAATAGTCAATTTAATAAGTCGGTCTTAAATAAATTGTAGCAGATGTCACTAAAACTAATATTGGTAAATACCAAGTAGGTAATAACTAATGTTGGTAGCTTTTCTTCTGAAATTAGAAGAAAAACTTATTCGAACGTATTTTTTTAGGTAATAGCAGCAATTTTCAACCGACTTCCCAAAAAAGGAGGAGGTTATATGTTTCGATGTATGTATGTTTTTTTTTTATGTATGTTCGCCGATTTCTACGCCTATAGTGGACTGATTTACGAAATTATTGTTTTAATCGAAAGAGTTTATTCCCAAGTTGGTCCCATTTTAACCACGTCAGAATCTGTTGTGTAATTTTGAAGATACCTAACAAAATTTTCAAATTCAAACATTGGATTATAGAGCAAAAGCCCGCGACAGCATGCCCTTCCTTATTTTATGAAAACTCAAGATTCTCTATGCATGTCCCCAACACAGAAATAGCGATTAGCGACTATAAAAGTTGGATCATGATTGCTTAGGCAGATAATTTGTAGCAATCATATTTAAAGTGATACCCAATTTCCTCAAAATAAAAGTTTTTTTTAAGATTTTATTTCGAATAATATGAGAAATCATGACATCCATTGCCAAGCAATTGGTGCAGAAACAAACCCCTGCCAGACATTGTAACTTTACTAAATTATAGTTATATTTGTTTTATTACAAAATCTGAATTTTATGTTACTTTGGGAGGCCTCAAGGGTGCTTTTTATACCTATAATCATCCTTGCTAGCCATATTACCTGCATAAGCAACGAAGATCCAAACTTCACACCTAGTCGCTAATAGTTTTAAACCGTATATACCACGCAGAGAAACATTCAGCATTTTTAAAATAAGGAGGGTTTGGTCGTCGCGGGCTTTCGGTCTATTTATGTGCCAAAAATAATAGAAAATTTGACATGTTCTGACATTTCAAATCAAACTGACATAAAAAGTTTCGAATTCTTAATTCTTTATTTTCGGCCAGAAGAAAAGTTTAAGTTTTTATTAAAGAAAATATGTGTAGAAGCACTAAAAATGATAAAATAAAACTTTTTTCCAAAAAAAATGAACCGACTTCCAACATAAAACTTAAAATCATGAAATAACAATATAGAAAAATGTATTGGCATGCTACCTACTGAATGAGGTGAAGTCGGTGCCGATAAAATTAAATAATCTAAATTTACATTAGAATCGTGTATGCATATATATATATATATAAAATGCCTAGCTAAACAATTACATAACACCCTTACTCCTGCACTTGGCACCGACTTCACCTCATTCAGTAGGTAGCATGCCAATACATTTTTCTATATTGT
The DNA here is from genome assembly GCA_018467065.1 of Ephestia elutella. NCBI lineage: Eukaryota > Metazoa > Arthropoda > Insecta > Lepidoptera > Pyralidae > Ephestia > Ephestia elutella. The sequence goes on along the minus strand of CM031570.1, from coordinate 12,663,594 downwards.
TATTTCATGATTTTAAGTTTTATGTTGGAAGTCGGTTCATTTTTTTTGGAAAAAAGTTTTATGTGTCTAACATTTGCCAATAGATATAAATGACACATTGTTCAATAGAGTTCAAAATTTCTTTGTTGTTTGTGCTCGTGCTCAGGCCATTAGTTCCATTTATTGTTTAGGTGGTTGAGTCATACGATTTCTGTCTTGTTGACCTCTGTAGCGTAGCGGGCAATGTCTCTGCCACTTGAAAGGTCTTGGGTTTGATTTTAGATCACGATTTAAGAATGATGTTTTGATACAAAGGGCGTGAAATTAAAGCGGTTACATTATGTACAGTGGGCTACAAAGAAAAGTATACCACCCAAAAAACTATATACTTTTTTGTAGCCCATTTATTCTAACTAATATTATAAATGCGAAAGTGAGTTTGTTTGTTTGGTTGTCACCTCATCACGCTTTATCTACTGAACCAATCTTTCTGAAATTTCGCATACACATAGTTAGAAGTACTGAGAAGGACATAGGGTATCTTTCATCCCAGGAAAAGCACTGTTCCCGTGAAAATTCACGTAGGCAAAAGCTAGTTGTACATATTTTTTTATGACATGATGAAATGATAATGTACATTCATACTTTCGTAGACATAGTTACTTACTATCTGGGCTTAGTGACCTAAAATGAGTCTTGGCCTCTAACACAAGAGCACGCCAGCATCTCCGGTCCCCCATTTTTTTTCTTCTATTCATTGGGGTCAACAAACAGTATTACATTATGTATAATCAGCAAATTATATAATAGTCGAATTAAATGTAAAACCAACACCGTTAACCACACTTTAAATAACTTATTTATAAGACTCAATATTTGGAAAATTAATTGACGTCCGTTGAGAAAAGTTTGCGATGAAGTTTGTTGCGCTTCTTCTTCTTCACTTATGCTCTGGAGTCTGTATTAAATTTAACTTATATTATAAATGCGAAAGTAAGTTTGTTTGTTGGTTTGTTTGTTACCTCTTCACGCTTTATCTACTGAACCAATCTTCCTGAAATTTCGCATGCACATAGCTGGAAGTACGGAGAAGGACAAAGGGGACCTTTTATCCCGAGAAAAAACACTGTACCCGTGGGAAATTAACGCGAGCGAAGCCGCGGGCGAAAGCTAGAAAAAACTAAACTCGTTTCTCATTCCTTCCAGTCGCGCTACCAATTTTCGGCGTACCACTGCTACAGTCAGTGGAACGTTCGAGATGCCACGACGACACCTGTCTGCCGCTCGTGGTCCGCGACAGCATCGACTTCTTGCAGGTACAAACTACTAGCAACGCTCTGGGGCTCCGCTCCTGTGGGAATTTCTGGTTAAAAAATACCCTAAGTAGTGATTTGTCAATATAATATGTTTTATTCCAGGTTTTATTGACCTAGACGCCACTTTTTTTAATGCTTACCCACTGTTATTTTATTTTTTATTATATTTTATTATATATTACAAATTTTTGTATTGTATGTTAATTAGTATTTTTGTGTGTGCTTAGAATAAAAAATAAAATTTATTCTATTATAACTCCTATACTTTCAGGCGCACTGTATAAAATCAACACAAATCTACCGGGCCGATGCGGACAAGATAAAGTTGCAACAGCTTCGCAAACTGTTTACGGACCGCGGGCCCACGTTCCCTTACCATTGGGACGTCCCTGTCGCCTGTGCTATGCTTAAAAGTTTCATCAGGTAATTGTATTATAATAAGTTTTTATGTGATAAAAAAAAATCTCCAAAATCTTTTCGGAGTAAAGATTTTAGCAATCTTTTAGAAAGATTCGGGGTTATTATTCAAATATCTTTAGTGTGACATAGTAACATTATTCATTTGTTATTGGACTTACAATATTTTAACAGCATAAAATAGAATAAAAATTGATTAGAACTAAAATTTAAATTATTTTAATAAATCACTCTGAGTGTCTTACCATCAATGGTCAATAATAAATATCAATTCCTTAAATTTCAATATTACTCCCCAGTGAACTCCCCGAATCGATCCTAACACAAGAGCTACACGGTCAGTTCGAGCAAGCGACGGCGATGGCCGAGCCGCAAAGGGAAGCCACAATGTCCGCTCTGGTCAACAAGTTGCCTGTGTGCAACCACAACCTGCTGGGATGGCTCATGAGGCATTTTGAGAGCGTCGTCGCTAATGAACAGGTCGGTTTATAAAATCAGAAATGTTTATTTGCCAGAAAACCGTACAATAGAACCTGTCTAGTGGTTTAATTTTAAACGCATTCAAGTTTTTTACATGGTCCTTCGAGTCGGATTTCTATTCTGAAAACATTATATCCATACACATACCTCTAACATAAATATCCAACATTTGAAATGTAGGTTTCCAATTAATAAAACACCTGAATTCATAAGAAAATGCCTACGCAGAACATTTGTTCCCAAGGTCGTGACGTTAGTAATATCGTTATAAGAACAATGTCGTTAAGAATTTATATCGTGGTCGTAAAAAGGTCGTTCTAAAGCTATATTAGTAACAACAGTTTAATTACCGACAGCCTAAGCTTTTCACAACTAGGTTAATTAGATTTTGATCGGTAGAATATTTGGGTTTAAGTACAATGAGTTACTTTCGTTTCTTCTGAGCAGTTGTCATTCCGAAATAATAATCTTTATTTTCCAAATAGATTACAAATGGTTTCTTAACTAATTAAATTTGAATTATACTACGAGTATTGTAATATTAGTTTGTGATTTGTAATTTTTTTATATTATTGATGCAATATATAGATACTAGCCAAGCCCCGAGGCTTCGCTCTTGCTCTCGGTATTTTTCTACCCGTATACAAAATTTCAACGAAATCCATCGTGTAAATATTTCATGATTGAGTAACGAACATCCTCACAAACTCGCATCCAAACTTTCGCATTTATAATATAAGTAGGAAGTAGGATAGGATTAGATTTCTTACGAATTGATTATACCTATTTAGAATAATAGTATAGTATTGTCTGTTTATCATTCCAGGTTAATCACGTGAACATCCAAACGATCGCTAACGTGATGGGGGCAGCTCTGAACATGTCCCTCAATCTGCTGTCCTACTTCGTCACAAAGGCCGATGTGCTGTTCCCAGAAGTTCGTCTCACTAAGTGAGTATTCATTAAGATCATTTCAGGTGAAGGAAAACATCGTGAGGAAACCTGCACATAGGCTGACTGTTTAGTTTACTAGTGTGTACGGCTACTGCCACTAGATGGCGGTAGTTGGAAAAGTGATGTCAGATGCTTATAGGCGACTTGAATAAAACCTGACAGTGTTAGTAATAACAACCTAGTTCTCTATTTAGTTTGTGGTAATAACACACTCTATAAGAAAGAGAAGATTTCAGGTCAATCACGTGAATATCTAGCTTTGCTCATGAGGGATTACCTTCGGTATTCCGGATAACCTCATAAATGAACTAAACTAAATCACAGAAAAAAACAAATCAAATAAAAGTAGTAAAAAAGTAGTTCCGGAGATTATTAGCAAGTTCAAATCAACAAAATCTTTAGCCTTTATTATATTTATGAAACTAGTCTATGTTTTTACCTGTACATAATTTCTGCCTGTCTATCTCTCTGACTAAATAAAATTTGATTGATACAGTATTTGCAATTGTTTTGCTAATAACTCGGTAATTTTAGATGTATTTTTTGTAGTAATTTTAAATGTCCAAGTTTTAAAAGTGACTGAGCTATAAAGGTCTAACTTAAAAGCTGGCACAGGATTTTTTTAAATAAAAAATAAAATAAAAGTTATTTCAATAACGCTTATTTTATTTAACACATTTTTCAACTAATAACTCCACACGGACGAATAAGACTTGTCTGAAGTCCATCTTGAATATTAAAGTTTAAAGCAAATTTACTGAAGAAGAGTTTTCTACATATTTCAGATACGTGCCACCTCTACAATCATTGCCAGCAGACTTCCCCGAAACAGCCAACGAATTGAGCGAGGAACTCCGCAAGCAAGAGTCGCTTCTCAGCCAGATCCACGCGGAAATGCACGCTGGGTTCATCACAGCCGCCAGGGACCAACAGCTGTGGGAGGGTCAGAGGATTGTCACACAACTCAAGGTACACTATACGACTATAGATACGAACAATAATTTATTAATAATATCTGTATTTTTACGGTAAATGTAAATATCTTATAAAATGGCGCAGTCGGTAGGAAAAAAGTCAGATCATAAATGCAGATGCATAAATGCAGGTTGAGTTCATCACAACCGCTAGGGACCAGCAGCTGTGGGAGGGTCAGAAGATTGTCACACAACTCAAGATACACTATACGACTATAGATACGAAAAGTATCCGTATTTTTACGGTAAATGCAAATGTCTTATAAAACTTTTTTCCAAAAAAAATGAACCGACTTCCATCATAAAACTTATAAAATCATGAAATAACAATAAAGAAAAATGTATTAGCATGCTACCTACTGAATGAGGTGAAGTCGGTGCCAAGTGCAGGAGTAAGGGTGTTATGTAATTGTTTAGCTAGGTATTATATACATGATTCTAATATTAACTTAGATTATTTAATATTCAATTTGGCACCGACTTCACCTCATTCAGTAGGTAGAATGCTAATACATTTTTCTTTATTGTTATTTCATGATTTTAAGTTTTATGATGGAAGTCGGTTCATTTTTTTTGGAAAAAAGTTTTATTTTATCATTTTTAGTTTAATAAAAACCTTTTTCACTTCTCATGCTCTGAAAGTGCTTATTTGTGCAGGATATAGGCTGCACAAAATCGAATTTTGTGCACAAGGGCATTAACGTATCTACTCATAAATGTATCTATATTAAGGCACAGATAATGAACCATACAGCCAAACACGATAAAAAGTTCATAGATAGAATTTGTCATTTTATAATATTTACTTTTAATTTATTTGCCTTATGTGTTTTTAAGACATAAAAAATATTAAAATTTAAATTCAAGTACGGTACATATGTTATTTAATTAATTTAAGAAAAATATTATTACAAAATTAATTTTATAGTAGGCTGTATGGTGTGCAGCCCAAGCCTATCAATGTCGTAAGATTAAAAAAATAAAGCGGCGGGAAACAGCTCTTGAATTTTAGTGCGTTTATTAATTTCTTTAATTTGATTTATTTCCTCGCAATCGAAGTGAAAAGCAGAGTTTATAACTCGTCCACAAAACGATTTTTATCCTCGACATTACTATCAGCCCTCGCCTTCGGCTCGGGCTGCTAAAAGTCTCGGATAAAAATGATTCGTTTTGTGCACTTGTTGTAAAATCTACTATTTTTTCACTGGCCGAAAATAAAGAATTAAGAATTCGAAACTTTTTATGTCTAAGTAAGTAAGTTTGATTTGAAATGTCACAACATGTTAAATTGTCTATTATTTTGGCAAATAAATAGACCGAGAGCCCGTGACGACCAAACCTTCCTTATTTTAAAAATGCTGAATGTTACTCTGCGTAGTATATACGGGTAAAAAATATTAGCGACTAGGTATGAAGTTTGGATCTTAGTTGCTTATGTAGGTAATATGGATAGTAAGGATGATTTTTATAGGTAAAAAAAGCAACCTTGGGGCCACCCAAAGTAATATTAAATTAAGCTTTTATAATAAAACAAATATAACTATAATTTAGTATACTAGCAGGGGTTTATATCTGCACCAATTGCCTGGTAATGGATGGCGTGATTTCTAATATTATTAGGAATAAAATCTTTAAAAAACTTTATTTTGAGGAAATTGAGTTACCACTTTAAATGTTATTGCTACAAGTAATCTGTCTAAGTAATCATGAACCAACTTTTATAGTCGCTAATCGCTATTTCTATGTTGGGGACATACACAGAAAATCTTGAGTTTTAATAAAATAAGGAAAGGCATGCTGTCGCGGGCTTTTGCTCTATAATGCAATGTTGTTATTTTTATATTTTGTTAGGTATCTTTAAAATTACCGAACAGAATCTGACGTGGTTAAAATGGGACCAACTTGGGAATACACCATTACGAATAAAAAAACAATTTTGGAAATCAGTCCACAATTGGCGGAGAAATCGGCGAACATACATAAAAAAAAAACATACATACATCGAAACATATAACCTCCTCCTTTTTTGGGAAGTCGGTTGATAAAATGGCGCAGTCGATAGGAAAAAAAGTCAAATCCATGCATAAATGCATGTTCAGTTCATCATAGCCGCTAGGGACCAGCAGCTGTGGGAGGATCAGAGGATTGTCACACAACTCAAGGTACACTATACGACTATAGATACGAAAAGTATCCGTATTTTTACGGTAAATGCAAATGTCTTATAAAATGGCGCAGTCGATAGGAAAAAAAGTCAGATCCATGCATAAATGCATGTTCAGTTCATCATAGCCGCTAGGGACCAACAGCTGTGGGAGGGTCAGAGGATTGTCACACAACTCAAGGTAACACTATACGTATTAAAAAATCTGTAGTTTACCATAGTAAATGCGTCTTTTTGTAAAATGGCGCAGTCGGTAGGTAAAGAAAATGAAAACTGAGATTCATGCGGTGTGTATCACAGCCGCTAGAAACCAGCTGCTGTGGGAGGGTCAAAGGATTGCCACATAACTCAAGGTAACATTGACTTAAGATTACACGACATAAGATATAAAAAATATCCGTATTTTTACGGTAAATGCAAATATCTTATAAATTGGCGCAGTCGGTAGGAAAAAACAAAGTTAGATCCTCGCAAAAATGCACGCTGGGTTCATGACATATCTTATAAAATGGTGATTGTCACACAACTGAAGGTGGGTGAAACCAGGTTAAAGTAGGTTGTGTACTTTGACCTGTGTGCCACTCAGAGGTGTGTGAATCAAATTCAAAAAGAGAGAAAAAAATGCAGAAGAGTGATGCGGCATTTCGTTCCCCTGTCGTACCTGCAGTCCTGGATATATAGTGGAAAGAGGGACATCGGGGTATTTTTAGTGGGTTAGAGCCCCACATATCCACTCTGCCGTGGCAGGGTGGCAATGCGAAACTGCATTTTACCTAGTCAAAAAGTGTGTTAGTGTATTTTGAAATGGAAATGAACGTTAATGGCGCAGCCGCAAAAAAGTTATCTAAGACGACTTCTTGAAGGATTGCTCGAAGCAACTAAACTGATATTTTGTGTGATATTAATAAATAAATACATACATATTGTCACGCCTTTTTCCAGTGGGGGTAGGCAGAGACTAGCGATTTCCACAAATAATCTAACTAAATAACTAATATAATAAATAATTATAAATGCGATAGTGAGTTTGTTTGTAACCTCTTCACGCTTTATTTACTGAACCAATCTTCCTGAAACACATACACATAGCTGGAAGTAAGGAGAAGGACATAGGGTACCTTTCATCCCAGGAAAAAGCACTGTTCCCGTGGGGAATTCACGCGGGCGACCCGCGGGCGAAAGCTAGTAAATTATAAAAATGTAATTAATTTCAGAGAAAGCTGCGAGCGGTGCAGAAGTCAGCCGAGCCGCAGTCGCAGGCGCCGGCTGCGGCGCCGGACGACAACACGGACGACGACGGACGGCACGACCAGCTGACGGACGCACAGGTGTCTTTTTTTCTCTCTCTTTTTTTTTGGGGGGCTTTTATCTTTTGAGATATGTCAGCCCCATCGTACCTTTCCCAAGGAATTTACGTCTGAGGAGATGTAACGAAAATTTGTAAAAATCTTTTTAAAATTATAGAACCTGGTTTATTACACACATTATTATAATTTAATTTCATCTCCTTCATTAGTAAATCTCTTTCACACTTGAATTTGGCACAATCTAATAATATGTGCTGGACATCTTCCACCACCCCACATACTTCACAATTTGGAGAGTCTGCTTTTTTAATGAGGAATTGATATTTCTTTGATGGGTAGTGTCCAGAACGAAATCTAAATGCTAATTTTATTAGGTTTCTATTTAACTTTACGTCACTAAACCAAGGTACTTGAAGAGGCTGATTTTGCAGAGTCTTATACCAAATACCTTTTTGGTATAAGACTTTGCAAAATCACAAAAACAGGTGTGTCTCTCTCTATCTTTAGTCGTATCCCTCATGACTGGGGGTCGTGATCATTATGGAATGAAACACACAACGACTATCTTGCCAATTTTTATTTTATCATTTTATCGTCTGTGAAAGTGAGTAAACGTATAGTTGCCGTCACGTAAAAAGGCCGCTGGCGGTTAAGCTGCGCAGTAGGCGGTAGTGGTCTATGCGGTGAGCGGGGGTCGGGCGGGTCTCATCCGGGGCGATTGGTTCGTCAGTCGTACCCATGCGCGAGTTTCACCCCCTCCTCACCCTACCAGCGGCCTTTTTACGTGATGGGAAGTATACCAGAAGTGCCACACTTTCAGTATGAATATATTTATGACTAGTTGCTCCCCGGAGCTGCGCATTTGTGGGAATTTTTGGGAAAAAAAGTACTTACCATGTGTTTTTATTCTATTCAAATGCTAAATTTTTTAGTATCGATATTTTTTATACATTTTTTATTTTATTTTTTTAGTCGTAATTCCTCATGTCTGAGGGTCGTGGTCATTATATGGAATGAAACACACACAACGACGATCTTGGCAATTTTAATAGAGTGGTTTGCCATTGCCTTCCCCATTTCACACACTAGCTGATAATCATCAACCAGAGAGCAGGTTTCCTCACGATGTTTTCCTTCACCGGAAGCAAGGAGTGGTCGATAAAAACTAATACATGAGTCAGTTTGGTATCCAAACTCATGTAGCACGGCCAGGATTTGAACCTTTGCAGCCAAATGCGGACGGCCTACCACTCGACCACTACCGCTCCAACAGGTGACCCTACTAATGTTATAAATGCAAAAGTTTGAATGTGAGTATGTGAGGATGTTTGTTACTCAATCACGCAAAATCTACTGGACGGATTTCGAAGAAATTTGGTACACGGGTAGAAAATACCGAAATTAGCACATAGGGTACTTTTTATCTCGAAATTCCCACAGGAGCGAAGCCCCGGGGCGCGGCCATTACTTGCATATAAACTTATTTGTATGTTTGTAATAAGTTTGTTGTACGAAAAGAAGCACTCTGCAACGCCTCTTTCCCACTTGCACTTTGGAGGCGTTAGTAACATCAAATACTATATAAACTCTAGCGAGTTAATACGCGCAGCTCCGGCTAGAAATTGGCAACTTATGCGACACAAGCGCCTCTTCCTGGACGAAGCGGTTGTTTGATGAAACTGTTAAATTTCGCGAATTTATTTTGTTGTAACACAGTGTATTTCACAAATTTAAATGGAATTACACATATATAACATAGTTGTATTTTTTAAATATTAAAGGACCAACATATAACATGTTAAAATGCAAATAAACTGTGTTAGGTCACCTCCTGCCACCAGATGGCTAGTTGCCAAACCAATGTATGGGAAATGCCAAGAGCTGTGCGTATTAACTCGCTAGAGTTTATATAGTATTTGGTAACATTAGCTATAAGTAAATTTATCTACATTCATGTCGAAATATTCGAATTACGAATTTGAAGATGGTTTTATAAAGACGTACTTTATAAACGCACATACATAAATTAAAAAATAATAGTCATAGTACTGCCAGCAGTATCATAACATAACTTTTTAATTTATTAAATTAGGTTATGGTTTTTGGCTGAATGTAAAAAAGAGGTGCACGCATGGCATGCGCAGTTTGAACTTGTGAAAAACGCATTCGCGCACGCATTCGTAGTTTAAACTTATTTTCCCGCTATAAATTTTTTCTTCGTTACCTAGCTACCTACTTTGTTTAATTTTAATTGTATGAGTTGTACTGTACATAATTAGGCATTAAAACTTAAAAGTGCTATTTATAACCCTATTTAAATTAAAATCTTTTTGACTTTGAGCACACTTAAAAATACAAAAAAGGTGACAAACGGCGAACTTATTCCGTATAGGGATTTACTTATACACAATACAATTATATTCTTATTATCATTATCATTTCAGCCAGCAAAACTACTGCCGCAGCCTTCAACAGAAGAGAAAACAGAAATAGCAAGACGAAACTCGCAACAGACAGACGCACAAACGCAAGAAGAAACAAAAAGCTTGAAAACCACACCAGACGCATTTCAAGACTTAGTAGATTCACCCAAACAACAAGACCCCACTTTTGAAGCAGAATTCGAAGACAATTTTGATTTTAAACCCGCAGATGCAAAAGACAAAATTGAACTTTTCGATTTTACACCCACAGATGCAAAAGACATAAATGAACCTTTTGATTTTAAACCCATAGATACAAAAGACAAAATTGAACCATTTGATTTTAAAGCCATAGACCCAAAAGACACAATTGAACCTTTTGACTTCACACCCACGGAAACTAAAGCAAAAATTGAACCTGACGCAGTCGAAGAAAAACCAAAATTGTCCGACAAAGAAATGAAATTACTAAGACTACAATTGGAGAACGCCGAATATTTGCAACTGAAATCGTTGCTGCAAGCGAAAATCAACTCGGAACAGTTCGAAATCGTTAAACTTAGGAGTCATGTTGCTTTGAAAAGTAAGCAGGAGGGTCAGCAAAATAAGGAGAATAAAGAAAACTTTACGGTAGAAGAACAGGAGTTAAGGCATAAACTGATGAAAGAAAACGCGTTGTTAGAGCAAAAGAGGTTAGGGTTGATAAATCAGATATTCCAAGAGAGAGTCGCGTGTGTGCAGTTGAAGATCGAATTGGCTATGAAAGAAGTGCTTTCTAAGTCTTAAAGTTTTTTTTTTTTAATTGTGGAATACATACAAGGCAAAGGACATGCAAAGCGAAGCTTCATATACGGAACAGTCTTATTTTGACTCAGTTTAAAAAAAAACTAAGATTTGAAGGCACGTTACTATATGGAAGCAAAAGTTGATTTAGAAATTGATAAAATAGGGAATTCTGTGCAAAGCTTGATGTAGACGGCGGCACCAGCGCATGCAGTAAACAAACCACAAGTCAATGTCATTTGTCATGCTTTGAAAGTCTTGTCATTGTCAAAATACTGTTTACTCTTTATGTTAGTGCTGCTCACACATTTTCCCTATTGGAAAAACTTTCATTATATTTTTTTCTAAAAAGGTCTGACTTTACCCTGGGTAGATTACGGCAAAACCCCCCACGGATAAAATCCTTGGGGGAGGCCTTTGTCCAGCAGTGGACGTCTTTAGGCTGAGAGAGAGAGAGAGAGATTCAGATGGAAACGTAAAAGAAGGGAGGGAGGGGAGGCCCTAGTCTGTAGTGGTTAGTGGGACTCACCAAAAATATTGTACTAGAAGAGTGAGACATGAGAAATTTAACTCCATTTCATTAAACTAAACTATCTAGTAAAACTTCTACAACAATTTAATGTGATAACAAAATTGTAATTTTTTTTAACAAATCTTATATTTTAAGTTTATAAATTAGACGCTGCTGACTGACAGATTGGTATATCAACGAAGAGGCGAAATCTCTGAACGTAAACACTTGAAATGTTGCAAAGGTTAGGATATTTTGAAAATTCCACCCCTAAAGGGATGAAAAACGATGTTCACGCGGACGAAGCCAAGGGCAAAAACCAGTTACTGATAAAATCTATAAAATAAAGATAGATATATAATCCTACATTTACATAAGACATGACGTGTAATATTTTAGGTAATCGATGATAAAATAATCACATTTTCGATAAGTGATGAAATAGTTTTACTAAGCTCCATCTGACTTAAATTATTTATTATTATTATTATAAAATATTAAACTATAATCTCAGCTATTGTATAAAGTTAACTATATTATATAAATTTGGATACAAATCTATTTATTTTATTTACCATGATTTTAAGTAAAGCCCTATTCTGTGCATAAGCATATAGATCAAATATCACGCCTTTATCTCTTACGGGGTAAACTAGAGCCAAGAGTCGTGAGACTCGAAGGCCACACTTAGCTGGATATTGCGCTTATTAGTAAAATACTTAGAAATAACATAGAGCTAGATTTTTTTTTAAATTTTACTTAGAGACAGACAGCTAAGGAAGCGGGATGTCAGATATGGTTTTTGCCTATGTTGGTGAAAGACAGGTAATATCTGTGAAGCTTATTTTTGTCAAGTTTGTCGTTTTTGGTCTGTTTTGGTTCCATAGAATTTGCGAATTAACTGTAAAAAAAAATAATTGGAGCACACTATTATAAACGTTTTTGGACTTCATTTGACAATCAAGTTTATATGTCTATTAGAGATTTTTTTTTTCTGTCTATGAGAAATAGTGATAGGTTGCTAGCTAGCTCATCGCCTATGGTACCTAGGAATCCCCAGTTCCTAAGCGTAATCCCCTAAACCACAGATAATATAATACTATGCCTTGTAACGCGGCGACGCGTTCATCCTCTTTGATCCATTTATGCGTGCGCTGGCACATACATACTTATTTCACCTGTCATAAATTTTAAATTGTATTCATACACATTCGATTCTACATTTTGATATCATTCTTGACTCAGTTTATGTAAATCATTTATCGTCTAATATTATAAAGATAAATAATATATCTTAAATATATTTAATATTATATAAATCAACATAGACCCTTATCGGGTCTTATGTTTACCAATAAATTTATTACAACGACCCTGAAGATTACTTTTATTATTATATAGAGCTCTAACGCTCTAATGGCGCCCAACGTGGGGCTTTTTTTTTAATCTTAAAAATTGTTAAAAATTGAAATATATGTAATTTTTAATTAAGCCTACACCATTAATAAGCTCAGTTCTTGAGAAATGCTTCCTAATATATAAGCTTTCTCTATGATGTATTTAGTCACAAATCCTTAAATGGAATTATGACTTTGTTAGGTGATGTATGTATGTTAGTATTTGTTAGGTAGGATATATGTGGAACTGATTGGCTTATTGTATATACTCATCTCAATTTCATTCACCTTTCTAAATTAACTTTCACTTCATCCATTTAGTTTTACTACTATTGTATAATAAGTTTATATTTTTATTTAAGTTTACTATGTATTTTTTAATTCATAATTTACTCTCTAAATTCAAAATTACATATATTTCAATTTTTAACAATTTTTAAGATTAAAATAAATTAAGATTACAGTCTCGTTGCGGTACTCGTACGAAGGTGTCGCGTATCGAAGCATTAAAAGTTGTTTACTATTCTCGAGAAATAATCTTTTGTCTCGGCCGGGCGACAGCCCGAGCTCGACGGACAAACCGGTTTGCTATATAATGGAGCGCGTTATCGACAGTGACGATGGCAGTGACATGGAGCAAATAATTGAGGCAGAGGTTGTCGTACATCAACATGATGCGCAGGATACATTAAATGAAATTGAAACTGAAGATTGTAGTAGTGGAATTATAGATCATAAAGAAAGAGGGAAAAGAAACAGGGAAGAAAGGGACGATTCGGAATGGACAACTGTTCAAAGGAAGAATAAGAAAGTAAAAGAGAACATTGATACCCAAATATACATTTCAAGCAATGAGAAATTACCTAAGCAATTTGCACTAGCAAAGCTACTTAAAGAACAAGGTATTACAGATATCACCAGAGTCAAATATCTAAATCCTTATAAGGTTCGGGCAGATTTTACAAGCGATCTTAGCGCGGATAAACTGGAGAAATGCCAGTCATTCATAGAAAAAGGTTGGAAAATGCAAAAAGCCATGGAACGGAATTACTCATATGGTATTATAAAAGATGTTGATTTAGACTTATCGGAAGAGGCGATACTTCAATCAATTTCGTGCCGTGCACCCGCGCAGCTGTCTTCAATCATGCGCCTCAAACGTCGCAGCGATGATGGTTGGGTACCGAGCGAAACGGTGAGATTATGTTTTAGAGGCTCTGTATTACCTACAGCAGTATCTGTAGATGGATTGAATATAAAGGTGGAACCGTACATATTCCCTGTTTCTCAATGTTCTCGATGTTGGAAGTTGGGCCATATGACCAAAAAATGTACTTCTACAAAAAATGTGTGCCCCAAGTGTGGCGGAAATCACGATAATTGTGATACAAAGGATTTTAAGTGTATTAATTGTGGAGGAAATCATATGTCACTTGTTAAAACCTGTCCCTCTTTTCTTAAAGAAAAAAAATTAAGGGAAATTATGGCCGAATTTAATTGTACATATAGGAAAGCTCTCCTTATTTACGTTGCGCCAAACTCACCTATACAAGTAACAGAACATATTACTGATTCTCCAGCTCAATATTTACCTAAAGCATTTGAGACTCCAACTTCTTATCCAAGCCTATACAAAAGCAGCACTCCCAAATTTTCTGATATAGTGAAAATAAAAAAGGTTCAGGAAGAAAAACCGAAAAGTAAGAAAAACAAATCTAAAAAGAAAAATGAAACAGATTTTTGGGATGAGACGGAAAATATCCATAATATTACACATGAGATCCCTACAAAGGAAGAACCTCCACCAAGAGAAGTGAAATTCAGCGAGCTGTTGTGTAGATTAAAAGAAATTATATTTTTAAGAAGTGATTCCATACAGTTAAAAGTTAAAAGTGTTCTGAAGTGTTGCATTGAGTGGTGTATTTTAAAAGTTGTGGATAATATTTCTGACTGGCCCCTATTAAAAATGTTGTTAGATTTCTTCGATACTAAAGACTATGATTAATACTAAATTAAGTATTTTGCAGTGGAACAGTCAAAGCATTAGACCCAAACTAGTTGAATTTGAATCCTTATTACTGCAGGAAAAGATTCACATTGCTGCAATATGCGAAACGTGGCTAGAACCTAATATTAACATGCGAATAAATAACTATAACGTGTTTCGCAAAGATCGAGATGACTCATACGGTGGAGTCGCGATAATCGCCCATAAATCTATTGATGCACACATCTGTACCGTACAAAATATTTCACCATTGATAGAAGTTATTCACGTTAAAGTAAACAATTGTGATCAACTCGAGAATATTTTAAGTATTTATTGCCCCCCTTCCGCTCATACTTCAAAACAAGATTGGGAACTTATTTTTTCGCTGGTAAGTAAAAAAACTTTGTTGTTGGGTGATTTTAACGGGCACCATTCAAACTGGTCTACCAAAACAGATACAAGAGGTCTTCAAATTTTTGAATCTTTGAATGATAATTCTTTCATTACTTTAAATGATAATACACCGACTCGTGTTAAATTGGTAAATGGTTCTTTACAAAAAACGTCACCTGATATATCCATTGCTTCATTAGACATCGCAATGATTTTTTCTTGGACTGTTCTAAATGAGACACTAGGAAGTGATCATAATGTAATTAAAATTTCCTATGAACTAAAAGAAAGGTCAGAACCGATTTATAAAAGAAATTTTAAAAACGCTGACTGGGATTCGTATACAAATCTATTACAATCTTTATTTGAAAATTTTTCTATTATGTCAAATCTACAATTGGCATATGATAAGTTTGTGGAATATATAAATATGGCCGCGGATGTACATATTCCGTTAATCAAAATCAGTAGCAACCCCTCTAACAAGTTTTCACCAAAACCCTACTGGAATCCCAGTCTTTCGAAAGCAGTCGCGGAACGTAGACTTGCACTAGCGAACTTTAGACGAAATTCAACACCCCAAAATTTTGATTCACTAAATGAAAAAATTCAGTCTGCTCAGAGAAATATACGTAATGCTGCAAATCAATTTTGGTGTAAGTCGTGTTCCTCTTTAGACGAACACAGCACGCAGTCAGAATTGTGGAATAAAATGAAATGGATGAAAGGTTACAATTTAGCTAGAAGATCTGTAGATGAAGTTAGTGCTAGTAAATTACTAGATAATCTTTGCCCGGATTATGTTCAACATGATGACCCCATATTTTTGTCCATTAACCAAAATTTAGAAATACCTATTACAATGCAAGAATTCTTAGCTTGTATTCACTCGACAGATACTGCTCCCGGTGGAGATAACATATCATACTCTATGTTAAAATATCTCCCAGAGAATGCGAAACAGGTTTTACTCTTTCTTTATAATGAATTTTATCAATCTGGTTTTGTTCCCAAACAATGGCGCGAGATTATTATTAAGCCCATTCCTAAACCCGGAAGAGATCCGCAATCAGTTGGCTCCTTACGACCTATATCTCTTATTTCCTGTTTATGCAAAGTTTTTCATAATATTCTTGTTAGAAGATTGGAATGGTACATAGAAAAAAACGACTTGCTATCTGATTGCACAACTGGTTTCCGTAAGTGTAGATCTACATTAGACAATCTTACTAGTCTTGTAACTAGAATTCAAATAGGTTTTTGTAATAAACAATTTACTTTAGCTTGCTTTATAGACATAGATAATGCCTATAATAACGTCGACATCAGTTTCTTAATGAAGATTTTAGATGAAATAGGAGTGGGTGCAAAAATGTGTTCATATATATGGCACTTTCTATGTGAAAGATCTCTTAAAATTCAAACTGGTAATTCTATTCTATGTAGAAATACTGGCCGTGGTCTAGCTCAAGGTGACCCAATGTCCCCTTTGTTATTTAATATAGCTACAATGTATATAAGCAAGTCCTTCGATAATATTTTTATATCACAATATGCTGACGATTATGTTTTGTATATTACAAGCGATGATATTACTGATGCTTATGAAGAACTTCAATATTCATTAAACGAGTTAGTTAGGCTGTTTATGGAATTAGGACTTGAGGTATCCTCATCCAAAAGTCAAGTTTGTTTATTTAAACGAGGCAGATTGCCAGATAATAGTGGTTATAATTTAAAAGTTAACAATTCCCCTTTACAAAATGTAGATGCTGTAAAATATCTCGGAGTCTGGCTAGATAAATCATTGCGATGGGCTAAACATATAAAAGAAATTAGTGAGAAAACCTCTAAATTTTTGAATATTTTAAAGATACTAGCTGGTCCTGGGTGGGGAGTTCACCCGTCTCACCTTCGACGATTGTATTTAGCCGTTATTCGGAGTAGGATAGACTACGCTAGTTTTATCTATGATAATAGTTGCAATACTCATTTACAAAAACTTGATAAGCTACAAAATCAATGCATGAGAATTATTGGAGGATATATTAAATCTACCTCTATTCACGTGATGGAATGTGATCTGTGCATACAACCTTTACATGTTAGAAGATACTATTTAGCAGGAAAATTTTATTTAAAATCGAAATCAATTAATGTTAATGAGTCAAATGAACTTATAAAACAATTACATTATTTATGTGAAACTGGGCGCTGGACGCGAAGAAAAATGCCTCTACTTACCGCTATACATGAAACTTTTAAAGAAAGGGACATGTTCGTAAGTAACCAAGTTGAAATTTTTACATTAGACACGTGGGTTAGCAATGTGGATCTTTCCGAAGTGATTAAGATACATATACCAGAAATCGACAAATCGAAACGATCTTATTGTGCTTTGACTTTAAAACATATATGCATAAATTTCATAGATAAGTTGTATACAAATTGTTATAAGATTTTTACAGATGGGTCAATTGACGGACATGATGTTGGTGTAGGTGTATTTGATCCTCAAATGAACAGTCATATAAAATTAAAAATTAATTGTAAAATTTCTATTATGCACACTGAATTATTAGCTATATCGGAGGCATTATCTTATATAGAGAGTTTGGAATTTCGGGAGTTCGTGATTCTTACGGATTCTAAAAGTGCCCTCCAACATTTGGCTCGATGCACCTCGAATTTTCGAGGCGCACCGATAGCCTACACCATTATTGGCGCCATCCGTAAATTGAGCGAGTGTAACAAAAAAATAACTTTACAATGGATTCCATCTCATGTAGGGATTAACGGTAACGAAAAGGCTGACTCATGTGCAAAGCAAGCTGCTTCGGATGGTATCCTCTGCACATGTAAGCCGTATTTTCTAGACTTATTATATGTAGTTAAAAATAAATGTAAAGAAATATGGAAGGAGTTCGCAGACGAAAGGTCACGCTCGAAAGGAATATGGTTCAGGACTATTCAGCCCAGCCTCCCTCTTCGCCCATGGTTTGATGGTGCTGTAATGAGTAGGAATGAACTATGTATAGCCTTAAGAATTCGTTCCGGACACATTCCATTAAATAGTTTTGCTTTTATGATGGGCAAATCAGAGTCGCCAAATTGTATTGAATGCGGAAAGATTGAAGATGTTTATCATATTTTGATGGAGTGTGTACGGAACGATTATGAGAGACTTAATTTTATTCAGGGCTATAATTTAAATCTGATTGATATAGGAATTTTTAACAGCATTCTTGCCTACCCCTTGTCGAAGGAGGCAAGGATGCTGTACCAAATTGTTACAATCGGCATAAAACGCCGACCGTTGACCTAATTTATTTAGATACTATGTATGTTTTTTGTATATAAGCACTTTTGTAACAAATGTGAGGGTGACATAGTCAAAAATGACAAAACCCTCTTTTAATAAATAAAGATTAAAAAAAAAAAAAAAAGATTAAAAAAAAAGTTTTTAAAACTTTTTTTTTTAAAACCGGCCCCCCCCCGGTACTGTAACGCGGCGACGCGTTCATCCTCTTTGATCCATTTATGCGTGCGCTGGCACATACATACTTATTTCACCTGTCATAAATTTTAAATTGTATTCATACACATTCGATTCTACATTTTGATATCATTCTTGACTCAGTTTATGTAAATCATTTATCGTCTAATATTATAAAGATAAATAATATATCTTAAATATATTTAATATTATATAAATCAACATAGACCCTTATCGGGTCTTATGTTTACCAATAAATTTATTACAACGACCCTGAAGATTACTTTTATTATTATATAGAGCTCTAACGCTCTAGCCTTAATGTATCAAGGCATTTTATTTGATTATAACTTATTTTTATAGCCTCTAAAATATACATCCTGAAAAACAAAACTAAAAGCGCCACGCCACCTGACGGAAAATGCAGATACTAATTATGACAACGCCCATTATACGGCGAACGGAAAAATCAATCACTGATTAAAAATGTACAGAGGCGATGCCAGGTAGTATTTTACTGTTTATATCGCGTTCTTCGTAAAAGTTTCCAACGCCTCGAACTTGGGCGTTGTATACCAAAGTTTAAAAATAACCATCTTTATTCAGTTGGCTTATATCACTAGGTATCTTTGCCCTTCCAGTCTCCCCTGGTTACAATCCTTACAATCTAATCTGATAATCGGTTATCATTCGCATTTAACTGAAAATTAGGAAGTGTTATCGATGTATCTATCTGTAAATCGAGTAAAATAAATATTGAAGGCCATTTTATTGTCTTTGCAGCGAAAACTAGTCTGTACGTTTGTTTTTTTTTCACGACTTAACTGGGTTGGTAAAGTAAATAATACATAATATATATCACTATATAATTTAATACGTACCTTATACAGAGACAGGATAACGCATTATTTTGTACCGGATATTTGAATGTACCTAGTGGTTATAATGAAAACCAAAATAGGCAAAAAGTCCTATAAAGAAGTTTGCCTTGTTATATCAATTTTCATAAAAACATAGCATCCTTTTTTTTTCAAATTAATAAAGTTGATTAAGGTTAATATATGACTCCGCCGTGTATTAATGGATTGGAAAATAAAATCAATGTCGGTCATTGATCTATCTTTGATTTTACAAATATCTCTGATTATTTCAAGTTCGACTTCATTCGTCTGGTCCTCTAGTTATGTCTATAAAATTATATAATAAATTGCCGGAAGCGATAAAAGGCATAGAAAACTATAAAACATTTTCAACCGACTTCCCAAAAAAGGAGGAGGTTATATGTTTCGATGTATGTATGTTTTTTTTTTATGTATGTTCGCCGATTTCTCCGCCTACAGTGGACTGATTTCCGAAATTGTTTTTTTATTCGTAATGGTATATACCCAAGTTGGTCCCATTTTAACCACGTCAAAATCTGTTCGGTAATTTTAAAGATACCTAACAAAATATAAAAATACCAACATTGCATTATAGAGCAAAAGCCCGCGATAGCATGCCCTTACTTACTTTATTAAAACTAAAGATTTTCTGTGTATGTTCCCAACATAGAAATAGCGATTAGCGACTATAAAAGTTGGATTACTTAGGCAGATTTTTTGTAGCAATAACATTTAAAGTGGTAACTCAATTTCCTTATAGTAAAGTTTTTTTAAGATTTTATTCCTAATAATATAAGAAATCACGCCATCCATTGCCAGGCAATTGGTGCAGATATAAACCCCTGCTAGACATTGTAACTTTACTAAATTATAGTTATATTTGTTTTATTTCAAATGCTGAATTTAATTTTACTTTGGAAGGCCTCAAGGGTGCTTTTTATACCTATAAAAATCATCCTTGCTATCCATATTACCTGCATAAGCAACAAGAGCCAAACTTCATACCTAGTCGTTAATATTTTTACCCGTATATACCACGCAGAAAAACATTCAGCATTTTTAAAATAAGGAAGGTTTGGTCGTCGCGGGCTCACGGTCTATTTATGTGCCAAAAATAATAGACAATTTGACATGTTCTGACATTTCAAATCAAACTGACATAAAAAAGTTTCGAATTCTTAATTCTTTATTTTCGGCTAGCAGTGAAAGAAAAGTTTAAGTTTTTATTAAAGAAAATAGGTGTAGAAGCACAAAAAATTATAAAATAAAACTTTTTTCCAAAAAAAAATGAGTGACTTCCAACGGCCCCGGCGGGACGGCCCCGGTGACGGGGCCGTTGGAAAAAAAAATTCCAACGGCCCCGACGGGCCCGGATTTTGCGTTGACGGGGCCGTTGGAAAAAAAAATTTGCCAACGGCCCCGGTGTGTTTTTTAAATGGGACGGATAGCATTATAAATTAATAGCATACGCTCCGGTAGTGTTTAAAGAGGGGGAAATTTAGTATTATTTTGTAGACCTTAAATATGAAATGAAATTTAAAAAAGAGTTTCTATGAAACACTCACTTTTTATTGTTGAAAAAAAATAAATATCAACTAGGTATCAACAATCATATATATAATAAAATAAAATACATGATGTTTGTAGTATATTATGACACAGAATAAATAATAGTACAAGTATTAAGATAACAAACCGTCAACTACCAAATATCTTACAGTCTCTGTTGTATTTTTACTCCGTAAACAGTATTTATAACTAATTAACGTATTATTAACTGATTGTTACATAGAAACTCTTTTTTTAATTTCATTTCATATTTAAGGTCTACAAAATAATATACAATTTCCCCCCCTTTAAACACTACCGGAGCGTATGCTTATAATTTATTAAGCTATCCGTCCCATTTAAAAAACACGCCGGGGCCGTTGGCAAATTTTTTTTCCAACGGCCCCGTCACCGGGGCCGTCCCGCCGGGGCCGTTGGAAGTCACTCAAAAAAATGAACCGACTTCCATCATAAAACTTAAAAACATGAAATAAAAATAAACAAACAATAAAGAAAAATGTATTAGCATGCTACCTACTGAATGAGGTGAAGTCGGTGCCAAATTGAATTTAATAATCTAAATTAACATTAGAATCATGTATGTATACAAAATGCCTAGCTAAACAATTACATAGTCCTGCACTTGGCACCGACTTCACCTCATTCAGTAGGTAGCATGCTAATACATTTTTCTTTATTGTTTGTTTATTTTTATTTCATGTTTTTAAGTTTTATGATGGAAGTCGGTTCATTTTTTTTTGGAAAAAAGTTTTATTAAAACACGTTAAGGAATTTCTGACTAACAAACGTTATTACTACAATATAAATGAATACCTAGAAGACAAAGAAAAATATATTTAAAAAATAATTAATCAATATATTTAATTGCATAGATAATTACTATTATAATATAAATTTGAATAATTGCAATTGAAATCTATAAAAAATTATGAATAATAAATTAATAATTATATAGCAAATAATAGAATATAGTTAATAGTTAATTGAATATTTTAAGTATAAAGTGGCCCTTCTCCCATTGCAGCGCCCGTCAGGGCCCTTAATTTTGTGCTTAATTCTTATGACAACACCTATTTGTTACATTAAGGAAGCAATAAATGATTATGATCAAGTTAAAAGGTCCACAGAGATAACTCCAAATTTCGTTGACAAAGTGTTGCTCCCATCAATCTTCATAACCACAGTGCTAAACCTATTTGGAGATTGTTAACAATGAATTTGGCTAGTATAAAGTGGCATTGAATCATTTCACTCAGACGATTACTCGTATGAAAAGATACCACGAACGAAGTAAATAATAAAATGTGTAATGTAAGTTAGAGGTGATTTTTCAAGGCTGGGCGCAATTGTAGGTACGGTTTTCCGAATGCTGAATTCATTTTCGAATTCATCAGGTTCTGACTGAAGTTGAAACTAGTCTGCTAGATCGATAAATAACAAGTGAGTTTCCCTTTAACACTATCAGTAGGTACTTCTCCAGATTGTCTTCATTTTTCCTGGATTCCAATATTCGGAAACATATCCTGAAAGGCCTGGATACTCACTCAGTGATGTTAAAGGAAGTTCAGTCTATTTGTCCACTATTTTGTTTTATCTAAAATCTCTGTGTACTGGCATAGGGTTATGGCCATTTGAAGGATTCAGAGAACTACTCGTCCCACTAAAAACTCGTTTAAGGGACAAATATCTATTTTAAATATTTTAGGAATCAACTCTGACCAAGATTTTTAGAGATAGTCTGTAATAAAAGGACGCTACTCCAGCGAGTTTAAAAAAAGTGTTAAACATTACCAAAAAAACCGCTGGACAGACAGAAAAGACGGGGAAGAGACGTCTGCGTCTTATGTCTTTTCTGTCTGTCCAGCGCCTTAAACGAAATTTCTTGCACACAAACAGTGTGTATAATCATTATTAACCTACCTGTTTATTTCTTTACATTGATATAAATAAACTAGGTCACATATCGTCTAGCCTATGTACACACATGTCGACATTGGCCTGCAAAAGAAAATCACGATTCGAAGCATTATTATGGAAAATTAGTACAAGTGCTGCGGTATCTGACTCTAGTGGTTGCATAACGTGTTATCAGTGATAACATGTGGGTTGTTGTAGTCTCGATTAGGTTTGAATGTGGTGTGAGGTTGATAACGTCTGTATTTCTGGTAATACTACTTACTAACTTATCAGGAATACCTAGTAAAAAATATTGTAAAGACATTTTCAAGTTTTGATCCAATGAAGAAACTAAATCTCACCCTTGAAAAAATGGTCTTAAGTAATTTCAGTAGTATGTAACTCAAATCACATAAATATTCATATTTACACAAAAAGTAGATAGGTACTTAGGTACTATGACAACTTCAACTCATAATAGTAAACATTATGTGATCCTAATTTATGTATGCATTTATTTGTACAGGGTAGGCACCTTCGGAACCCTACATTGCGCGTGGCCCGAACGCACTTGGCCAATTTATTTTAATAATTGACCGAGCGAGCGAAGCGAGCGAAGGTCTCTAATTGACCGAGCGAGCGAAGCGAGCGAAGGTCTCTAAATCGAGTTGGGGGCGAAACACATTGTTTGTATGTATGTATGTATGTATGCATGTATGTATGTATGTTTGTACCACGATAACTGCCCAACCGATGGTCCGATTTTGATGAAATTTGGTAGGCATGTAGGAAATATCAATAGAATTTTTAAGTTCGTTGGGCATCAAAATCGGTTCAGTAATTTTTGAAATATTAATAAAAATGTCCGCGATTACGTAGCAAACGAAACCATAGCGTGTTCTAACTTTGGATAGCGCCATCTACATTTTACTTAGGGAACTGAATTAGTTAGAAAAGTCGAAATCAGATCTAAGCAGCGGTTGTAGACTTGTAGATGATTTGTAAGGTACACCCTCATATTACAAATTATTATTTAAAAAACAATCATTTTATAAACAACGCTTAGAAAACTATACATTTTGTAAAACATATGCTTTGACAAACTCATCCATTTAAAAATGTAATCATTTTACAAACTAATTACTAGAAAAATATTGTTTTTTTTCAAATTATCATTTTACAAACAAATTATTTAACTAAATTTTCAATTGGTAAAACAACGTTAGACAAAATATCTTATGGCAAATACATCGTTTGATAAATATTATTTACCAAAACTAGAAAATATGAAGTTTCAAGTTTAAACTTACTGATCCCAAGATTTTCATCGTAGGGTTAGGTACAGAAGTCATTACTCGTCTTTTATTTGTAAATTAACTCAAAAATCGTATTGTGACATGATATCAACATGCTAATACCTTTTATTGTGTCACACCGGGTGGACCTGGTAACCTGCAACACAGGATCTTTGATACCTAGCGCGGGCACCAGATCTTCACAACGATACTGTCCTTTATGGTATTAAATTTAATTAATGTTTATCACATACGTATGTAATGCAGTCCAAGGCCATTTGTTGTGGAGTAAATAAACTATTTATATTTTTTTTATATAAAAAAAGAAAGTTTGTCTCCAAACGATCTGAGCTGTAAGTTAGGTTCAGGTTATTTTTTTATGACTACCCAGAAAGATTTGAGGACAGAAAATAAGTTGGGTTCAGGTTATTTTTATTATGACCACCTGGAAAGACTTGAGGGCAGATTATAAGTTGGGTTCGGGTTATTTTTTTTTACCACCTTTGGAAAAGACTTTGAGGGCGGAAAAGAAGTTAGGTCCAATTTTTTTATTTGGAAAAGAAACCACCTTTGGAAAAGACTTTGAGGGCGGAAAAGAAGTTAGGTCCAGGTTATTTTTTTATTGACCACCCGAAAGACTTTGAGAGCGGAAAAGAAGTTAGGTTCAGGTAATGTTTTTTATGACCACCTGGAAAGACTTGCAGAGGGGAGAAGAAGTTAGGTTTAGGTTATTTTTTTATGACCACCCAGAAAGACTTTGAGGGCGGAAAAGAAGTTAGGTTCAGGTTATTTTTTTTTATGAACACCCAGAAAGACTGAGGGCGGAAAAGAAGTTAGGTACAGGTTTTTTTTTTATAACCACCCGGAAAGACTTTGAGGGCGGAGAAGAAGTTAGGTTTAGGTTATTTTTTTTTATGACCACCCAGAAAGACTTAGGGCGGAAAAGAAGTTAGGTTCAGGTTTTTTTTTTATAACCACCCGGAAAGACTTTGAGGGTTGAAAAAACGTTCTAATTCATATTGTTGTTTGTTTGTTTGGATTGGTCGTTCGTCTCGTTAGTCGTTTGGTAAAAATAATTTATATGTATAATTTACATAAAAGAAATACAAGTCGTGTTATAGTTAAATAATAATTTCAGCTTCGTATGCCCAGTCGTTTTCGGCTATGCATTGTCTGTAAGTCAGTCAGCTCAGTCAGTCACTCCCTAACGCAAGATTTTATATATTTTGATGATTGATTGATACTATTTTAGCGCCTGGGCTATTAAGAGGTCTTCCAATTTTTTTTTTATTAACTTATACTATTTCTTTAACAGTGATTTTACCCTGCTCATCAGCACTATACATACATACATAGTAATCATACATACATAAGAGTAAATCAATAAAAACGCAAGTAATAATCGCGAGGTCTAAGTTCGCGGCGAACTACTAGTAATAAAACCTCTTACATGCGTCTACTCACAAAAATACAGCAAAAAGAAGTTTGTAAATTCCCTTTTGTTATGGAAATGACTAAGAATTGAAAAATGTAGCGATAATATAGCTCTGACTAGACTTTGTAATTCAGGGTTGTCTGTCTAATAACCTAGCCTTATTAGGTCATAGCTATGATCTAATAACCGTCGCCATCGTAAAAATATTTTGGGTACAGTCACGTGTCATAAGTGTCATCCTCAACAAGGCAATAATGATCTTTAAGGCAAGGCAATAATAAATCTTTCAGGTATGGCTGCACTATTCTTGACTGTACAACTTGTACAGTCAACAGCATATCAAATCTAAATTCATTGCAAAATTGCCTCTATTACCGCAAGAGAGGTCCAAGGGACCGTCTGCAGGGGAGGGGGTAACTTGAGATGTTCATATTAAGCACTAAGGAAAAAAAAATCCTTTAGGAACAATTTATAAGGGATCTAGGTTCGATCCTTGTGGAACTCCTATTTATGTGTTGTGGACTCACGCCGACATAGCCTCTTTTTTAACTCCGATTAAAAATAGTAAAGGTTTTTATGCGTTGAGGCAAATAAGTTGCGAATGTTGCGATTATTTGAACGCCTAGAAAGGAAGTTATAGAGGTTAAATAAAAGGTTAGATACAAGGGCGGGACATTTGCCACATGCAGCCAGATCATTGGGCCAATTTACTATTTTTATAGGATTGTTCGCGTTTGTAAAGACAAACTTGAAAACGCATAAACAATAGGTAGTAATAAACAACACAGGTAATTCTTTGTACCTACTTACCATATCATTCACACCTTCCTTTTCTTGCATTGTGCCATAAATCATCCAAAACAGTCACGGCCAATTCCCAAATTCGTATGCAAATTGAGTGAGGTGAGATCATATGTCCATGGATTTTTGACGCCTTCGTATTTTTGCTTTAGTTTCTAGTTCTGCGACTGATCGGACGATCGGGAACAAATTACTTGGTCATTTTGTAGTTGGTACGATCCTAACTAATGTTACATACATAGAATCACGTCTTTATCCCTTACGGGGTAGACTGAGCTAAGAGTCGTGAGACTCGAAGGCCACGCTTAGCTGAATAGTGGGCTCTCTGATGGAATGGAGATTCAGGTATAGTGACAATTTGCTAGCCCATCGCCTAAAAATGGAGGAATCCCCAGTTTAAAGCCCCAACAGGCAAGAAACTTGCACCGTCTAACTGAAAAAATAGAAGTTTTTCTAACTAACTAGGTACCTATACAAACAAAAGTAAAATGCGTTCGTGTTTCGGAGCTATACCGTGATGCTGTTTATCTCGTTGCTGAATAACTACAGACAAAGGCTAAAAAAATAAGTTTTAATTTTCTTCCAGAGATAATGCACGTTCAAACAACAAACAAAACTCTTCAAATAACACATGAACATTGTACTGAGAATGTTACTAATCAAGTTAAAGGGTATTAGGTAGGTTTCCATCTATCTATGAATCATAACGAATCACTGTCAAGGCCGTTCGCTATCTGGACGTGACCTACTCGTACAGTCAACATAGATTCGGTCGAAGGTTAAATTTTTCCTGAATTCTAAATTGAATTTAAGGGAATTTATAATTTTGTTCATATGTTTTGTGCAATAAATTTTAAATAAATCAAGATAGGTAAAGTATTTAAATTAGAAGAGAGATATTTTTGAATTTATTTTTTGCCTACTTACTAAGTAGCAGTCCATGTTTTTCACATTTTAAACAAATGTCAGGTAAATCCTAAGACGTACTTTTTAGTTGCGTAGCGTAGCACTTACTACACCCAGGGGCTCCACTCTCATGGTAGCTTTTGTGCTATTCTTCATCTGTCTCATCATCATCATTACAACCGCAAAATATCCACTGCTGGATAAAGGTCTCCCCCAAGATTTTGGGGGATTTGCCATACTCACCACGCTTGGCAGGCGGGTTGGCGAGCGCAGTTTTTTTTGGCTTTGTGAGCTTCCGACGCTGCTGCCCATCGGAAGCATTTCCCTTAGTCGCCTCTTACGACATCCATGGAATGAGATGAAGTGGTCCTATTCTAACCCGGGAACCACACGGGTTAGTCTCTACCTCAAAGATATAATCAAAGATCTCTAGCCGTTACCAAACATAGAAATCCTTTCAGCCGTTTTTTACTGCTGGACCCATGCTACGTAGTACTTATATTAATTCTGTGCCCATGCTCTGAAGTTGCAATCGCTATCCCACGTAGACGTAGCATCTTGGAAGCTTACAGAGTCAAGGTAAATAGAACCTTACGGTTTACGATTCAGTAACCATTATAGCATGTCGCTGCCGCCATAAGTCTAGAGTAAGGCTCCGGAGATTAACGCGATCAAACAAACTCTTCCTCTTTATTATATATAGATTAAGGAAAGTTTGAACTATAAGATTTAGGACGTAGGTTCAAGAGAGTGCATAAGCAAGTTTTGGAACCCACATTAATACTTTCACCCACATGGAATCAAACAACCCTAATATAACGTTCTATGTACTATTTGCAAAGTAGATCATTGTATAAAACAAACCAAGACTTTCTATTATTAGTAATCTCTTGGGCATCTTGAGATTAAAGATTACCTTCTTAGTTGCTTCTCATTTTTAATACTTCGAAGACGTAAAAGAATAAATGTAGCTTCTTTTAGCATCGAATAGCACTGGAATGCCGCCCTAATGCGACCTTTTAGTTTAGACCTACTACGGCTATTGCGGTCAGCGTTTGTCCAGCCTATACACACACGCGATTTCAACCTCTATCGTAATAAAAATAACGGCTAATTTAGTTTGACAAATAAATCATGTGGCTAGATACATTTTGTATGAACACATGTAACTTTGCTTCAGGCACAGTGGAGTTCCGCTCGGTCAATCCACGTTTCAGTGTCTAATTGTGGCGATTTTCGTGCGCATTTTGAACTTTATTCCTTGGATAATAGTGCCGTGTATTATACTGTTTAGGGGCTATTGAATAATCCGCAATTTACAATGTTACGCGAACTATCAGTTAGATGAATAGGAAATAAGAGTCATTGACGTAAAATGCTTTGTGTAACCCCTAAGTAAGTTATCTGCGTACATTATTTACCGCTTAAAATACAAATCCTTTAATGGAAAGCTATTTCAAAACATAATTTAGCGAACCACTCCATCCAGACAAAACTATTTATAAACAATGCAAATAAGTTATTTGTTTCAATTATCCTTATGATGAGTGTGTCACACGAAGTCATTAGTAAATTGCTTAGCTTTTAAGGATAATTGATCGCGTTAATTATCCCGTAATTTAATTAAAACAACACACCCTATGGTAAACAAACACACGATAAGGAATTTAAAAAATAGCAGTCTATTAGCAAGTGTGGCTAAGTCGTTCTTACGTATTTAGGACGTTTGTTTTAATATTCATTATATAATGAGTCGACGATCGCACGGCGCGCTTTCACTCAGCAGCGAGAATCATCGCCGTCGCTATTCAGTCGCTTCTATTTGCTCAACTGTTCGACATCTAAAAGATAAAGGCATCGAGCAAAGCAGCTACCTACTCCGCGCTCCTATCTTATCGTATTCAGTATATTGATCACGCACCATATAACGCTAAACGCCCGCCTTATACGGACGACTCGGCCACCTTTATTGTCCAATTTAAACTTGCAGACGTGTACAGTGCGATGTTACCGGTGAAGTCATAATGTGTGCGGTACCGAAATAGAACTACACAGTTTGCAGGAAAATAGTATCAATAACAAAAGTGTTGCGGTTTGTAATCGAACGGAAATGTCAACTAAATCGCCCACAACCAGTGTGAAGTCGCGCGAAATGATCGGCGTGGATCAGTTCAGTCAGCGGCGCGAGGTGTTCGACAAGCACGACACAGTGTTCCTGCCGCTGCCGTCGCCGACCACCATCACGTCCGTCTACCGCGAAGTGGAACCCATCATCACCTCTAACCACGGAAAGACGACCAGCAACTTCAAACGGAACACCGCCGCCTCATCCAGCATGAGAGAATCGAAAACCGACGAACGAATCTTCGATTTTCGACCACGGAAGTACTCGGACAACTTCACATCAGAACTGAACCAGAGTGATGACGTGGACTACAGGCGCAGTTCGACGGAGCGCACGCGCCGACTGTCGAAGCTGAGGAGAGACTTCCTCGCCTCCAACCTCCACGACCCCAGCGAGCACACGTTCACAAGGTCTGGCGTGCGAGCCTCCATGCCCGTCAATTCTACAACTCCGTTAAGGTACAAGATAGAAAGTCCTAATTTATATAAATTCCCATTCGCCGAGCCTTATGCGACACCGCCTCCGGTGCGTAGAGTTGTAGTCGACTTGGGACCGTCGGAAGTTGATGGAGGAAAGGAGAACCAGGATCCCGAACTGAGGACGAAGTATCAGAGCTTGCCAAATAATAATGCATCCCCTACATCTAAAATAGATCATCAAAAATTGTTTGAAGAATTAGTGAAAAGGTATTCACCCCAACGCAAGCCGATCGATTGGACCTTACCGCCAACGAGACCTAGGGTGGTAGGATCTGTCCCAAAATCCACTTCCAGCACGGGTGACACCCTAGATTTCATTCAAAAGACTCCAAATGATGAGAAATCTATCAGAGACGATGATGTGTTCGAAAAGAAAGGTGAAAACAATATTGCTAATAATAAAACAAATGATAAAGCTGGAGCAACAGAGGTAGAGGTAGTGGTGATACAAAACGGTCCCACGTCAGTTACTGAGAATGACGATGAAGAAAAGAGTAAAAGTGAATCAAAGGCTTCAGTCACTGAGTTAGCAGAAAAGAACGACCGTGTTCCTGAATTACCGCCAATTCAAAGACAATTGAGTAAAGAATCGAAGAAGAAGCAACCTCCCCCAGAAAAGCACCCTGATTTGACAATTCCAGCATTGATAGACAAAATAACAACTGACGGCGAAACTTTAGAAAACAATGTAAAGAAAGTTCAGAAAGTCAAACGAAAGAGGAGTTTCTTAGACAAACTATTGGGGCGAAAGAAGGATAAATAGATATAAGTACCTAAGTAGATAGACAATAGTGAAGTGATATTGCATAGGTACTGCATTGCTGCAAACCTACCAAAGATATATCGTTAACGTGACATCAGAGTTGTAATCTTTTGATAAACAGTTCAATTTAGGCTTAACACTCACTGGAATTTTTAATCGCCACAAAAATAATGTTTTAATATGAAAGTTTTGTATGTTTTTTGCGACATTTGCTCTATTTTGTACGTTATTTTATTAAATTCCCTTCATATTCCAAAATCTCAATGTGTGTTAAACCATAAAAGCGAGAAAAGTATTTTGATAATTTATTTGTAAAAAAAATAATTAAGGCCAGACTTCCTACGTTTTTTATCTTCGTGCAATTGGGTTTGGTTGGGTTATCAAAGTAACTGATAAACGTAAGTGGCATGTGACACTCCCTATCTGCCGACTCAAATCGAAAGAACTTTCTGTAAATATGTTGATTGAAATATTTTTAGAATAACTCTCTTTGGACCACCATAAATGCTAGGATACTTATTATAATGAATATTTTGTTAAAATTTGTCAAAGAGAAGGCGAGGGATTTCCAAATCTCGCATAAGATAAACTTTTTAGGTACTATTGATATCTCAACCAACAATTTATTTTCGTTGTATTTATAAAATAATATTTCTATTGCCCTAATTTAATTTTTACTTAACTTAAAAATTATTCATATTTTTCTATAAATTTTCTGTATCTTAAAGATGTGCTGTCATTGAAATAAAAATATATTTTGTTAATGAAGACCTTGTAAACATTTTCTTTATTTTAAATAAGTATAACTAAAACAAGGCGTCACAAATATATAACATAGCATCCGTTTTTAAAATATAATTTAAAAACAAAAGGCATCTCACTAGGTGTAAATATCACATTCGAGTTTTTACATAATAATACACATAATCAGAATAATTATCTACGCTTGCACACGCAACCTTGAACACTGAAGCAGCTCTTTATTTTTCATCCAAGTAATTACTTTTTTTATGTAATTAATAAGCTAATGTATGTTTTATCAAATACAGATCAATTTTTATATTGAACATCAATTATAATCGTCATTGAAAAATACATACGATTCTAAATTATTAAGAAGGACAAAGGTAGGTAGTAGGTAGGTCACGAGGGCTGAACTACTAAATAATGCTCCAATGTCAGTGAAATAATTTCCGTGAAACGTGATATACGAGTGAACATATTGTAACATACAAGTACACACTTCTACTACCAAGCAGAATAGGTATACTGACAATAATTTCATTGTATTTAAATTAATACAAGAATAGATTGTGACAAAAACTTTATGACAAGCGCTGTAAAGACATTTTCACAGTAATATTGCTGATATAACACTGTTACATAACCAAGTTACAAAAAAAATGCAATTACATCAATTAACTGTTGTCTTAGACTAGACGTAGGCGATATGGAATGTTAAAATATCATAACGTAAAACTTGAAAAGGTTTTATACAACTCTAACATGGTGAGGTTGGTTTGGTTGTAAAATATTAACCTTTTAGGCCCGGAAACGACATAGTCTAAACAAAAAGGTTTTTTGGAAAAAAGTCCCACAATTTTTATTACTATATTTGATCACAGAATACATAATATGATTTCGATTAAATTCCACATGATCAAATGAAACTAGCCCACGAAAGCTCCTTAATAGCGGTATGTAGAGTTTATAATGATAATCATTATTTCTTTAAATACCTAGGTATACGTCTACAGGATGGTCAATAAATACATAACATATGCTACCAGCTGAGGCGTTTTTTACGAGGAGTGTTATGTATTCAGGGTTCATGTATGTATGTATGTTTATTCCACCATAAGTCCTGAACGGCTTAACGGATTTTGATGTGAGAGGTATTGTTAGATTCCTTGCATTCCTCCGAGTGACATGGGCTATGTAAGTTGTCAGTCGTGTTTTTTATTTTTAAATAATTAGTTATTCTATTTATTAATTGCTTTTCTTCAGAAAACTGTCGCAACCTTCAAACTAAAACACAGGGACGTGTTGCACGTCCGTTATTGACCCTGAATGATTTTTTAAATTACATTTTCATCATATTTTGTAGTAAGTATGTAGTTAATTTGAAAGCTATGATAATGAAATATGCTCTGATTCTTGATATGATGAGATCCATTAAGATTTTATCTTATTTGGATTATGTGTGTCATTTATTGTGTGAATCACATAGATGACGCAACAATCTCTTTGTAAAATGCAAATAAGTTATGTTTGAATTCATATCTTGTTTTCGCTAAATTAGGATGAATCAGTACTGTTTGCTGAGAAAACTTCTTTTTTTCAAAACTTCTGATTCCGGCACCACAATAGCCGTAAACAATAAACTTCTATTGTGCCCAATATACTGTGAAAATAAAGTATGGAGATCTTCTTTCTTATCGAGTGTGTTATTACTAACACTGGTGTCAGATTTTATTCAAGTCGCCTAAAGGCATCTGACATGACTTTTACGACTACCGCTATCTAGTGGCAGTAGCCGTATAGTCCGTATACACACTAGTTAACTAAACAGTCAGCCAATGTGCAGGTTTCCTCACGATGTTTTCCTTCACCGGAAGCAGGTGGTGGTCTATTTGAAAACTACCATACTTGAGTCAGATTGGTCTACAAACTCATGTGACACAGGTAGGATTTGAACCCGGGTCCTACCCGACCTCAGGCGGGTGTCATTACCACTTGGCCACCACCGCTTCCACAGTATGGAGATGAAATATTGTAAGGGGCTAAACGTCTACATATTGTGTCATACTTTGAAAGTATGGGGATGAAATATTGTCAGGAGCGACTGGCTAATTACTGTATATAATATCGCTTTAATATAACACATACACTACTAATCTTCTTAAACTTTAGCTTAAACACATAACTATGATATCAATGGGACTTATCACAAACCTTATTTTATTTCCTAACTTTCACCCACATAAATTTCCCACGGGAAAATTGCTTTTACCCGGGATGAAAAGTACCCTATATCCTTGTCAGTACTTTAAACTATGTGTATGCAACAGGTATATGTGAAGAGGTAACAAACAAACAAAAAAACAAACAAGCTCACTTTCATATGTATAATACTAGTTAGGATGCGAAAGTGAGTTTGTTTGTTTGTTACTTCTTCACGCTTTATCTACTGAACCAATAATATCTTCCTGAAAATTTCGCTTACACATAGTTAGAAGTACTGAGAAGGATATAGGGTACCTTTCATCCCGGGAAAAAGCACTGTCCCCGTGGGAAAGTCACGCGGGCGAAGCCGCGAGCAAAAGCTATTCTCTAATAAAATACAAATGAAAGTATGGATGTTAGTTTACAGAATAGCTGGACGAATTTCGGTGAAATTTGGCATACTTAGGTACAGCCAGAGTACAACCTGGAATTGCAAACTTCTATGTATGTGTATACGAAATAGATGGTATGGTTTAGTAGATAAAGCGTGAAAATGTAACAAACAAACAAATAAACTCACTTTCGCATTTATAATATTACTTAGGATTAGGATATCGGACACCCTTCGGCCACTTTCGAAACCAGAGTTTCGAAACTAGTTTCGAAGAAATAATAATATTCCTTTAACCGAAACTAGTTTCCAAATAATAATAAAAAATCTGTTTTCGAAACTCGTTACCAATTAAGAAAAAAAATACACACGTGAATCTGTAATGATCCCGTAACGTCAGCTGCTATAAATAAATAAATAAAATAAGGTTCATGCTAAATTCCGTTGATATCATAGTTAACACCCACTACTAATAAAGGAAAACTTCCGTAAGGTATATAGGTTTTATCCAATGGAAATAAATAAGGAAAATATGTTTGTTTCGCCATTATCTAATATTGTGGAGTTATAAGGAGCATAAATTTATTTAAATGGTAAGTAATGGTTATATAGTAAATATTGTTTCCAATTATTCGTTTTGTAAATATAAATAATGCTATTTATAATAATAAAATTGATAAGAAATAAACATATTTCAACATGTTCAGAAACAATTCATCTTAAATGAGAGAGCAAATTTATTTAAAATTGAAAGAAATTAAATAAATACATTAAATAAATAAAAATAATAGGACTGCTATACTCTGAAATATGCATCAGTAAAAAGTATTCTATGGATAACTCAGACATTAATTTATTAACTAAGTCATTTAGGAGTTAAGGTGATAAAAAAATCCGACACAATATAGTGGAACATACAAACATGAACATTTACTCTTTTTTTAGGAAAGCATTGGGCTGAAACATTATATGCAAATTGTATGTATACAAATATATGTATAAAGGTGCACCACAGGAAAGTAAGTTTAAGTACATATGTATGTACCTACTTATAAGCATTGTGTGTGCTGAACTTTTCTAATAAACATTTTCATTCACTCAGGCACATACCAAATTTAATTCAAAATGCGATGACAGCAGCACTTGCAGTGTGCCATAGTCGACCTTTGGTTAATAGGAAACATGTGATATAATGTCATCTACAATGACAAAAGAATAACATATGAAAATGGTCTGATTTTTAAAAATTAAACCATGTTTTATTTATGAAAGTACATCAGTTTAAAAATGCTGCTTTGTGAAGAAATTTCCTTGCCTGAGATAAAGATGAAACCATATCATTAAATTTCTGTTAAAAACAAACAAGCTCACTTTCATATGTATAATACTAGTTAGGATGCGAAAGTGAGTTTGTTTGTTTGTTACTTCTTCACACTTTATCTACTGAACCAATAATATCTTCCTGAAAATTTCGCTTACACATAGTTAGAAGTACTGAGAAGGATATAGGGCATCATCAACACATATAATAAAACTGTAACTGGAAGAAAAAAACTATGAGGGGTATTTATAGGGTCAATAGAAGCCAAAACAGTTTTTTTTTTAATTTTTGTCTATCTGTCTGTATGTTTTTATGCGCGACATGCAAAATCTACTGGATCAAAATTGATGCAGTTTACACTGTTGTATTGTCGAAAGACCTTCAACCTTCCTGTTGTAACTTAAAATCTGGCATAGGTTTCGTCTTGATACTACGCATAGAACCTAAGATATCAACAATAGTAAATTACGGATGGATGAAGTTGCAGGCACAAGCTAGTTTTAAAAAGAATTGATAAATTTTTCTACCTACAGCTATAAAATTGCACTACCAGAATTTGACTATGGTTATTTCCTGAATTCTGGATCTAGTTTCTTCACGGCTGCCTCCAGGGTATACAGATGGTCATCATTCACTTGAGGAGCGATAGTCCTCATTGCTACTGCCAGATTGTAGACATACTCTTTGTTAGGCCCACTGGGACCCACACTTGATATCACTTGTTTGGCTATTTCTTCAATTGGTGCTGGACCTGTAATTTTGATTGAAGAAAATAATTATAAATATTATTCAAATATTTTTTTTTAAACAGGCTGTTTAATATTGGAGTAGGTATTAATGCAATTAAAATGAGACTTTTGAAACCAAAATTTAATGTAACCTATTTAGTTCATAGCAAGGCTTGTTACCAGTTTACCAAATTCTCATATAATTACAGGAAAGTATAGTAATGAATTAGAACCCACATCTCTCATCAATAAGATAAACAATAGCAGCACAAATAATTATTTAATTAAAATTACCTGCATAAGATTCATTTTTCTCTGTAGCAACATAGAGAGTCAACTTAAAAGGCTCCACCTTCTCATCTTTAGGGTGAAAGATCACAGTTTCTTTGGAATACCCATTCTTTTCTCTAAAGTCTAAGTGCTGGGTCACTTCCTCTATATCTTCTTCCCTTATTTTATATGCTACTCCCCAAACTTTGCTGTTATGATCCGAACTTGGTACAAGGGTGACAACTCGACCTGGCTGTAATTTAAAAAGGAAATTTAAGAAAAAACATTTTTTACAAATCTGGAGACATCTATGCACCGAATTAAAAAATTACACAAAAATTTGTCCTACAAAAAATTCTAAGTTTCTTGACTTAGTCTATGACTAAAAAATAAAATTTATTATACACGGTGCACATGACTGCTGTACTTACTTTCTCAGGAACTCCTCTGTGATCTACGCTGTGCTGATAAAATCTTCTGAGGTAACCTTTGATGTAACCTATAACTTTTGTTTCGTAAGCGAAGTCAACCTTCCAAATTAAAGAACCATAGCCGAAGACCCACATTTTTAGCTAGCTAATTGTTCTTAAGATTTAGTGTACCCCGACAATTAATTTATAATTATTTAGAAAATATTAAAAATTTTCATCTTTTTAAAGTTTTCTTGCTTTGCTTTATTGAATCTTGGATGCAAATGATTTTTTTCTCTCTGCTTGGATGGAGTTTTGTTTGTGCTGTCAGCTGTTGAGTTGACGTATTGTTTTTTTTTTCACTTTGACATTGACACATAAACTTGTTTTTTAAGGCTCTTTGCTCACCTCGGAACTTTAAGCCGCCCAGCCAATTAACCGACTAAACAGAAAAAGGTTTATTTATCTGATTGCTCTCTTTGGTATTTGAAGTAATAGTGTCAGTCAAAATTATCAAAATGTAGACATCCACATATTTACTGAAAGACACCTTTTTTAGGTAAAGGTCCTCTACCAATCAATATGAACACATAACATCACCCCTAGCTGGAGTTTTCCTGAATTGAAATGAGTTGTTAGTTATTATCGAACATGTTAACTTATAACTTCGTCGATTGGAGACATACAGATAGAGTATCACGTCTTCATCCCTTACGGGGTAAAAAGAGCCATACAACCAGTTATAAAAGAATCCAGCGGTCCAAATCTAAATGTCGGCTATAGCTCAGAAACTCTGCGAGGAAATCGTAGATCCAAATTCGACTTCAAAAATAGCTAGCAGTAAAGTAGCTAGCAAAAAGTCTTCAACTGCAAGCAACCGCAGCAGCAAATATAATGGCAGGTCCACCCATTCGGTTGAAATAAAAAAAGAGAAAGTAATCAACAAAATCGTACCACAAGGGTCTAGCAAAACTATTATTAACAAGTTCAGATCAAAAGAGACAGTATTCAAGAAAACTTATGTTGATATTGGAGTCAACACTGTGGTGAGTGGGCGCCTGCGATGCGACAATGATTGTATTACGGCTGTTAGAAAGCGGGAAAAATATTCTTCTGGTTTAGACAAGTCTTCATGTAAATGCTCCTTGAAACGAACATGTTTGAAAGGAACCCCAAAATTTATACAGACAGATTATAAAAAATCCTACGCGCTTTTAGACAAAGCTTGTACACAATGCGTTGAAACAGCAAGTTTCGGCACAGTTACACCTTCTTGCTTTAAGACAAGCGATTTAAAGCCAATTATAAAAGAACCCAAGCTCTCCTTTAAAGAGTCTTGTTATAAATTGGTAACACCCGGAAGGCAATCCTTCCAATCTCAACAGTCTTATCGACCACAGCAATGTGTCGACGAATATAGCTCGAAAGAACTCCAGAGAAACAAGGTAGACCAATATGGGTCTAACCATAATACATCATATAGAACTTGCAAACGATGGGCTTTATCGCAATATCCAACACGAGGTCCTGATTTCTAAAAAAAACAATCTAATTTTATATTTACCTACCTAATTTATAGACCTAAATAAATAGAAGTTAAAATGAGCATTGTCAGACAGATTTTTTTTAATTCGTTTCCTCTGCAGTTAAGCTCTTTATATATATTCAGTTAACAGCACATCAACTTACTCAAATTCGTTGCAAATTTACCGCTATTTCCGCCGCCTAGTGTCCAGTCCATCCAGACAGGGTAACTCGGCTATTTGTAACTAGAACTGGACATTTTGTTATTCCGGTCATTTTGATATATACGGAAGAAGGTACCGTCAACAGTCCTTTCGGTCCATAAGGTCCCTTATGGCTCGGAACCACGGAACAGTAGCGGCCTTAGGGCCGGGCGTGGTCGAGTGACCGCCCGCCCGGGCGCCCCTTTACGTCCTCTTGCTCACTGAGCGAGGCCATTACTCGTGAATTCCCAACATTTGGCGAAAAATTCGTTGCTGGCAAGACTAGAATGAAACGCAGTATCTAATCAGTGTACGTACTGCATTTTAACGGAAATCCCCGACCATCATCCTATTAATATTGTAAATGCAGTTTGGTGTTGAAAAATGAAGTTTGGTGTGAATCCAAGTGTGTATTTTTGAGAATATTTGTTACTCAACCACACAAAATCTACTGGACGGATTGCGATGAGAAAAATACCGGGAATGCACTTTTTATCCGAAAATTCCCACGGGAGCGAAGCCCTGTGATGCGGCTAGTGTATGCTATTATCAGTATCACCCCCGTTATTTATGAACGGATTTCAATAATATTTGGAGGAAACATTGTGAATACGTCGGATTTCTAGCAGGTTGTAGTAAAAAAAATCAAAAAGGGGAAAATTGGTGAAAAATGGTGAAGTGCGTTGTACATAGCGCTACGGCGAGGTCCGCGCGCGAGGTTTACTGTTTACAAAAGTTACTTTGTAGTACCACTAGTGGCTTTATAAAAATGTTTTCTTTTTTTTTTCATTGTATCTTTTGCCTTTTTAGGGTTCCGTAGACCGACAAGGAACCCTTATAAGATCGTTCAGTCCGTCCGTCCGTCCTAGTCTGTCACAGCAGAATATCTTCTACGTTTATGGACTGATTTGCATGTAACTTGGTTCAAGGATACTTCACATAATTATAGATTTCATTTTTAAAAATACAAAAAAAATAACATTACCCCTTTTTAAGGGTACCTCCCCATATGTAAAGGGGGGGGGTAAATTATTTTTTTGAGTGCACCCCCTTGTGTGGGGTATCGTTGAAAAGGACTATGAAAATAAGGTAGGGTTTCCATACAACACTTTTTTTTATCAGCTTTACCATTTGCGAGATATAGCCCGCCAAAGTCGTTTACACGGTGTCCAATAAACACACAATTACAATGTACAATTTCTTAATCTTGGACCTATAAACTTCAAATCACTCACGTAAAGAAACAGGCGCGGAAACTCTTATTTAATTTTGTTTCGGGTATCCTGTGATGAATACTTTTGAAATTATAAATAAAATAAAAATATATAGGTACTTTTTTCCAAAAGAACAGGTTTATGTAGCCGACCCCGTGAGATACGGGAAAAGGCTAGGGAGATGATGATGATGCAAGAAATGCAAAACAGCGCGGTGCCAAAAATGACTACGGAACCCTACTTTATGCGTGGTCCGACACGCACTTGGGCGGTTTTTTTTGTATGGGTTTCAATTAGTAGTTAAGGCCTCTACACACAGGCCGATTAAGGACCCTTAAATCGGGAGCACTGTTGCCAGATCTGATTTTAAAAAATTAGAGGCTTTGAAAAAAAAAGGTTGCCTCTACAAAATGCCGTAGGTAGATCTTCAGATTCAGATATTGTCAAATGTTGCGAATTTTCAAAATTATGAAATTCGGCAAAAAACAAAGTCTAACAGTAACAGTACTTACTTGTACACGAATAAATCTGAAATTTGTAAATATATTGTTGGAACTGTTGGAAGTCTAAAAAGTGTTACAATCTTATTTTTGCGCTCAGTGAAGTATGAATCCTAGGGATCGAACTGCAAAGTAGGTAGTTTGTTTTTAAACCAGTTGGTCTTTTAGTTAGAGCTATACTGTGACTGTGAGATGCTTTGCGTGTACGGAATCCTCGGTGCGCGAGTTCGACTCTCGCAGTTGGCCGGTTTTTTTTTATATATCTGAGTCGATCCCATACAAAAAGTTGCTGATGTCATGAGTACTTTCACAGTAGAAATGCCAATGTTTTAGAATGCACCCTGTATAACATTGTTATATAATATTACGGGCTTGTGATGTTGCATATGATTTTATAAAATTTATAACAGCGGTGCGTCAAGGCTACTGCGGATTCTATACTATACTATAAAATATTCAATCCTAAGTAATAGTATAAATGCGAAAGTGTTCGTTTTTTACCTCTTCACACTCTATCTACTGAACCAATCTTCCTGAAATTTCGCATACACATAGTTCAAAGTACTGAGGACATAGGGTACCTTTATCCCGGGAAAAAGCACTGTTCCCGCGGGAAATTCACGCGGATGAAGCCGCGGGCAAATACTAGTAGGATACAACGGCATATTTATTGCTAGTAATAAAATCATCTCCAAATAATAAAAAGTTTATTCCTATATCAGTCCCCTACATCAGCATACAAAATTAGTGATTTTCATCTTGTTTTGTACCTAAAAGTAATACAATGCATTTAATCAATAATATTCAAGGCATATGCATTACATTGTGAATTATGCTATGTCAATATTATAAGATATGTGAGAATATAAAAATGTTCTTGCATACATCACAGATTGACCCACATCTGACAATAACAAAAAGCAGTATTAATTTACACATGCTAATAACTCAAATCAATTATTTTATACATATATATTGAAAAAGTTAAAATTAAATCTCTAAAGTAATTTTAAAGAAAATCATAGAGAAAAATTAGTTCGAAATTCACATAATATCAATGATATTAGCCTGGAACAGTTCCAGCCCCCCTAGC